>CAUYUJ010000614.1:197500-275000 GCA_963575745.1 Prorocentrum cordatum
CGTAGTAGTAGTGGTAGTAATGGTGCGCAAAAATGGAATCCGCGAGCGGGCGGGCCCCTCGGCAAGTGAGATGGCGCAGGCCTGTAGGCCAACCAACAAACCAACCAACCAGCAAGGCAGGCAACCAACAAGCCAACCAGCCAGCCAGCTAGGAACCCGGAGCAATCCCAAGGAATCCGAAGGAACCCGCAGGAATCCGAAGGAATTCCGAAGGATCCTAAAGAACCCGAAGGAACCCGAAGGAATCCGAAGGAATCCGCAGGAATCCTCAGGAACCCGCAGGAATCCGAAGGAACCCGGAGGAATCCGAAGGAACCCGAAGGAATCCGAAGGAATCCGCAGGCATCCGCAGGAACCCGAAGGAATCCGAAGGAATCCGAAGGAATCCGCAGGAATCCGCAGGAATCCGCAGGAATCCGAAAGAATCCGCAGGAATCCGCAGGAACCCGAAGGAATTCCGAAGGATCCTAAAGAACCCGAAGGAACCCGAAGGAATCCGAAGGAATCCGCAGGAATCCGCAGGAACCCGAAGGAATCCGAAGAAATCCGCAGGAATCCGAAGGAATCCCAAGGAATCGAAGTACTTCTGAAGAAGTACTTCTGAAAATCCCATCCATGGATGTAATTGGTCTCATTTCTGGTTGGAATTGGTCTCACTTCTGGTTGCAATTCGCTCCGAACGGTTGGAATTGGGACTTGTCGGTTGTAATTCGTTCCATTTCGGGTCCGACCCCCCCCGCCTCTCCCCTTTGAGCGTGAAATTCGGACCCCCCCCCTCCCCCCCTTGCGCCACGCCGCCCCCTGGCTCCGGAATCCAATCCCTACCACACCTAACCCTCAACCTAGTCCCTGCCCTAACCCCTAACCCCTAACCCATAAACCCACCCCCCCACTCCTAACCATAACCCCTACCCTACGCCTAACCTGAACCTCTACCCATACCCAAACCCCTACCCTGACCCCTAATTCAAACCCTAATCCCCACACAAATCCCTACCCCAAGCCCTAACCCTAAATCTTAACCCCTACCCGAACCCTGACCCCTACCCTGACCCTTGATCCTAACCCTGACCCCTACCCTAACCCTAACCTGAATCCCTACCCCTGATCCTTACTCTGTATGATTAAACACCCCCACATCCCCACCCAGCCGGCCGATAGCAACCCCGCCGTCCGAACCGTCAAAAAACAACACAAACTGTTTTTTTCTCGCCAACATGTCGTCGAGTTGCGAAATGTGTACCAGGAATGGGACGGAATGAACATCGCTTGGGTAACCCCAAACGGGTGGTCGCGTCTTATCCATCAAAAAACAATGCAAAATCAACGTTTTCTCGTCAACATGGACTTTCTCGTCGTCGACGCTGCGAAAAGTGTAGCAGGAATGTGACGCGGCGCACATCGCGCGCGGACGCCTGTCCAACCCTACGCGGGACCCCTTGTCCTACCTGTCAGAAAAATACCGCAGCGTCGAAGTTGTTGTTGCCAACATGTACTTTTTCGTCGTCGGCGCTGCGAATCGCGTGGGAATGGGACGCAGCGCGCATCGCGCGGGGACGCCTGCTCGTCAACATGGACTTTCTTGTCGTCGACGCTGCGGCCCGTCAGGTTGCGGAGCTGGGCGGCCGGCAAGTCATAATGCTTCAAGCAAGTGCGGTTCGCCGCCGGCGCGCCCGTTGTCGTGTTCACGTAAAGGAGGCCTTTGGCAACAGTGGCCCTTGGCGCGCACAAATCAAACCGTGATCGACTCCCGGGGACCCCTCCAGCCGCGGCAAGGAGGCCCCCCCCCGAGGGCGAAAAAGCAGCGCACAAATATTGATTTTTAGTTAGTGTGTGAAGGATTGTGAGATTAGCATCTACTTGTGTTGACAATGTTCCAACCCGGAGAGGCCGATAGGCGCGTGCCAGAAAACTCCCAGGACGCCCCGCGAAATCCCGAGAGGCATTTTCCTCTTCCTCCTCAATTTCTCCCTCCCTCCCTCTCTCCCTCCTCCTCCTCCTCCTCCTCCTTCTCCTCCTCCTCCTCCCCCTCCTCCTCCTCGTCCTCCCCCTCCTCCTCCTCCTTCTCCTCCTCGTCCTTCTCCTCCTCCTCCTCCCCCTCCTCCACGCGCGGCAGGAGCGAAACGATTGGCGGTGCAACACGCGTGGCTGGAATGAGACGCGGCGCGTTTCGCGCGCTGGACATGTTGTCGCCGACGATGCAACATGAGAGGCCGGAGCGGGGCGCGGCGTACACCGCGCGCGGTTTTGTTTTTCGTCGACGTTGCTCCATGCGCGGCAGGATAGGACGCAGCTCGTGTCGCGCGCTGAACGTCTAGCCGCCCATGAAATAAGACGAGCGACAGGCGTCGGACGCGACGCACTTGCTTCTTATGTTGTGGGAGGGCGGGTGGGAGTGGACGGAGCCTTCTGGCTCGTTCGAGCTGGTTAACTTGACCCGAACCCTACCCCTTACCCCTAACCCTGGCCCCTAACCCGAACCTTGATCCCTGACCCTAGCCCTAAGACCTAACCCTAACCCCATAACCTTATTCTAACCCGTAACCCTGTCCCTGAATCACTGATCCCTATTAATAAACTCCCCTCCCACAGGCGACTTGTAGCCAACCGGGAACCATGAGGGCCCCCACCCACCATCCCTGGTAAAGAAACCATGCGAAGCACACTCTGTTTCCAAATTCGGAGCATGCGGAGCCAACCCGATGCGGCCTCACCCCTCCGTCCCTGTTAAAACACACTACAGAGTACACTTGGCGGCGGCGGCGGCGGCTGCGGCGGTTGCGGCGGTTGCGGCGGCGGCGGCGGCTGCGGCGGCTGCGGCGGCGGCGGCAGTGGCGGCGGCGGCGGGGGCGGCGGCGGGCGGCGCGGCGGCGGCGGCGGCGGCGGTGGCGGCGGCGGCGGCTTGCGGCGGCTGCGGCGGCGGCGGCGGCGGTGGCGGCGGCGGCGGGCGGGCGGCGGCGGCGGCGGCGGCGGTGGCGGCCGCGGCGGCGGTGGCGGTGGCGGCAGCGGCTGCGGCGGCGGCGATTTGAAAGCAGGGGCGGAGGCGGCGGCGGCGGGCAGCGGCGGCGGAGGCGGCGGCGGCGGTGGCTGCGGCGGCGGCGGCGGCGGCGGAGGCGGCGGCGGCGGCGGCGGATTGGCCCCCAGTAGCTGCCCATCCAAAGACGACTGCTGAATATGCTGAGGCTCGGGCCAGACTCGGGTGCTACGTATGTGTTGGGAGGGCGGGTGGGAGTGAGCGAGACGGCTTGCGGGCGGGGGGGGGGTCTTGGCCCTAACCCTTACCATAAGCCTTAATCCCCACCAAAAAAGCCGAACCCTAACCCACCGCCTTGCCTTAACCCCTACCCTAACCCCTAACCTTAACCCCAACGCCTACCCTAAACCCTAACCCTTACCTAACCCCTATCTCCACCCCTAGCCCTGACCCTAATCCTTAACCCCTAATCTTTACTTTTTATGATTAACCACCCCCGAACCCCCACCTAGCCGGCCGATCGCAACTCCGCCGTCCGAACTGTCAAACAACATAACAAACTCAATCTTTTCTTCGCCAGCATGTCGTCGAGTTGCGAAACGTGTAGCAGGAATGTGACGGAATGAACATCGTTCGGGGGGCCCCAAGCGGGTGGTCGCGTCCTACCTATCAGAAAAAACAATGCAAAGTCAACGTTTTTCTCACCAGCATAAACTAGGGCGGGTGGGAGTGGACGGAGCCTTCTGGCTCGTTCGAGCTGGCTAAGTTGACCCTATGCCATAGCCCAAACCCTTAAACTCTACCCTAACCCCTAACCGTAGCCCGCATCCCTAGCATTAGCCGTAAGCCCGAACCCCTACCCTAACCCCTACCCTAACCCAAACCCCTAACCCTAACCCTTACCCTAACCCCTAACCCCTAATCGCCCTAACCCCTAACCTTGAGCCTAAACCCTAATACTAACCCCGAATCCCAACCCTAACTCTTGCCCCAACCTTAACCTCTACCCTCAGCCCTTACCCTAACCCTAAACCCTAATCCTTTCCCCGGCCCTAAGCCGTAGCCCCAACCCTTAACCCCTGAGCCTAACCCGTGCCCGAACCTTAACCCGAACCCCCTAACCATATGCCCAACCCCCGAATATCTTCACCTTAACCCTTGACCCTAACCCTAATAACAAACCCTCACCCCTAAACCCTACTCTAACCCCGAACCCTGGCCCAAATCCCCAACCCTTACCCTAAGCTCTAATCCGAACCCCGAAACCCTAGCCCTAACCCCCAGCCCTTTCTTAACCCCTACCCTATACCCTAACCTAAGCCTTAGTCTCTAATCCTATAATTATTAAACCCTGACTACTACAAAACCGCACGTTATGCAAACCCGCTCCATCTACTGCAAAAATTATCCCGGCAAAGCAACCTAACAGCGATGTGTAGAAACATATCTGAAAGCATTCCCCTTAAGATTCAGATGAAGATCCAGTTGTAGAATTCTGCTGTTCTCGCAGTCGTAGTCGCATTCGCGATGACAGTCGCAGCGGCAACGGCAGTCGCAGTCACAGCCTCAGCCTCAGCCTGCCTCAGCCTCAGCCTCAGCCTGCCTCAGCCTCAGCCTGCCTCAGCCTCAGCCTCAGCCTGCTTCAGCCTCAGCCTCAGTCTGCCTTCAGCCTCGGCCTCAGCCTCAGCCTGCCTCAGCCTCAGCCTGCATCAGCCTCAGCCTCAGCCTCAGCCTGCCTCAGCATCAGCCTGCCTCAGCCTCAGCCTCAGCCTGCCTCAGCCTCAGCCTCAGCCTGCTTCAGCCTCAGCCTCAGTCTGCCTTCAGCCTCGGCCTCAGCCTCAGCCTGCCTCAGCCTCAGCCTGCCTCGGCCGCAGCATCAGCCTGCCTCAGCATTCAAAATGTGGCCCAGGAATGGAGTTCTGGGAACTAGAAGAACACGAAGTGGCCTACAGTTGGCTCCGGGCATTCAAAATCATGCCCAGGAATGGAGTTCTGGGAACTTGAAGAGCACGAAGTGGCCTACAGTTGGTTCCAGGCATCCAAAATGTGGCCCGGGAATGGAGTTCTGGGGAATCGAAGAGCACGAAGTGGCCTACAGTTGGCTCCGGGCATTCAAAATGTGGCCCGGGAATGGAGTTCTGGGAACTCTGGGAACAAGAGCACGAAGTGGCCTACAGTTGGCTCCGGGCATTCAAAATGTGGCCCGGGAATGGAGTTCTGGGGACTCGAAGACACGAAGTGGCCTACAGTTGGCTCCGGGCATTCAAAATGTGGCCCGGGAATGGAGTTCTGGGAAGTCGAAGAGCACGAAGTGGCCTACAGTTGGCTCCGGGCATTCAGAATGTGGCCCGGGAATGGAGTTCTGGGAGGTCGAAGAGCACGAAGTGTGTGACTGTTGGCTTAAAGCGACTTCTGCGGCACCCTGTCCGGCACCCGCCCAGACCCTCCTGTGGAGTCATCTGCTGCTCTCTTTTGAGTTTATTAGAAACCTATCAGTCTTCGCTGTTAGGTAAATAGCATTTGCTGCACATGCGTGCAGAATCTCTTGCATTTTACAATACAAAGTGCGACCCCGTTATGTAAACCGGCTCCATCTATTGCAAAAATAGCACTTCCTGCGCATGCGTGCAGAATCTTTCGTATTTTACACGGCAAAGTGCCTTCCGTTGCGAGCCGATCCACTTATTCCAATTATCCCGGCAAAGCAACCTAACAGCGATGTGTAGGAGCATATCTGGAAGCATTCCCCTTAAGATTCAGATGAGAATCCAGTTGTAGAATTGTGCTGTTCTCGCAGTCGTAGTCGCATTCGCGATGACAGTCGCAGTGGCAACGGCAGTCACAGACACAGCCTCAGCCTCAGCCTGCCTCAGCCTCAGCCTCAGCCTGCCTCAGCCTCAGCCTGCCTCAGCCTCAGCCTCAGCCTGCTTCAGCCTCAGCCTCAGTCTGCCTTCAGCCTCGGCCTCAGCCTCAGCCTGCCTCAGCCTCAGCCTGCATCAGCCTCAGCCTCAGCCTCAGCCTGCCTCAGCATCAGCCTGCCTCAGCCTCAGCCTCAGCCTGCCTCAGCATTCAAAATGTGGCCCGGGAATGGAGTTCTGGGAACTCGAAGAACACGAAGTGGCCTACAGTTGGCTCCGGGCATTCAAAATCATGCCCAGGAATGGAGTTCTGGGAACTCGAAGACCACGAAGTGGCCTACAGTTGGCTCCGGGCATTCAAAATGTGGCCCGGGAATGGAGTTCTGGGAACTCGAAGAGCACGAAGTGGCCTACAGTTGGCTCCGGGCATTCAAAATGTGGCCCGGGAATGGAGTTCTGGGGACTCGAAGACCACGAAGTGGCCTACAGTTGGCTCCGGGCATTCAAAATGTGGCCCGGGAATGGAGTTCTGGGAAGTCGAAGAGCACGAAGTGGCCTACAGTTGGTTCCGGGCATTCAGAATGTGGCCCGGGAATGGAGTTGTGAAGAGCACGGACTGTCCCCTGTCCGGCACCCGCCCAGACCCCCCTGTGGAGTCATCTGCTGCTCTCTTTTGATGAGAATCCCGGCAAAGCAACCTAACAGCGATGTGTAGAATTCTGCATGATTCAGATCGCAGTCGTAGTCGCATTCGCGATGACAGTCGCAGTGGCAACGGCAGTCGCAGTCACAGCCTCAGCCTCAGCCTGCCTCAGCCTCAGCCTCAGCCTGCCTCAGCCTCAGCCTCAGCCTCAGCCTCAGCCTGCTTCAGCCTCAGCCTCAGTCTGCCTTCAGCCTCGGCCTCAGCCTCAGCCTGCCTCAGCCTCAGCCTGCATCAGCCTCAGCCTCAGCCTCAGCCTGCCTCAGCATCAGCCTGCCTCAGCCTCAGCCTCAGCCTCAGCCTCAGCCTCAGCCTGCTTCAGCCTCAGCCTCAGTCTGCCTTCAGCCTCGGCCTCAGCCTCAGCCTGCCTCAGCCTCAGCCTCAGCCTCAGCCTGCCTCAGCATCAGCCTGCCTCAGCATCAGCCTGCCTCAGGTGGCCCGGGAATGGAGTTCTGGGAACTCGAAGAACACGAAGTGGCCTTCAGTTGGCTCCGGGCATTCAAAATCATGCCCAGGAATGGAGTTCTGGGAACTCGAAGACCACGAAGTGGCCTACAGTTGGCTCCGGGCATCCAAAATGTGGCCCGAGAATGGAGTTCTGGGAACTCGAAGACCACGAAGTGGCCTACAGTTGGCCCCGGGCATCCAAAATGTGGCCCGGGAATGGAGTTCTGGGAAGTCGAAGAGCACGAAGTGGCCTACAGTTGGCTCCGGGCATTCAAAATGTGGCCCGGGAATGGAGTTCTGGGGACTCGAAGACCACGAAGTGGCCTACAGTTGGCTCCGGGCATTCAAAATGTGGCCCGGGAATGGAGTTCTGGGAACTCGAAGAGCACGAAGTGGCCTACAGTTGGCTCCGGGCATTCAGAATGTGGCCCGGGAATGGAGTTCTGGGAGGTCGAAGAGCACGAAGTGTGCGATTGTTTGCTTAAAACGACTTCTGCGGCACCCTGTCCGGCACCCGCCCAGACCCCCCTGTGGAGTCATTTGCTGCTCTCTTTTGACCCCACTAGAAACTTATCAGAACAAGCTGTTAGGTAAAAACAGCCTTCGCTGCGCATGCGTGCAGAATCTCTTCCGCCCGACCCGACTCTTCCCGCCCGTTAGAGCACTCGCGTGCCAACTGGATCGCACATCAGTCGTCGCCGTCGTCGTCGTCGTCGTCGTCGTCGTCGACGCTGTATTCGATGTGGTTATAACGAGGGGAGAGATGATCTTTATGGTGGGGTGGCTTGCGGGTGGGAGTGACGGCCACCGCAGGTGGGTTCGCGGTCCAGGTGTACTCGTGGCCACGTCTCGTAGACCCCTTGCCTAAACCTTAACCCTAACTTGACCCCTAACCCTTAGCCCCACCCCTAACCCTGACCCTAATCCCGAACCCCAACCCTGTGCCCTAACCCTAACCCCTAAACCCTACCGTAACCCTTAACCCTAACCCTAATCTTTAAAATTAGCCCTGAGCCCAAACCCTAACCCCTTAAACGGTACCCTAACCCCTACCTTAACCCGAACTTCTACCCTAACCACCACCTTACCCCGAGCCTCCAGCGCTCCGGAGCGTAGAGAGCCTCCCCACCTGCCCCACCCCTTGCCTGGCCAAAGGAGGGGAGGGGGGGGGTCCGAAATCGCCCCCCCCCCCGCCTCCCGTCTCCAGCGCCAGTGGGGGGGGGTCCGAAAATGTCCGCTTCCCTTGAAAGGGGGGAGGGGGGGGGTCTGGGAGCACCCCCCCCCTTTTAATTGCGAGGTGATCCGCTGGCGGTCTTTCATCAAAACCTCCATCGCCGACGCGAGGGCGCCGTCGTCGTCGCCGGCGCGATCAGCATCGGCGCCGTCACCGGCCTAGCCATCGTCGCTGCCGTTGTCGTCGCCAGCGTCGCTTTCATCGTCGTCGCGTCTACCGACGTCGACGTCGCCGTGGTGACGCGCCCGCCCAAGTCGCCGACTCGCGCTGAAGTGTCCGCTGGGAAGTGCCCGGCGATCAGCGCCGCCGCGGCCGCGTCGGTCGCGCCAAACTGTCCGACTGCTTCGCGCGCGAGCACGCGCGGGCAGGCGCGGCCGCAGGGGCGCGCCAGCCAACTTTCGGCACTCATCGCAATCGCCGCCGCATGGGTTTTACAAACCAGGTTGCGGGTGGTTTGGCGGGGGGATTGCCCGAGCAGTGGAGTGGGCAATTCACCGCGAAAAGAGGATCAGGATCTACCACCCCGTCCCGGGGTTCACGGCGCACCTTTCACTATTGCAATTTACACGTGGTTCTGCCCCATCGCCCAGTCTGGATATGAGCCCATGCCATCCCAGCCAGGCCGGTATCGACCCGCCCGCCATTCCCGTCAAATGATACTATGCGCGCGCTCTCGTTTCTCAAGGGCCATCCGTTTTGAAGAACATCTTGCGCAAAAAAGTGAGACGAAGTGCACGCGCGCGCGTCGTCGAGCGCGAATGCCAGAATCATTCAAAAACCTTGTGCGCGCGCGCTGTCGCAATGATCCTTTGCAAAGAAAGCGCGGAGTGCACGCGCGCGCGCGTAGTCGCGCGCGCGTGCCACAATCTTTCAAGAATCTTGGGCGCCGCAAGGATGTCAAAACCTAGTGTCCCGAAACCATATATATATATATGGTTTCGCAGCGGCAGTTCTCTCAAAAACGCCCGCGCTTGCGCCTTTGCGAATCCTTTAGAGAATCATGTTTTTTCTTTCTCTTACAACATGTTCATTGCATTCTGCTAAACGGGCTTTCCGCGCCGCATGCGGAAATCATTCGAGCGGTCTTGCGTGCGCGTTGTGTGTGTGGTGGTGTGGAAACGCGATCCGTGTCAAATCATACACTGAGGGCCACTGGCGCGCGTCGGCCGCGCGCGTATGCCCAGTTCCCCCTGAAACCTTCATCGCCGACGCCAGGACATCGGCATCGTTATTCGCGGGCGTGATCAACGTCGGCGCCACCATGGGCCTTGCCGTCGTCAGCGCTGCCATCGTCACCATCATTGCTACTTCAGAATCGTGTCTACTATTGTCGACGTCGCCATGGTACAGCGGCCGCCCAAGTCACCGACTTGCACTGAAGTGCCCGTTGAGAAGTGCCCAGCGGTCAGCGCCACGGCGGCCGCGTCGGTCGCGCCAAGCTCGCTGGCCGTTGTGCGCGCGAGCATGTGCGGGCTAACGTGGCCGCAAAGACGCAGCAGCAAACGCCAAACACTCATCGCAATCGCCGCCGCATGTGTTTTGCAAACCAATTTGTGGGTGGGTGGGTGGGATGTTTGCAAGAGGTCAACTTGTTTGTACAAATGAATGTCACATCATAGGATGCACCACGTACAATCTCCTTTACAGCGTATTAGGATCGACCTTCCCTCTCCAAGAACCCTTTACAACACATGGGACGAAGTGCGCACGCGTTCGTCGACGCGCGCGCATGCTGGAATCGTAAAACATATTTTAGGTGTCGTAAGGATTTCAATGTCGAGTGCCCCGAAAACATATCAAATCATATAGTTCCGCAGCACTGGTTTACAAAGACAGCTGGCGCTCGCGCTCTTTTTGTGGTTTGGTATAGTTATATATATATATATATACAAGAGGTGGTTCAACATTGTCATGGTTTGCTACCAGCCTGGCCTTTCGCGCGCGCGTGTCGGAATGGCTCGAACGCCCCTGCGCGCGCGCTGTCGAATACATCCCTGGCATTACGTTGTCAGTGGGTGGGTGGGTGGGTGGGTGGGTGGAGTGGACAATTCATGGTGAATCGCATTTAAGTGCAACACGTGCGTAGGCTGCGCCACGTAGATCGCCCCTCGTAGATTGCACAACGTCGTTTGCACAGCATGGAACCCACCACATACATAGCACCACGTCGACTGCACCGCATCGATTGCGCCACGTATATTTGACAACATAGAGTACGTACGCCCCAAAGGTTGCACCATGCCGGCTGCACCACATAGATTGCGCACCACATCGGTCGCACAACATATATTGCACCACATCGGCTGCACCACACCGATGGCAGAACACTGTTTGCATCATATGGGTTGCACCACATATATTGTGCCATGGTGTCTGCCCCACCAAGATGTCACAGCATAGGTTGCACTCCATGTGTTGTGCGACGTAGTTTACATACCATAATTTGCACCACGTAGGTTGCACCACATACGTTGTTCCAGATGGATCGCACAGCACATATGACTAGACACACATTGTTTTCGGCCCACGGTGGCTAGCATTTTGTTTGGGGTACCCTCCCGAAATTGGCTTCTGAGTTGGTTTTTGACTGCAGTCGCTCGGTGTGGGAGCCCCTCCTGAGACACACGAATCGCAGTGTGTGACAACCCCACCTGCGTCCTTGCCAGCAGCCCACTGGTGGCCTTTCTCTTGCTTCTCCATGTCCCTGTGCTTTTCTTTTTCTTTCATCCTAACCTCCTCGCCCACCCGTCCGTAGTGGAATAACCTGAGCATATCATGTGAGTTGAAGCATCTCTGGGAGCGAGGGGGGGGGCCTGGGCGGCCTCTTCTGGCAAGTGGACGGCGGGGGCAATGTCTCTTGGGCAGGAGGGCGAAGGAGGGGAGGCAGACTGGGGAGAAAGGGCGGAGGAGAAGGCAGCAAGGAAAAAAGGAAAGACAGATCTAGGCGAAAGAGGAAGAGGAGGAGGAGGAGGAGGAGGAGGAGGAGGAGGAGGAGGAGGAGGAGCTGGAGGCCATCGCGGATCTTCTTCTCCGAGAAGCCTTGTTGGGCCATCTCGGGGACCACTTGGGAGCATCGGTCACCGTCTGGGAGTCACCCCCTTCCCCTGTTGTGCATCGTTTTTCTTTTGGTCGTTGCTGTTTTCTTTTGTTCTTTCGCTCTCTCTCTCTCCCTCTCTCTCTCTAGTGTTCAGCGTGTGTATATATATATATGTATATATATATATATATATATGTATGTACCTATACGACCACCCTTTGGGTGATCAGGAGGTTCGGGGGGGGGGAGGAACCAACGTCTCACTCGATCGGTCTCACTATCGATCTCACTATCGGTTCTCGCTCGATCGATCTCACTCGATCGATTTCACAATCGATCCATCTATTTTGTTCGATCGATCTCACAATCGATCTGACTATCGATCTCACAGTCGATCTCACTATCGACCTCATTATCGATCTCACAATCGATGTCACATTCGGTCTCACTGTGAATTCCACTATCGATGTCACAATCGATCTCACAATCAACGTCACCATCATCATCAACATCATCTTCACCAACATCATCAACAACATCATCACCATCATCATCATCATCATCATAATCATCATCATCATCATCATCGGGACACCACCATCATCATCACCTCGTCACCATCATCAACATCATCAGCATCACCATCATCACCATTGGGACAGCATCATCGTCATCTTCATCATCATCATCATCGGGACATCATCGCCATCAGCGGAAAACCACCATCATCATCTCATCATCACCATCATCATCAACATCATTATCATCACCGGGACACCATCATCATCAACATCATCAGCATCATCATCGGGACACCATCATCATCGTCACCATCATCAGCATCACCATCATCAGCATCATCGGGACACCATCATCATCATCAGCATCAGCATCATCATCATCATCACCATCATCGGGTCACCACCATCATCACCGTCATCGGGCCACCTCATCATCATCATCACCATCATCGGGACACCATCATCTTCATCATCATCATTATCATCATCGGGACACCATCATCATCACCATCATCATCAGCATCATCATCATCATCGGGACACCTTTATCCTCATCTTCATCATCATCATCATCATCATCATCGCATCATCATCTCATCATCATCAACATCATCATGATCATCGGCATCATCATCATCGGGACACCATCATCATTATCATCATCAGCAACATCATCATTATCATCGGCAGCATCATCACCGTCATCGGGCCACCTCATCATCACCACCACCATCACCATCATCAGCATCACCAACATAGTCAACATCATCATCATCATCATCATCATCATCATCATCATCATCATCATCATCGTCATCATCATCATCATCGGGACACCATCATCATCATCATCACCACCATCACCATCATCATCATCATCATCATCATCATCATCATCATCAAAATCATCATCGACATCATCATCATCATCATCATCATCATCATCATCATCATCATCATCATCATCATCATCATCGGGACTCCGACGGGACACCGGCGGGACACCGGCGGGACACCGCGCGCCACCAGCCCCCAGTCAGGAATCATTTGGTCCGGCCGTGCCTCAGCCGTAGGCGGGACACCGGCGGGACACCGCGCGCCACCAGCCCCCGGTCAGGAATCATTTGGTCCGGCCGCGCCTCAGCCGGAGGCGGGACACCGGCGGGACACCGCGCGCCACAGGCCCCCGGTCAGGAATCATTTGGTCCGGCCGCGCCTCAGTTGGAGGAGACTTTCTTCTCGCCCGCCCACGCAGCTTCGCCTCGCCCGCACGCACGGCACTCACGAACACGAAACCGAAACCGATTTCCCGGTAGGGTGGCTCTCCGTTCCACTTCGATCTCACCCCTCACCTCCGACGACTGTAGTCATCCAGCTGCCCATGAACTTCTTTCCTTTCTTTCGGTACCAATACCTATATGCACAATCGTATGTGCGTAGATCGAGTGTTATTCCTTTCCAGTACCAGTTGAATTCATGTGTGTATGTACATTCTTGTATGTGTGTATGTATACATGTACTAACACCATCGCCCACATGATGTGATCGCTAGCGCTTTCTCTCCCCTTCATGCTCTCTCTTTACCTCTCCCTCTTTCTCGGTCTCTCAATTCCGCTCTCTCTCTCTCTGCGTCTCTCTCTCTCTCTATCTCTACCTCTCGCTGTCTTCCTCTCTTCATCCCTTCCTCTCCCTCTCCCTCTACCCCTCGCTCTCCAAGTGCTAGTTTCACGTTGTTCGTTTTTTTTCTCTCTCCCTCTCCCTGTCTGCCTGTCTCTCTCTCTCTCTCTTTCCTTCTCTCCCTATGTATACAACCTCGGAATGTCCATCAATGTATAGGTATACGAACACATATCTAAGCATATGTATGCGTATGCGCGTGTATATGCTCCCCTCTTAATCAACCTCTAAATCTATGTCTATATAGATATATGTGTATGTGCACCCCCATGTCCGGGAGGAGGGGGAGGAAGAGAAGGAGGATGAGGCGGAGGACGAGGGGGTATGGCTGGAGGGGAAAGCAGGGAGAGGACGGGAATGGGGGAGAGAGTGAACATGATGGGGGGTACGGGGGAGCATAGGGGGGAGTGGTAGCATGGGGGTCGGCCAAGTCTGCCAATTTGAACGCACCTGCGGGCCCCGCCGATGCCCACCCTTCCTCCCAACAACACAAGGATCGGTCGTGGCGCAACTTGGCACTTGTCTTCGAACGCCTTCCCACCCGGCGAACCGACGGCGCCCGCGCGCGGCCCCGCGTCCGACGACCTCTGGCGGCTGGAAGCCTACGCGGGCCGCGAATGGGGCGGGATCGGGACAATTCCTACGAGCGCGGCACGCACGAGCCGTGTGCCGCGCCGAAGCAGCGCCGCCACGTCCACGCACAACCTGCGCGGCGGGTGACGACAGCATGTCGCCCGCTCTCGCGCGGCCCCGTTGCCGCTGCCGCCCCCATGCGATTCGGCATCGGCCCATGCGCCGCGCCCGTGCGGGAGCGCCCCTTCCACGCGACATGCGCACGGAGCTTGAGTGAGGGCGACGCGTGGACCGCTCGCGCGTGGGCCCGCAACCTGGCGGGCGACAGCTGCGCGCCGCGCAGTGGTGGGAGCGAAGCTTTCAAGTAGCATCCGCACGGCGCCGATGCGAGAAGCACACGTTCGCCCGCTCGTGCGCCGACGAGTTGGCGTGCGACAGTTATGCGCCGCGCTCGAGGGGGAGCAGAACTCTCAGGAACACGAGTGCAGCGTCGAGGATCTCGCCGCCTCGCGAGGGATGCGCGCCCTGTCCAATTCCCGTCGCGCGTTTTGCAACGCCGATGCCACAGGGTCCATATCAGAACAACTGCGCTGATTTCGCACAGTTTTCAACATGCAGGATGCCAGGCGAGGGCCTCGATTGGGGCCTTTCGGCCCGCTAGGTGGTAAGGAATCTGAGTGTGTGAACAAGGGAAGGACGGGACGGGGGGAGTAGGATAAAGGGGACGGGGGGAGTAGGATAGGCAAGATGACGAGGATGGGGAGAGTGAGGGGCGCGAACACATGAAAGGAAAGAGGGACGGGACATTGACGAGGGGGAAGAGAAGGACGAAGAGGAGGAGGAGGAGCAGGAGGAGGATGAGGAGGAGGGTGAGGGGGGAGGGGAAGATGGGGCGGGAATTGGAAGCATGAAGAGGAGGGGGAGGAACAGCCAGCCGGGCGAGGATAGGGAGGAACGGGAGGATGAGGAGGAGGAGGAGGAGGAGCAGGAGGAGAAGGACGAGGAAGGGAAAGTGGGAGGAGGAGGAGGATGAGGAATATCAGGGGGGATGATGATGCTGCTGATGATGCTGCTGCTGATGATGATGATGAGGAGGAGGAGGAGGAGGAGGAGGAGGAGGAGGAGGAGGAGGAGGAGCAGGAGCAGGAGGAGGAGGAGGAGGAGGAGAAGGAGGATTCTGCTACGAGGATTCTGCTATCCTGATCAGCCCAACAATTCCCACGAGTGTGGGGCCGACGAAAAGACGCGGCCGAGAATTCAACCACCGCGTGTCGCCCCCCCCGCGGCGGCGGCGTTGGCGCCCGCGCTCCGACGCGGCACACTGGCCGCCGCCGCAGGGGCCACCGGCCCCAGCCCCTGAGCCGGGCGGCGAGCGGAGGATGGGGCCTGGGGGCCCCGAGCTGGGGGGGGAACCCAGCAAGGGGGGGAGCCCCAGGTCGCCGACCCCCGATCGCCCCCCCCCCCGGGGGGGACGCACCCCAAGCCCCCAAAGTGCGGCCCCACCTCCGCCGGTCGTTGGGTCGGTCGCCCGCCAGTTCTCGGGTTGGTCGCCCAGGACCTTCGTCCGGTGGCCCCCACCAGTTTCGTTATCCCGACCTCCAGCTGGCCGTCGACCACCTTGGGCTCCCCCCGACGGTCCCGGTGTGCTCACCGGGCCCCTGGCTTATGTGTGGGGGAGGGGGAGGGGGAGGAGGAGCAGGAGGAGGAGGAGGAGGAGGAGAAGGAGGAGGAGGAGGAGGAGGAGGAGGGCGAGGAGAAGGAGGACGAGGAGGAGGATGAGAGGATAGTATGAGTATGAGTATGAGTATGAGTATGAGTATGAGTATGAGTATGAGAGTATGAGTATGAGTATGATGATGATGATGATGATGATGATGATGATGATGATGATGATGATGATGATGATGATGATGATGATGATGATGATGAGATGATGATGATGATGATGATGATGATGATGATGATGATGATGATGATGCTGATGATGATGATGATGATGATGATGATGATGAGGAGGAGGAGGAGGAGGAGGAGGAGGAGAAGGGGAGTGTGAGGAGGAGGGGGGCGAGGAAGATAAAAGCGAGACTATCATGTTGACTGGCTCTTCACGGCCCACCGGGAAGGAGCACGCAACTCGGCGTGGCGCACGTGCGCGGCCTCAGGGACGACGATGTGGCGCTCGAGTTCGAAAGGCCTGGTAGCGCGCGCTTGTTCTTCCCATGGTGCCCCCCCCCCGTGTTCTCCCCTTCTCACTCTCACTCTTCTCTCTCTCTCTCTCTCTTTCTTTGGGCTTCTCTCTCTCTCTCTACTCCCTGTTTCGCTCTCTCTCTCTCTGTCCCTCCCTCTCTCTCTCTCTCTTTTTTCTCTGTCTCTCTCTCTCTCTCTCTCTCCCTCTCCCTCTTCCCCCCCCCCCACAGGTCTCCCAGTGCCCACTTCTCCTTGCCCCCCTCGCCCCGCCGTCTGCCGCCACCTTCGGCACCGCCCATCCGCCGCTGCCCCTGCCATCTGTCTGTGCCCCCGCCTCTCCTCCCGCCCTCTCGCCCCTCTCGGCCCCCCCCCTCCCGCGCCTGCCGTTGCCCCGCCCCTTGCCCCCTGTCCCTGCACTCGGCCCCTGACCCTCGCCGCGGGCTTGCCCTACTCCACCCTCGCTCGCTCGCTCCCCTCCGTAGGCGACGAGGGCAGCGGTCGTGGAGGAGGGGGGGTGGGGGCTTGGCGAACATCCCGCGGGGAAGCGCAGTGGAGGCAGTGGTGGTGGGGGTGGCGAAGAGGTCATCGACAGGGAACACCCACTGCACGGGGCACACGGCCAGGGTGAGTTCTCTCCGCCGACGCTTGGCCTTTGGGTGTTCTCGTAGGGGGGTCATCGAAGTTCGCTGTCGCACATATCCACCACCGCGCTGTGGGTGAGGTGCTGCCTGGGGGTCTCGAGGCCACGTCTCCCTTCTCGTGGATGTCGCTCTTGATGTGGTTTTTATTCCGAGTGGCAACCGCATGTGGCTCTGGAGCATTACGCGACCACCCGCTTAGGCTTAGGGCCTCCCGAGCGATATTCATTCCGTCCCATTCGTGCTACATATATTCATTCCGTCCCATTCGTGCTACATTTTTCGCAACTCGACGACCTGTTGGTGATAATAATGTTGAGAGCTTGTATTGCTTTTTGACATTCGGACGGCGGGGTTGCTATCGGCCGGGCAGGTGGGGATGTGGAGCTGCTTATTCATAAGAAGTAAGGATGGGGTGGGGTGCGTGGGTGGGCTCCGGGGGGGGGGGGGGGGGGGCGCGGGTATGTATGTATGTATGCCTGTCTGTATGTCTGTCTGTCTGTATGTATGTATGTACGTACGCATGTATGTATGTATGTATGTATGTATGTATGTATGTATGTATGTATGTATGTATGTATGTACGCACGCACGCACGCACATACGTACGTACGTACGTACGTACGTACGTACGTACGTATGTATGTATGTATGTATGTATGTATGTATGTATGTATGTATGTATGTATGTATGTATGTATATGATGTGTGTGTGTGTGCGTGTGCGTGGGTGGGTGGGTGGGTCGGTGGGTGGGTGGGTGGTTGGGTGGTGTGTGTGTGTGTGTGCTCCCTATTCCCCCGCGCTGGCCCAGCTTTATTTGCCGCTCCTTGTCCTGCGCCCCCACCTGGGTGGCGCGCGGCCCGCTGGCCTCGCACCTCGTGCTCTTCGTCGGCTGCTCGCTGTTCTGACTTGCGGTGCCCGCACTGGGTCCCGCCTCAGCAGGCGCACCGGCGCAGCAACCACCTCAGTCCCCGCCGGCGGGGCTGGCCGCGCCAGCTCAGCCAGGGAATTGATCCGTCCCCAGTGGCCCTCGCCTTGCCCCCCCCCCGCTGCGGCCGCCCGCTCTGTCCCGTTTTCCCGCGTTTGCATGCTGGCCAATTCGCTACAACGTGCCCCCGTTTAGTTAGATCCTTCCGCCAGCGCAGACGACTCGTGTCTGGCCGCCGACGCAAATAAATGTGTGCGCATGCGGGCTAGGCGGATGACTGTGATGTTGCTGCTGACGGTAATAACGGCGATGATGCTGATGCTGATGATGAGGTCGCGTTGATGATAAGGTTTATGTTGAGGGTGGTGATGGCGATGGTGATGACAATGGTGATGGTGGTGATGGTGGTGAGGAGGCAGGGGGAGTTTATGTCGTGGCTTTGCTGGTGATGGCGCTGATGGAGCCGCTGATGCAGATTTTGATG
Organism: Prorocentrum cordatum; assembly: GCA_963575745.1. NCBI lineage: Eukaryota > Dinophyceae > Prorocentrales > Prorocentraceae > Prorocentrum > Prorocentrum cordatum. The sequence goes on from CAUYUJ010000614.1 coordinate 215,760, forward strand.
ATCGGCCTGCTGTTGGCGTTGATGTTGACGGTGATGTTGATTTTGCTGTTGCCGTATATGTTGATGTAGATGTTAATGATGCGGCTGATGTTGATGCTGCTGATGACGATTGCGATGATGACAATGGTGATGCTGCTGCTGCTGACGATGATGAGTGCGATAAGGAAGACGAGGGAATAGGAGGGACGAGCCAGGACAGGATATGTCCGTGGCCGGAGGATGGAGGAGGGAGGAGGGGAGTACGACGATGCTGGTAATGGTGTTGTTGATATGTCCACCATCATGCTGATAGTGCTGACGAGCAGAAGGAGGAGCATATTTCTACTGGGGATGCTGATGAGTACTGGCGGGGAGGAGGGGGAAGAGTAGGAGGCATGGAGGGAGGGAGTTTGAGAAAGACGCTAAAGAGGAGGAGGAGGAGGAGGAGGAGGAGGAGGAGGAAGAGCAAGAGGAGGAGGAGGAGGATGAGGAGGAGGAGGAGGAGGAAGAGGAGGAGAAAGAGGAGAAGGAGGGAGGAGGAGGAGGAGGAGGAGGAGGAGAAGTAGGAGGAGGAGGAGGAGGAGGAGGAGGAGGAGGAGGGAGAGATGCGGCCGCCTTTGGCATAATCAGGCGGAATCCTGGGGCAAGTCAGGGCAAGTAGGACGTTGAGGAGGAAGTCGCAGAGGACGGATGCTGATGCTACTGCTAATGCTGATACTGATGATGATACTGATAATGATTATGGCGATGCTGATGGCGATGCTGTTTGTGAAGGTGATGATGCTGATGCTGATGATGGTGGTGATGATGAAGATGACGATGATGCGGGTGACGATGATGCTGATGCTGATGCTGATGATGCTGCTGCTGGCGGTGATGATGCTGATGATGGTGGTGATGATGATGATGACACTGGTACTGATGATGCCGAGGACGTTGATGATGATGGTACTGGTGATGGTGATTGAGCTGATGGTGATGATGATGATGATGATGATGATGATGATGTTGGTACTGATGATGATGCTGATGCTGATGATGGTGGTGATGATGAAGATAACGATGGTGCTGGTGACGATGATGCTGATGATGCTGATGATGCTGCTGCTGGCGGTGATGATGCTGATGATGGTGGTGATGATGATGATGACACTGGTACTGATGATGCCGATGACGTTGATGATGATGGTACTGGTGATGGTGATTGAGCTGATGGTGATGATGATGATGATGATGATGATGATGATGCTGGTACTGATGATTATGCTGCTGCTGGTGATGCTGCTGATGATGACGATGAGGATGCTGATGACGATGATGATCAGGATGATGTCGCTGCTGCTGATGCTGACGATGCTGCTGCTGGTGATGGTGATGCTGCGGCTGCTGATGATGATGCTGATGCTGATGATGATGATGATGGTGGTGACGATGGTGCTGCTGATGATGATGCCGATTCTGATGATGATGTGGATGATGATGCTCATAATGATTATGAGGATGATGACGGTATTGGTGTTGATAATGGTGATGGTGATGATGATGACGATGGTGCTGATGATGATGCTGATGCTGATGATGATTCTGATGACGATGATGCTGGTGACTGTGATGATGAAGATACTGTTGATGGTGATGGTAGCGCCTGTGGTTGCGAGCATGCGGATGCTGCACCTGATGATGATGCTGGCGCTGCTGATGACTATGATGATGCTGATCCTGATGCTGACGATGATGCTGATGATGATGCTGATGATTGTGATGCTGCTGATGCTGATAATGATGCTGTTGTTGATGATGGTGATGATGATGATGCTGCTGATGATGATTATGATGATACTGATACTGATGATGATGGTGATGAGGATGATGCTGCTGATGATGATGGTGATGATGATGATGTTGCTGATGCTGCCGCTGCTGATGATGATGATGAGGATGATGATGATGTTGCTGCTGATGATGATGATGATGATGATGATGATGATGATGATGATGATGATGATGATGACCATGATGATGCGGCGGAAGAGGAGGATGAGGAGGAGGATAAGGAAAAGGATGATGAGGAGGAGGCGGAGGAGGAGAAGGAGGAGGAGGGGTCAAGGTGGGGAGGGTGGGCGAGGGGAAGAGGGGAGCTATGGAGGCAGATCGAGAAGGGGGTGTAGGGGGAGTAGGGAGGCGGAGCAGGATCATGAGGAGGACCTCCGTGTCCCTGCTGCCTCCCTCCCCTACTTGAAAATCCAGTGGGATAACGACAACCTCCAGGCAGCTAGCAGCACCTTGCCGAGGACGCCCTGACATCGTGCCGCCTCTCTCGTTCTCACTCGTTTCCCGTTGGCTTGTGGGTAGCGGTTGGCGCCTAATGTCAGTGGCGCTTCTGAGTGGCTTCTCCTAGCTTATCCTGCCAACATCTTTGGCTGGCGTAAGAAAGTCCAAGCCTGGAGGTTGGCGTCTGGGGGGATTGCCTGATTTCGGGGTGAGGGTCAGGAAGGCAGCGGGGCACTTCGTTGAAGGATGGGCGCAGCCTTCAGTTCAGCAGGGCAGATTTCGCCAAGCGTCGGCAGACACTGGGGGGTAGGCCCCCCCTCCTCCTTTTCCTCCGCCTGGTTGAGCCGAGTATGCATCGGCAGCGCTTCGGACTGAGTCCGAAGGACAGTTGCTGGCCTATTCGCTTTTACTTTCACCAGAGTTGGGGGGTCAGTGCAACTTCTGGCCGGAGAACACCGCCGCTCACCAGAGCTGAGGGCGCTGATGCGCCACCGCGCCACCCGTCTTGGGACGGCCTCGGGGTCTTCGTGCCCAGCCTTGCCGTACCCGTTTCGATCGTACCGAGTTCTCCTCCCTTCCCCCCCGTCCTCTTCCCCCCTACACTCCAGGCGATGCTTAAGAAAGCCCAAGTTTTCGTCCTGAGTCTCGATTATTCTTAAGTCTTCAATGCAAATCCCAATGTTTTGATAGAAGTTCTGCGTTTTTATGGAATTTCTGAGACTATGAATTTCTTAACCCATGATTTCTTGAGCATTTCGCAGGGTGTACTCCCCTCCTCCTCCGCGCCCCGCCCGCCGAGGGACTCCGGCGAGAGGCACAGGCCGCGGGCGACGCTTCTGCTGCCGCCGCCGCCGACGACGCCGCCGCCGACGGCGACGACGCCGCCGCCGTCGCCGCCGACGACGACGACGACGACGACGAAGACGACGACACCGACGACGACGATGACGACGACCCCGAAGGGGGAGGGGGGGGGGGGAACAGCACGAGAACGAGGAGAGGAGAGGGCCTTTTCCCTCCTGCTCCTTCCTCCATCCTCCTCCATCCTCCTCCATCCTCCTCCATCCTTCCATCCCCCCTCCTCCTCCTCCTCCTCCTCCTCCTCCTCCTCCTCCTCCTCCTCCTCCTCCTCCTCCATCCCTCCTCCTCCATCCGTCCTCCTCCTCCTCCTCCTCCTCCTCCTCCTCCTCCTCCTCCTCCATCCTCCCGGCCTCCATCCTGCTCCTCCCCCGCCTCAGCCCTCCTCCTCCCTCCTCCATTCTCTTCGGAGCCTCTGGAGGGCGGAGGAGGATGGAGGAGGAGAGGACGAAGGAGGAACCAGGGCATGTGGAGTAGGAGGAGGAGGAGGAGGAGGAGGAGGAGGAAGAAGAAGAAGAGGAGGGGTAGCTGTGCTACACGGTGTTGGCTTACATTACAGCACGTACACACCCCATAGAGTGATACGTGTAGCTCAACTTCAGGGTTGCTTCCATGATTGGTGAGCCTCACGAAAATAGCCATCCAGTTCTGCAGGCCCCTCTGCCCAGCTCCGAGCAGCGACTGCCGGAGGTGAACTGCGGGCACAAGCTGCGTCCTTGTGCGGTTGCGCCAGCCTTGGCACCACTCGCGCAACAAGCCAGCCGCCACCTCGACGACTGGGGCGTCGAGTGGTGATCAGGTGATTGGCTTCGCAGCAGGTTCGGGGGGCACTCGCGTGCGATGGCGTCACCGCATGGCCCGCTATTGAAGCTTCTCCCGGCCCCCCCAGTCCTCCAGGTCGTTTGCAGCAGGGGAGAGAAAATGTACCCGTACCGCTACCCCTCCCTCGTTTTCACCTTTTTGCGCCTCTTGTGAGGCCTCGTCGCCACCGCTGGATTTGCTTCGAAGTTCTGGTCAGAACGCACCCCCAGAGATGTGCGGTGAGTAGCGGCATCGGTACCTGTTCAATTTCCCAGTTTGCAGCAGGACGGTGGCAAGAATTTCGTTAAAGGCTTCAATCGGCAACCACGCGGCTTTTCTGGCAGCGGCCTTGGCCCCGCAACAGACCTTGGGATTTCCGTCGGAAGCTGAGGTTTTGAGCCTGGGTCCACTGGTGGATCGGCGCGCGATGCTTGCAGGGAGGGTAATGAAGACGCTTCCCAAGCGACCCCCTCCCTGTGTCCGCGCAGCCGTCCGCACCTGGTTGAATGGATGGTGCGCCGCACGACGCTTTGGTTCTCGTGGGCACCACTGTCGGTCGGGCTGTTCCGCGGGCGAGGTTTGTCTCCGGCATTTGTTGCGCTGTCGGATCGGTGGGGAACTGGCGCCCGCCATTTGAACTTAGATGGCCCAGGGGAGTGGCGGTCGCGCCGATAGTGGACGAGCCCGTGCGGACCCTTTGCAAACTCAAGGCCACAGAGCATTGTAAGACACTGGCCCACTCTCTCTCCATGTGCCCCTCTTGCTCAAGCCCTCTCTCCTCTCTCTCTCTCTCTTTCATTCCTCCTGTGTCTGTCTGTCTGTCTGTTTGCTTGCCTGCCTGCCTGCCTGCCTGCCTGTCTGTCTGTCTGCCTGCCTGCCTTTTTACCTAACAGCGAAGACTGATAGGTTTCTAGTTGACTCAAAAGAGCTCACAGATCACTCCACAGGGGGGTCCGGGCAGGTGTTGGGGAGTTGCCGGGCGGCAGGGTGCCGGGCTCGTTTTTCACCAACAGTCACACACTTCGTGCTCTTCGACTTCCCAGAACTCCATTCCCAGGCCACATTCTGAATACCCGGATGCAACAGTCACACACTTCGTGCTCTTCGAGATCCCAGAACGCCATTCCCGGGCCACATTTAGAATAACCGGATGCAACAGTCACACACTTCGTGCTCTTCGACATCCCAGAACGCCATTCCCGGGCTACATTTTGGATGCCCGGATGCAACAGTCACACACTTCGTGCTCTTCGAGTTCCCAGAACTCCATTCCCGGGCCACATTCCCGGGCCACATTCTGGATGCCCGGAGCCAACTGTAGGCCACTTCCTGGTCTTCGAGTTCCCAGAACTCCATTCCCGGGCCACATTTTGAATAGCCAGACGCTTCAGGAATTGCTAGTGACACTGCAGTCCACTGCATTCAATCGTGCCACTGCATTCACTCACCGCAGGAGGAGGAGGAGGAGGAGGAGGAGGAGGAGGAGGAGGAGGAGGAGGAGGAGGAGGAGGAGGAGGAGGAGGAGGAAGAGGAGGAGGAGGACGAGGAGGAGGAGGAGGAGGAGGACGAGGAGGAGGAGGTGGGGGGAGAGCACCAGGAGGAGGAGAACGAGGACCACCAGGAGGAGGAGGAGGAGGAGGAGGAGGAGGAGGAGGAGGAGGAGGAGGAGGAGAGAACACCACGAGGAGGAGGACGAGCAAGACGAGGAGGACGAGAACGAGGGCGACCAGGAAGAACCAGGAAGAGGAGGAGGAGGAGGAGGAGGGGAGGGGGAGGACTACCAGGAGGAGGAGGAGGAGGAGGAGGAGGAGGAAGAAGAGGAGGAGGAGGACGAGGAGGAGGAGGAGGAGGACGAGGAGGAGGAGGGGGGGGTGAGAGCACCAGGAGGAGGAGAACGAGGACCACCAGGAGGAGGAGGAGGAGGAGGAGGAGGAGGAGGAGGAGAGAGCACTAGGAGGAGGAGGACGAGCAAGACGAGGAGGACGAGAACGAGGACGAGCAGGAGGAAGAGGAGGAGGAGGAGGAGGAGGAGGAGGAGGATGGAGGAGGAGGAGGAGCAGGAGACAGAGGAGGCGGAGGAGGATGAGGAGCAGAGGAGGAGGCGGAGGAGGAGAGAGGAGGAGGAGGAGGAGGAGGAGGAGGAGGGGATGAGGAGGAAGAGAAACACCACGAGAGGAGGACGAGCAAGACGAGGGGGACGACACGAGGGGGACGAAGAACGAGGGCGGCCAGGAAGAGGAGGAGGAGGAGGAGGAGGGAGGGGGAGGGGACTACCAGAGGAGGATGAGGCGGAGAGGGAAACGGAGGAGGAGGAGTGAGGAGGAGGAGGAGGAAGAGGAGGAGGAGACGAGGAGGAGGAGGAGGAGGACGAGGAGGAGGAGGGGGGGGGAGAGCACCAGGAGGAGGAGAACGAGGACCACCAAGAGGAGGAGGAGGAGGAGGAGGAGGAGGAGGAGAGAGCACCAGGAGGAGGAGGACGAGCAAGACGAGGACGACGAGAACGAGGACGAGCAGAGAAAGAGGAGGAGGAGGAGGAGGAGGAGGAGGAGCAGGAGAAAGAGGAGGAGGAGGAGGAGGAGGAGGAGGAGGAGCAGGAGAAAGAAGACGAGCAGGAGGAGGACGAGGACGAGCAGGAGGAGGAGGAGGAGGAGGAGGACGAGCAGGAGGGGAGGGCGGCCGGCTGCCCCGGCCGGCTGCCCCTGCCGGCTGCCCCGACCGGCCGCGCTTGCGCCCGGCCGCGGAGCGCGGTCAAGGGAAGGGGGCGGGGGCCGGCGGTCAAGGTTGATACCCCCTCCTCGCTCGTTCCACTGCCTGCTCGCAGCAGTGGCACCAACACATGCACAAGAGATTCCTGCATGAACTGTTGTACTTGCATATATGATGGCCTTCGGCCAAAGTCGTGCGCACAAGGGCTCTGCGGAAGGCTCCCTAAGCTCGAGACGCTTTGAATGCTCTGTAGTTTCCTCGTAGCCTCCTTTCCATGCCTTTGTAGCTTCCACGCACTCCTGCGTCGCCGAGTTTCTTCTTGCAGCGTCCTTGTCGTGTCGCGGGGTGCGTTTGCGTCACTTCGGTGTTGCTGCGCCTTGAGACGTGTCTCTGCAGCTTCTTCGTCTCATCGGGGACTCCAGCGTCACCGAATTTGTTCCCGTATTGTGCTTGTCGTTCCAGGTCGTGCGCACGCGCGCAGAATGTTTCTCTGCAGCGTCCTCGTCGCATCAGGATCTCCAGCGTCACAGAATGTATCCTTGTAGCGCCTCTTCTTCCAGGGCGGCGTGGTCCTGAGTCGCCGCGGACGACTCGCCGCGGACGGTTCCATTCGATTCCACGGGCGATCGTGCGCATGTAGTTTGCCACGCGCCTGCGCGCGCGGAGAGGGCCTGGGCGCCCTGTCGCCTGCGGGCGACCGCGCGGGTTAGTCCCCGCAAATTAGCCCTCCCAGGAGTCGAAAAAGACCCCTCAAACGACCCGCGGGGCGCCCTCTCCAGGCCCAGGGGGAGGGGGTATGGGGGAGGGGTAAACCCCTCCCCGAAGGGGAAGAAGGGGGGTTGAGAACAGAGCGGGCTCCCTAAACCACTCACGCCCAAAGGGCTGGTGGGATTGATAAGGAGCAGTGATCAAACCCGAAGGGCGGCCGTAAGCCCTCGCGTTCCGCCCTCCCACCACATGATTAAAAGCCGAGTACCACCAGCCCTTGGAGGGCCTCTTGGAGCCTCGTGGGGCCTCTTGGGGGCCTCTTGGGGGCCTCTTGGGGGCCTCTTGGGGGCCTCTTGGGGCCTCTTGGGGCCTCTTGGGGGCCTCTTGGGGGCCTCTTGGGGGCCTCTTGGGGCCGCTTGGGGGGCCTCTTGCCCTGACTCTTACTCCGACTCGTGCAGTTCGCCTTACTCTTACTCTGACTCTTACTCTCACCGTTACTCTTGCTCTGACTCTTCCTCCTCCTCCTCTTCCCTTCTTCCTCGTCCCCCTTGATCTCGCCTCCCAGCTAGGAGCTCTGGTGTTTCCTCGGTCGTGCTTCGTTTTCTTTTGGTCGTGTAGCTTTCCTGACAGTCCAAGACCAGCTCGTCGTCGCCAGTCGCCAGTCGCCTGTCGACCGCCCTCCAGACGCTGTCTCAGATGATGTGGCTCGCCGTGGATGGTCCGTCTGGGCATGGGCGTACGGTGCCGACGCTCGACCATGCGGACCTCGTCCTGGCTCAGAACCACCGCATCGCAGGTCCTTCGGAGGTCAATTGTTATGAGTTCGGCACGGTCTCGGTCAAGTACAGCGTGCTGTGGGGATCCCGAGATGGGGCCTGGCTCAAGGTGCTCAAGACGTACTGGAGTGTCCCAGAGCCGGAGTGCCAGCTGATCCTCGGGAGTTGGAACGGCATTTTCAGGCCGTGGCCGGACACGTTCTGGATCAGGACGGGGGGGTCCGAGCCCGAGATGGAGTGCTAGCGCTCTGCAGTACAAGTGCTTTTCAGCATGCGACATCCTGCGGTGCTTCTCAGCCTGCAGGGTTCGCAGCGTGCGGTTTGCAATGCATTCCTTTTCAGTATGCGAGTTCCTGCGGTGTTTCTCAGGTTGCAGGGCTCCGAGGCTCTTCGCTTCGATGCCAATGTTTTCAGACACCGTAGCTCCGTTCCGTAAACATCTTCCAAGAGCCGCTCGCAACCTTTTGCAGCTGGCGGTCTGCAGACGTAGTCTGTCTCAGCATGCGAGCTCCCGCACGCTTCGCCGGCTTTTGCTGCGCGGACAATTTTCTCACACACGTCAGCGCCGTTTGTAGGCGTCAGAAAAACATGTAGACATTCACGAAGGGCTCAGTCTGTATATCGTCACATCATTACAGACGCAGTCGTCGAACACATCGGTGTACATTCAGCGCTTTGTCCTTCTAGCTGGGTCGCTTCGTGCTGAGGCTGAGGCTGATGCAGGCTGAGGCTGAGGCAGGCTGAGGCTGAGGCCGAGGCCGACGGCAGACTGAGGCTGAGGCTGAAGCAGGCTGAGGCTGAGGCAGAGGCAGGCTGAGGCTGAGGCTGAGGCAGGCTGATGCTGAGGCAGGCTGAGGCTGAGGCTGAGGCTGATGCAGGCTGAGGCTGAGGCAGGCTGAGGCTGAGGCCGAGGCTGAAGGCAGACTGAGCTGAGGCTGAAGCAGGCTGAGGCTGAGGCTGAGGCAGGCTGAGGCTGAGGCAGGCTGAGGCTGAGGCTGAGGCAGGCTGAGGCTGAGGCTGTGACTGCGACTGCCGTTGCCACTGCGACTGTCATCGCGAATGCGACTACGACTGCGAGAACAGCAGAATTCTACAACTGGATTCTCATCCGAATCTTAAGGGGAATGCTTCCAGATATGCTCCTACACATGGCTGTTAGGTTGCTTTGCCGGGATATTTTTTTTTGTGTGTGTGTGTGTCGCTCTCTCTCTCTCTCTCACTCTCTTCTCTCTCACTCTCTCTCCCTCTCTTTCTTCTACGTGATTATATATATATATAATATATTTATAATATAATATATATATATATATATATATATATATATATATATATATATGTACTAACTCTTTGTACTAATGGGTTCCTCGGTTGGGTATTTGGTCGGGCTGGGACGGCTATGGCGCGTGGTCGTTTGTAAGTTTCGGGGTCAGAGTTACTGGGGCCTGTCAGGAGGCCTCCTGAGGCCTCTTCGGGGCCGTCTGGGGGGGATCTTTGGGGCCTGCTGGCGGTCTCGAGGGCCTCTCTGGGGCGGAGGGTTCGAAATCTCGATCCGAGTTCCCCCTCTTGGACCCCTCTTGGGGGCTCTCTCGGAGGGGCCCTCCTGGGCCGTCTTGGACGCTTCTTGGGCCGTCCTGTGGCCCTTGAGCGTCTCGGGGCCCTCTTGGGGGCCTCTTGGGCCGTCTTGGGGTGATCTGGGAGGCCTCTTGGGCCGTCTCGGACGCCGTGAAAGCTGAAAAGCCGGATGCCGCATATGCTAACACAGTGCGTTTTCTTCACGGAATGGCGCAGCTTTTGCCTCTGGTAGCTCTGTAGGGAGGGCTCTTGGAGGCCTCTTGGGGCGTCTCGGAGGCTTCTTGGGCCGTGTGGAGGCCATCTGGATCGTCTTGCACCGATCCCTCGGCGACCCAGGGCCCTCTTGGACCGGCATCTTGGGGCCCTCTTGGCCCGTCTTGGGGCCCTCTTGTGGCACTCTGGGGCCCTCCCGGGGCGCTCGCGGCCCAGCGCCCTACCCCCGCGGGGCCCGCGGCCATCTGCTCCGCCGCCTCCCCCATGCCGCCCAGGCAGTTCGTGCCCGTGGAGTGGGTGATGGGCTCGCCAGACCCGCAGCCCCCGGCGCCGCCCGCCACCACCCGGCCGCCCCCCCGCGCCGTGGCCGGCTGGGACCCTGAGATCCTGGCGTTGCAATTTGTGCCACAGCGGGCGTTCTCTCCGGGTTTCGGGCCCCGGGGCCCTCACAGATCGATCGGGCTCGAAAAACGGTGCAGCAAGGTGGGTTCCAGGGCTCCGGTCGCGATTTTTCGGGATATTGCAATTCTGCGCAACGTTGGATCTGAGGACAGCCTCGGCTGGTGCCCCGAGGGGGCCTGGCCTCACAGCGCGGGGGGCCCAGATCAGGGGTGGGGGATTGGGCCCAGAGGGAGCCCGCGGCTAGAGGGATTTCTCGCTCTTTCTTTTCCTCTCGTCCGTCGTCCCTCGCCCCTCCCTTGTGCTTGCTCATCGCTCCTCCCCTCCCCTTCCCTCCGCTGGGCCACTGCTTCCTCCTCTGGTCGGCTGCTGCCCATCCATTCCATTCATTCCTCCTCTGCCGTCCACTGTCCTCCACTGCCATCCATTCCTTCGGCATCCTCCTCTGGTCGGCCACTGCCCACCGCGACTAGGCCGGCGCTCCGCCTGGCCGCGGCCCCGCGGCGCGCACCCCCAGAGGAGGCGGGTCTGCTCGCCCTTGCGCCGAGTCTCCCCCCAGACACCCGATGGTTTCACGCTGTCGAGACCCCAGGCGTGCCCCATCATGTGTTCGGAAGGGTGGAGAGCATGCTCGTGTTCTGGCGTTCGCAAACAGTCCGTCAATGGTTCGGAGCGATCTGCTCGCGTGGTCCGAGGCCCCCAACGGCCTCGTCCACGGCCGCTGAGTTGAGAGGAAGAGGAGACCCTTAAAACGATTCGTAAGCGGCCCGGGAGCAGAGGCTCGCGAATGATGGTTTTTTAAGTCAGCCCTAAGTCGAGATTCCTTCCCGCGGACCAGCCCTACAGCCAAGACGCTGAAATAAGGAACAGTTTGGATTCGGAAGGGGCTCGATGTTTCTTACGTCCTTCCGTGGCTGTTTCTCCAGCCCCTCTCGTGCACCCAGGCTTCTTGGAAGCCACAGAGGGGCTTCTTTCCTACACCCAGCTTTCGTTATTTAAGCAGCCTGGCTGTACATCCCGAGGCGTCTCTCAGGCGGCCCACAGGGCCCGCCGCCGCCTCGCGCGCGCGAGGGCCGCGCGCCGGGGCTCCCCGCCAAACCCCGCCGCGGCGCCGGCGGCGCGGCCCGGCGATGCCCCGCGGACAGCGGAGGCCGTCGAGCGCCGCCGCCGCAGCCGCCGCCGGCGTCGCCGCCGCTGGGAGTCGCCAGCCGCTGCGAGTCGCCGTCGCCGGTGCCACCGCCGAGGCGTCGCCGGCGCCCACACCGCCGTCGCCATGTGGTGTCGCCGCCACGGCCGCTGCTGGCGTCGCCATAGACGCCGACGTCCACTGTGCCGGCCGCAGGCAGCATGCACGGAGCGCTGCGGTCCTCGAAGTCGTCGTCGCCGGGCGGGCGGCGGGACGGATCACTGCTTAAGTGCGAAATCAACCCCAACCCGAGCCGAAGGTCCCAGACCCCGACAACTTTCAGGCTGCGGGGCGTATGGGTTCCACAGTGTCTTCTCAACGTTCTGGAGTGCCTCCCCGCCGGAAATGGACGATCCCAAAGGTGATTTTGGGTTGGGTTGGGGTTGTTTGGTAGGTCGTCAATGGAGGGGACGGTGGGAGGAGGGAGGAGGGAGGAGGGAGGAGGGAGGAAGGAGGAAGGAGGAAGGAGGAGGAGGAGGGGGACCAGTGTAAACCCCTAAACTCATCAATCATGTTGGAATACACCCTCCGCCGAGCTCCCTCTCCATAAGCCCCTACAAGAGTTCAACTCCTCTGAGGCAAGTGCCCCGTTGGGAGACAACCGTTTGACGATCCTGAAGAATACCAAAACACCATTCTCGGAACTTCAACGCCACTAATTAACCTGACTGTTGCGTCTTGACGATCCCAAGTCGTGCTAGAATACCATTCCTGGGATTTCAACATTGGGAATCAACGTAACTGTTGCGCCCTGGCAATCGTGAGGCGCTCCAGAACATTATCTCCGGTACGTTCATCATGGGAACCTGCGAAATTCTTTCAATACCAAAAACGAAAGTGCGCGGCGCTATGGCGAGAGCCACCTTTTGAACAGGAGCCGCCCTCAATCCGAGAAGCTCTTTGTACATCTTGAAGACGAGTGTGCGCGGCGCTCAGGCGAGAGCCACATTTTGAAAAGGAGCCGCCCTCAGTCCGTGAAGCTCTCTGCGCATTTTTAAGACGAAAATGCGCGGCGCTAAGGCGAGAGCCACATTTTGAAAACGACCCGCCCTCAATCCGTGAAGCTCTTTACAGTTTTAAAGACGAAAGTGCGCGGCGCACAGGCGATAGCCGCATTTTGACAACCACCCGGCCTCCATCTGTGAAGCTGTTGCCATCTGTTAAGCTTCTGGGTCATAAGTTCTGAGGACGTCTCAGGCGAAACGCCCAGCCCGCCCTTCTGACTGGCCTCGGGGTGCGACAGGGAGGAGTAGTTCAGATCAGAAATATAAATGGAACAGGAGAAGGAGGAGGGAGGAGGAGGAGGGAGGAGGGAGGAGGGAGGAGGGAGGAGGGGGGGGAGGAGAGAGGAGGAGGAGGGAGGAGGGAGAGGGAGGAGGGATGATGATGATGATGAGATGATGATGATGATGCTGATGCTGATGATGATGATGCTGCTGATGAGGTGATGATGATGATGATGATGATGGTCATGATGATGTGATGATGATGATTGATGATGCTGATGATGGGATGATGATGATGATGATGATGGTGATGATGATGATGATTATGATGATGATGATGATTATGATGATGATGATGATGATGATGCTAATGATGATGCTAATGATGATGATGATGATGATGATGATGATGATGATGATGATGATGATGATGATGATGATGATGATGATGATGATGATGATGATGATGATGATGATGATGATGATGATTGATGGACGATGAGGAGGAGGAGGGAGGAGGAGGATGAGCAGGAGGAAGAGGAGGAGGCGGAGGCGGAGGAGGGAGGAGGAGGAAAAGGAGGAGGAGGCAGGAGGCGGGGGGAGGAGGGGAGAGGGGAGGAGGGAGTAGGGAGAGGAGGAGGGAGGAGGAAGCAGGGTGCAGGGAGGAGCAGGGGAGCATGGTAGAAGCGGGGGAGCCCGGGGGAGTGGGAGGAGGCCTCTTCCTCCCCTCTCCCTTCCTCCTCCTTCTCCTTTTTCTCCCGCCCCCTCTCCCTCTCCCTCTCCTCCTCTTCCCCCACTCCTCCTCCTTATTCTTCCTAATTGCTCCCTCCTCCTTCTCCTCCTCCTCCTCCTCCTCCTCCTCCTCTCCTCCCGCTCCTCCTCCTCCTCCTCCTCCTTCCTCCTCCTCTCCTCCTCCTCCTCCTCCTCCTCTCCTCCTCCTCCTCATCCTCCTCCCTCCCCTTCCTTCTCCTCTTTCTCCGTCCCTCCCTCTTGTTCTCCTTGCCTCTTCCCTCCTCATTCCTCCTCCCTCCTCCCCCGGGCGCCCGGAGGCTTTGGAGCTCGCGCCGCGTGGCCACGGTGGGCACGTCGCGCGGGAGGCGCCCTCGTGCGCAGGTGGGTGGGGCGGGATGGGGTCGGGTGGGGGGGGGGGCGAGCACAGGTCTTCGTCCTGCTGCTCGCCTCAGGGGCAACGTTGGGGGGGGGGGGGGATGAGCTCAGGGGGGCGATGCATCGACCCCCAATCGCCCAATGCTCCCCGATAGGGGCCCGATGGCCCCACCCCGCCTAGGTACGCGCGGATTCGCTATCCGAGGCCTCTTGCCGATCTGTCGGCGATGCATCGCCAAGGCAAGTCTGGTGCTTCCCACCTCTGGGCTGGTCCTCCCCGCTCGTCCCCCCCCTCCTGCTCCTCTGGGCCCCGGCTGTTGCCCCGAGCCGGCTTGCCCCAGGGGGTGTTCTCCAGGAGGCCTGCGCCATGCCGCCCGCCCCCAGAGAAGCAGGTGTTCGGCGCCCGGTGTCGTACGTGTCCGCCCTCGCCAGCGAGGGCCCCCCGCGTGTCCCTGCCCACGGGTTCTGGGACGACGCCCGGTGCCCCTCGAGGGGGGAAGTGGCGGAGCTCAGCGGGCGGCGGGTCGGGGTCTACCGATTCGATGTCTGCTCGAGCCGACCATCGATGTCGAACTCGATATCCGATATTGGTCAGATGTCGTTTCGATCTCGATTCGGTATCGATCCCATCTAGTCCCGATTCCGATTTCTCGTCGGTCCGATGCGGCCCGGTGCTTGCATGGCGTTGTTGTGCATCTCGGCGCAACGGATCCGATCCGATTCCGACTCCGTGCTGGACGAGCAGGCTCCGAGCAGGAGCAGCCCTCAAGATAATCAATGCGGGGACTTCTGCGAGCTTCTCGAAACACTATCGGGATGCTTTCTTGAAGCTTGCTTGAGGTGCTTCTTCGGAAATTGGAGCATGTACACTACCAGTGGCGCGCTGTTATTCTGTCCCAGGACTTCTTCAGGGTCGGAGACGACGTTTCGGTGCAGAGCCGGAAAACGCGCCGGTGTATAGAGTTCGGTTCTTTACTTCTGGGATTCTCGGGGGCCGTCTTACGGACCCGTCTGGGCTCCTCTTGGAACGCTCTCGGTCATCTTGAGGTCTTCGAGGCGCATCAGAAATGAAAAGGCCCGAAGGGCAAGTCGACATAACAAACTGACGGTGTACACTGATGTGTGCCTCTCGGGCGCATCCTTGGGAGGCTTAGTAGCCACATCGAGTCGTCTTGGGTCCGTGTTGGTGGCCGTTGGTGGCCATATTGGATCTGCTTGGTAACCCTACGCCGCATCGGAGATAACGTTGGGCGACATGAGAACATCTTGACGCCACCCCAGACCACTTTGGACTCTCTACATGGTCGCGAGGAGCCCCGCTCAACCCCCTGGAGACAACTTCCCTTACGGTCGGGCGCTTTTGGCTAGCGTGTCGCTGCGCTGGTTCCGGCCCACCGCGTTTCGGCGCGACACGTTACAGTCGGGGCCCTGAAGAAGGAACCCTTTTCGTTGGGGAGGTGTTCCTTACTTGTTTCGCAGCTTGCCTCGGATTTTCCTTAGGTTTTCGACACGAGATCGAAGTTCAACTCATGGAACATAGGGGCCTCGTTCCTTATTTAGGGTTC
Source organism: Prorocentrum cordatum (assembly GCA_963575745.1). Classification (NCBI taxonomy): domain Eukaryota; class Dinophyceae; order Prorocentrales; family Prorocentraceae; genus Prorocentrum; species Prorocentrum cordatum. Next base: position 231,127 of record CAUYUJ010000614.1, read on the forward strand.
CTTAGGTCAACGCCTCGACTGTATCACTCGGGCGAAGAGAACTATGCACATGCACCGATCCTGGCAAGGCCCATCTTTGACCCAGGATCGGTGCATATGCCTTCCTGGCCAAGGTAGGAGGGCGTATGCACCGATCCTGGGCTCAGGATGGTCCTGGCCAGAATCGGTGCATGTGCATAGTTCTTTCTCCTCTAATCACGCCCCAACCCCCAGGGGTCCACGTCCCGAGCTCTCCCGAGCCTCCCGCCCTGCGGAGCTGAGCGACACGCCATCCGCTTGCAGTGCCTATAGCGCGTCGCCCGGGCCGCCGGGGCGACGCGCCATCCAAGAGTTCCAGGAGGAGGAGGAGGAGGAGGAGGAGGAGGAGGAGGAGGAGGAGGAGGAGGAGGAGGAGGAGGAGGAGGAGGCGCCCCACACAGCGGCCCAGGAGGGCCCCGAGAGCTCCGGGGAGGCCCCAGGAGCGCGCCAGCAGAGCCCTCAAGCCAGGAGCACCCCGAGAGGTGTTCGGGAGGCCCCGAGAGGCCGGGCTCCAGCCTGCAAGATCCGAGGCTCCGCAGAGCGAGGATTTGCCTCTGGGGCTCGCCCTGTCCCCCCACGGTTGGCCCGGGGCGTCTCCGCACCAGGCTGCCAGGCTTTTCCAGCCCACAGGCGGAGGGGGAAGTGTTGCTGCGTGGGGAAGGGGGAGGACTCGGCGGCGAAATCCGAACCCTGCCCTCGCCGATCAACGATTCAAGCAGTTCGATGGGCGGCGGGGGTGGGGCTCGAACCTCGTCGAACACGTGGCGAAGTCAGAACCCCTACCCCCACCTCCCATCGATTCAGGAGAATCGATGGTTGGTGGGGGCAGGACTCGGAAGTCGCCACCTAAGGAGACGCCTTTCCTGAAGGTGAAAGAGGGGTTGACTGGGAAAAATTGATCCGATCGCGCCGCATCGCCGAAGCATCGCCGATGCGGCTCGATGTGGAGGCCGATGTTCTCGACGCCGACGTCGACGATGCTTGCCGACGTTGCCGTTGCATCGCCGATGCATCGGCGATGAACAGGGGATGTGGCGCGAACCCCCGACCTCATCCACCAGGACTACATTCAGGAGGCCTCTAGAGGTCTAGACCCTGGCGCCTCTTTGCATCCTGTCTGCAAGGGGGGTGGTTTTCCGCCGGCTGCCTTTCCACCAGGGCGCGAGGCCACGGACTCATCATCCCACGACTCTCTGTCATGTGATCGCGCCGGGTTGGTACGTAGCCACTTCGGCTCAAGGTGGCCTCGTCCAGGTGCGCAAGCAGCCGCTCGTCGCGCCCCAGGATGGTCGTCGTGGTCTCGCCGTGGGCCCACGGCGGCGCCGACATGGCACACTCACGCGTTGCAGGCGCTGGCGGCGTGCTGCCCCTCTGGGCTATCGGCGCCGCCCCGTGCCACGCGGCACGGCCTCCGCGCCTGCGCGCGTGCACGGGTGGTCGCGGGCTGCCAGGGAATTCTGCGCTGCACGGCCTCGGCCAGACCGAGGCGCTCTTCTTCGTGCGCTGCCGATGCGTGCGCCAGACCACCCGCAGCCTGGCCACGGTCCTAGCCGCACTGCGACAACCGCGGAGCGTGGACCGCACGGGAACGAGGGAGAGATGCTCAAACCATACTGAGCTAAAGCCGTCGTTAGGATATTATTGGATTTTCTATATCGGGCGAGGGCCTCGAAAAGGCGTTATTTCCGTCGAAATCACGATCAAGAAGCGTCAAGCTGTCCGACTGCCCCAGCGTTTTACGTAGTGTTTAGGGTCTAGGACTTAGGGTGTCCAATCATCTCCCCATCCATTCCCCGCCAGCCTTATTCTTATCAGCCTGGCGCGAATGGGGAGGCACATGCAAACACGAATGCACAGGATCGCCATAAGTCGTTGTGCATGCTGGATCCAGCGCAGCATGTGGAACCATATCTACACAGCTTGTGAAGGATCTGCGACTGCCCGTGTCCTCGATACCCCGACATCTGCCGCTGTGAAGAAGTCACAACCCTTAGAAGCAATTTTTATGTTCGAGAGGGCCCCATGGCCTTCAGCGCAACAAGACTGGCTGCTGTGCTCTTTCCACGGCGCCCGAGTGCCATGGCGACTCCTATTCTCCCTTCGGTGCGGCAGGTGCGCGCATCCCGACCTTCCAAGCGGTGTCCGAGCTGATGGGGCCGAAGGATCGCGCCGCATGCGGCTCGATGCGGAGCCCGATTACCTTCGCGACGACGGCGTCGATGCACCGCCGCCGATGCATCGGCGATGCGGCCCCGTCTGCTCGGACCCCACTTGGGAAGCCTTCGGAGCACAGCTCCAGCGAAGCGCGTCGACGCCGGCACGGGCGGTCTGAACCAGGCTGGCCTTGAGCGATCTCCGCTGCTGGACAGCGGGGATCGCTCGGGATCGAGCGCCCTGCGCGGCGTCGGAGGCCCATGCTCGCGTCGGCGGAGGCGCCCAGAGGTCCCATGGAGGCCTGCAATCACAGGTCTGGGGAAGTGCTTGGCTCCTCGGGGGTCATCTGGAGGCCTCCGGAGAGCTTATGTTGAAGACGCCCTACGGCAACTTCTCAGCGACAGATCCTGTCGCAGCTGCTAATTGTGGGCACGGCGTCTTGGATGTCCACAGGACTTCGGCTTCTCGTCGTGACTCGGTGGCACTTGCGAAAGAGGTCCTACGGAGGCCTCTGGAGGCCCCCAGAGGCCACCGGAGGCCCCGCAACAGAAGGGAAGGCGTCCAGAAGCGCGCCTCGTCGATCCTCTGGGGGCTCCAGGGAGTCCAGGGCAGAGCTCGGGCAAAGGCGTCGAATGATGATCGGTGGGCGAGCGGTGGCTCTCGTCGCTTGCGGCAAAACGCTTCCCCCGAGGCCCATTCGTCGCTGTCTGTTTCGCCATCTGATCTTTTCACGACGCGGATCCTCAGAGGTCTGGACCCCTCCCAGCTGAGTCGTTTTTTGACGGCCCCGAGGCCAGGCAAGGGCCCCTGCAGGCCGGAAACCTCGCAATACTTCCCCTTGTGGTTGTTGTTCGCGTCGCGGAGGGGGTCTGGGCGGCGTGCACTCTCAGCTGTCCTGACACGCCCGTCTTGAAGCGCCGCAGTACGGACCGTGCTCAAGATCGGGCGACGAAATCTATACATATCCACTGCTCCCTGACCATGCCCATCTTGAACCCAGGAGCTGTGTATGCGCCCTCCTGGCCAAGCCAGGAGGGCGTGGCGTATACACCGCTGCGGGGTTGAGGATGGGCCTGGCCTGGGAGCAGTGGATATGTATAGATTCCGTCGCCCTATCAAGACGCCCGTGCCAACACGCTGCGTGCTGCCTCGGCGTATCGGCCTACGGTGTGGCCGCAGCACCACGCCCGCCGCGCGGGCTGCGTGCTGCGCATCGGGGCGGCTGCGGCGTGCCGTGCTTGCGGGGGCCCACGCCGCCAGAGCTCACCGCACCGCGGGCCACGGGCGAGGCCGCGGGCGAGGCCGCGGGCGAGGCCACGGGCCACCTGCGGGGCACGGGCCGCCCCTGGGGGGGGCTGCGGGCTGCGGGGGCGCCCGCGCGCGAGGGCGCGCCGCGCGACGGCCCGCGCTCGTCGTGTCTCGCGCGCTCGTGGCCTCGAGTGCTCCGCGTCGTGGGCAACAGCCGCGGCCGACGGTTTCTCACTATCTTCGGCCTCCTTGGGGGCCTTCACCAGGCCTCGGGACCGTCGAGAACGCCTCAGGATAAAAACCCTGGTCCCAGGGCATGGGTCGAGATCCCTGGGGGTCGACGCTGTAGGATAATCATGACGTCTGGGGTATGGTTCTGCTGCGGGCGCCCCCCTGAGCGGAGCCGGCGTGGGGGATCTCTCGGGGCCCCTTTGGGGTTCTTCCTGGTTCGTTTGGGGGCCTCTCGGGGCTTCTTGGCCCATCTTGGGCGACGCTTGTGGCACATTGGGGCCGCTGGAGGCATTGTTGGTGATCCTAGATCTTTGTCGGGGCTTCTGGTTGCCGTTTTTGGAGTCGCCCTGCGACATAGGGGGACTTGAACAGACGACGGGCAAATTTCAGGCTGCTGCTTTCTCCGCAAAGAGCGCTCGCACTGAGGTGTTCTTCATTGCTTCCCCAGGTTCTCGCCCAGTCGTCGCCCGTGGCCGCCTCGTGCGCTGGTCCGGCTCCCAGGGTTTTCGCGAGCTCGTCGCCCGTGGCCGCCGCCCCGCGGCGGCCTCGTGCGCCGGGTCGTGGGCCCGTGGCCGCCGCGTGCGCTGGCCGGGCTCTCGCCCTGTCGTGGGCTGTGGACTTTGCGCCGCCGGCGTGGCTGTGCCCGGAGGCTGATTCCACGCGTGTTGGCTCGCTCCCCAGGCTTCACGCGTTGCAGGCGTGATCGGCAGGAAGCTGGCTCCAAGCGTGGGGGGCTCGCGCCCGCCCGTCATCCCGCTGCCAGCGCTGCTGCTAGCAGGCTCAGCCCGAGCGTGCCGCACGCGTCTGGCGCACGTTGTCTTGCCAGTGTTGTCTCGAACCAGGCGTGCCTAAGAGGCTCCTCCTGTCCACCTGTCTATACCTTGAGATAGGGGCGTTGCACATTTTCCACGCTGGGGGTCATCGGTCATCGCCCGGTTTCGGGCCCTGGGGCCATCATAGATCTACCCGGTTCGAAGAAAGCCGCAGAACGATGCAAGATGGGGTCCAGGGCTCCGGCCTAGCTTTTGTTTTAACATTCGGATCTTGCATAGTTTTTCGCGACGTCGGATTTCAGAGTAGGTGTCATGGGTCGGTATCCCTCCCGTGTCGTTGGCGAGGCCCCCCCGTGAACTTCGCAGGAGTGCTTGCTCGCTTCTGGTGCACCTCGCGCTGCTGGCATTATCGCCACGGAGCTCCTTCCGAGCGGGATGGCTCGCTTCCCCAGCACATCGCACTTCGTGCTGACTCGCTTCGTGTGCACCCTGCCTTCTCATCTCGCTCCCCAGCTTGGCTTACCCAGAGGGCGCTTCCCGTCCATGCTCGTAGCTCCCTCACTGCAGGTGCCCTGGGCTGATGTCCCTCCCACGGCCTTCCCGTGGCCCTCCCGTGAGCCTCGCAGGTGTGCTGGCTCGCTTCCGGCGCGTTCTCCCAGATCGCTCTCCACCAAAAAGTGCAAAAGCACAAGCAAGCACTAGAACAACAATAAGGCCGATCGGCGCAAGCCACCGCGCCCTTCAGCCCGCCTCCATGAACCAGACAAGGTCGGACTTGAGTGCTGGGCCGATTATAAACGGCTCCAGATAACGGCTCCAGGGCGCTGGATGCATTCCAAGGAAAGCATACCCTTTGCGCTTTTCCTCGCTCTCTTCTGCCTCGCTCTCGGTGTGTCCTGCGCGGTACCTGCGTACTCCCGCGCAGCAGCCGCGCAACCCCTGTACAGTCCCTGCACGCTCTTGCGCGGTCCCTGCATACCCCTGCCTGCCTTCCTCCTGGTTGCCCCGCACGTGGGCTGGCGGATTGCATATTTACCCGATTTGATGAATTCGCTTTGCGATGCGCGAGCTGCTCGGCTGACTCGAGACAGCCGGTGTCGCCGCGCACCCTTGACTCACGCTTCACCGTGGCAGGGCAAAACGAGAATCATCATCATCACCATCATCATCATCATCATCATCATCATCATCATCATCATCATCATCATCATCATCATCATCATCATCATAATCACTATCATCAACAACATCATCATCAGCATCGCCACCACTATCATTATCATCACCAGCATCGTTACCATCGTCATCATCTTGCTTTCATCGTTATCATCATCATCATCATCATCATCATCATCATCATCATCATCACCATCATCACCACCCTCACCATCACCCTCACCATCATCACCCTCACCATCATCACCATCATCACCATTCTCAACATCGTTATCATTGTCATCATCAACATCACCATCAGTATGCCGTATTCTCTCCGTCTTCGAGCATCCCCTTCCTATCATTTTCCGCTCAAGGTGGCAATTTCGATTTGCGTCGTCGAAGTTTTTGCTGCTTGGCAAGAGTATGCGCTGTCAGTGGGGCGTTGTAGCGAATCCAGCTTTCTGCGGCGAGTCTACCACCGTGCCAGCGAAGCACTCAGTGTGACGACCCCTTGATCAACGCCCAGGAGGCCGTCACGTGTATGTGATCATATCGTCTTGGCCTCTTGAGTGGCTCCCGCTATGCGGTTTTGCCTTCTCAGGGGCTGTCTTGGGCACCTGCGAGGCACTCTCGCGGATCCATTGGGGCCATCGGGCGCTCTTGGGCGTCCCTTGGGTCGTCTGGTGGGCGCTCTTGGGCAGTCTGGTGGTGGTCGTCGTCGTAGAAGTGATGATGATGACCGCTCTGCGTGGGCGAGGCGTCCTCGGTGCCCTTCAGCGCGAGCCGGGGCGCACCGCTTGGCGCGCTCTGCGTGGGCGAGGCGTCCTCGGTGCCCTTCAGCGCGAGCCGGGGCGCACCGCTCGGCGAGCCGTGCCGCCGCTGTGGGGCGCGCCGGGTGCGGCCCCGTGGCGGCACACGGCGGCGGCAGTGGCCCACGGCGGCAGAGCGGCGGAGGACGGGGGCGGAGCTCGTGGTGGCAGCGGCAGTGGGAGTGCAGGGCTGGTTCTCCAGGCAGCTCTCCCCCTCCTCAGGAGTGGTGCTCTGGCACGTTTTGGATTGCAAAAAAAGGATTGCAACAAAAACCCAGGGTTTTTTTTGCAATCCAGGTTTTTTTGCAATCCAGGGTTTTTTTGCAATCCAGGGTTTTTGCAAAAGGATTGCAAAAAAGGGTTTTTTTTGCAGTCCAGGGTTTTTTTGCAATCCTTCGTTTTGGGACTGTTGGGGCGCAGCAGCCACGTCGAGTCGCGGTGCTGAAGTCCCAGGAACACCCGCCAGCATGCCCGATACCCCCGCAGCGGTTCGCAGCCAGCGCGGCGTGGTGCTCTGACATTATCAGGGATTCTCAGACGGCTGCCTTCCAAGGGGGCACTTCCCGCAATGACAGTTCTTATAGGGGTAGGGAGCTTGGAGGCGGATTTATGGCAGAATCGCTGGTTTGCCTTGGGTCTGCACTGATCCTCTTCCTCCTCCTCCTTTCCTCCACGCCGCTTCCTTTCCCTCTCACCCTCCTCGCCCCCACGACCATCTCGGCTCAAGCGGCGCCGATTCGCGCCGATCTGCGCTTTTCTTCTATCACCTTACACTGCTTGGGGGACGCCATCTGCCCACCTGCACCAGTCCAGGCCAGGCCAGTCCTGGGCCTCAGCGCGGTGCATGAGCCCACGCGGCCTGGCTGGGCCACTAAGCCAGATCTCTGGCGGATGTTCTAAGTCCTTTGCGTTTTTCCTTCGTTTAGTTATGTGGGGGGCGTTTGCGGGCCCCAGGGCCATCAGCAAACGATCCTGGATGAATAACTGGCTCTGGGGAGGAGTCGAGGATTTGATGATTCTTCGGATTGAACAAGTCCATCCGCCAGAGGTCTTCGAATGCTTATCTGGTATTCACCGAGTCTCAAGCAAAAGGGAAAGAGGCTTGCAATGCTTGCCGGTAGGGTGGGTGAGTCCCAGGTTTTTTTGAGCCCACCATGTGCCCTGCATCTATCAGCTCCGCCTCCGGTCCCATCGTCGACCATGCTCGTTCGATGCTGTACCGTAGCCTATTTAGCCCGAAGAGCCTCTGGGGGGCGAAAACTTATGTAGGGATACAGTCAGGGTCTATCTGACCTCAGTTCTTGATGATCAGCTTGATAAGGTTGCCCACCCCAGTACCTCTGGCAGGCCATTGAAGAGTCCGCTCGCGCCACACTTCGCGAGTTCATCAGTTCGGTCGTTCAGGAACCGTCCCATGTGAGACGACCAAGTTCATCAGCCAGGTGCCGAACATGTAGGGCTAACCTGATATTCTAGTGTGCTCTCGAACGTCTGCGTGCTATGTTGACCGCGTGCTCCGAGTCATACTCAATGCAACATAATGCAGAGTATGCAGAAGACGACGATGTACGGAAATGATCGCGTGTGAAAGACAAGGCGTACATAATGGCGCTCAGCTTACCGCCGTTGTTCGAATGTCTGCGCGCAACAACGCAACAAGGATCGGATTCAGCAAGGATGGTGGGCCCGCAGAAGTCCAGCAGCGGGCTTGGGCTTGATCTTCTTCAGTGGCCGACGAGTTGACCGGGAAATCTTCTGCAAAACTCGCGACCGCGTAGCCTCCTCCTATTCTTGATACTCGATCCAAGACAAGTCCTGCTCTTGGACCCAGGTCTTGGCTGACCAGGATCGATGCTTTCAGGCCTCGGATGCCCCGGCTTGCTTGATGCGTCGGGGCTCGCGGCCCGATCCCCGTGCCCAGCTCCTTGCCCCAGATCGTTATATGTGATGGCCCATGGGGCCCGAACGGGGCCCTGGACGCCGCCATTCAGCAACAACGCCCGTTGTGACAATGTCGACGCGCGTAGGTCGGGGCCCTGGTCCTCAAAGCTGAGCCTCAGGTGCGCTCCCCGCCTATGATCCAGAGGTGGGTCCAGCCGTGGCTACGAGCCCCCCCCCCCCCCCCCGGAGGCCCAAGCACTGCAGAGGGCATCGAAATGCCTCAGACTTCTGATGGGGCTGGAGTAGACGGGGTCGGAGGATCGCGCCGCATCGTCGACGTATCGGCGATGCCAGGATTCACAAAACGGGGATCCAGACCGCGCCCTCCAGTCCAATACGGGAGGCCTCCTCCAGAGGTGCCCGAGGTCTCACGAGGCCTCCAGAGGTCTCCAGAGGCCCCCACCGGGCCAGAAGCGCATTAGAAATACCTCATGTGGGCCGCCTCCACAAGAGGGTCCCCCAGATGGGCCGATGATCCACGACACTCTGGGCGCAACAAAGAACCACAATCACAACTAAGTGGATTTTTTGGGAGGGCCCCTCGGAGGAGAACCCATCGACCTCGACATGAGCACTTTGGTTGTGGTTGTGGTCGATTTGGCCGTCCTGGGGCGACACATCGACTACAGCCAGTACGAAACTGGAGTCGATGTTCCGACAGATCTGGCATGCGGAATCCATCCCCCAGGGTGTATCCTCGATGTGGTTGGGGTTGCTTGTTGGTCCCGCAGACGCGTTGGATAGCCCGATGTGAGTTTACCTCGCAACGCTCCGCCGATAACCCAGACTCCCGTATGTAATCATGTCTTCTTCATGACGTGGTCCGCAGAGGCCTGGACTCCTTTTTGTGGATCGGCTTTTCATCTGGAGTGTTTTTTTGCGGTTTTGAGGCTGGGCGAGGGTCCCTGGAGGCTGAAAGCAGCGAACAGCCTCCCGCCATGATTCTTGATGGCCCGGGGAGGTCTGGGAACGTTGAGTGGAGCCCTTGGCGGCCATCAGCATACCACGCCTGTGTGTATGTGTGTTCGGATGCAACTCCTGGGAGGTCAAATTCTGATTCTGCCCTGGTCCGACATCCGGCTTACTCCGGCTTAATCCCGCTTGCTCCCGCTGAATCCCTCTTAATCCCGCGTGCTCCCGCTGAATCCGGGGCCCACTCCGGCGTAATAGCTCCCAAATGGGGCTTGATCCTCCTTAATTAATCTATCCGACGAAAACCTCCCAGTAGTTGCCTCCTAGTGTGTGTGCAGGGCTGGACCTAAACGGTGTTTTGGCGATTTCGTGGGCCGTTTTCGTTTCGACTTCGTTTTGCGGTAGAGGCGGATTTAAGACAAAACGAGGGAATACGAAAACTAAACGAAAACGAAAAACACCGCTTAGGTTCAGCCCTGTGTGTGTGTGTGAACGCGCGCACGTCCGGGCGTTACTGGAGGTCTCCCCCGCTGGGGAGCAGGGCCTGCCCGGGAGGCTGCACGGCGGCTCGCTTCGGCTGCCCGCTGCCCGACACCTCGGAGGCACGTCTACGAAACATACAAAAAAATTAGAAACATGCAACCCAAATTGGCAAACATAGTCAAACAACGTCCCCAGGCTATTTTTTGACAATTCTTGAATTTTTCTACTGTAGAGAGACAGGCCCGCCTTAAAGGTAGTCGTCCCATAAGGAGGGCGTGCGAGGCGAAGGAAGAAGAGACCTCCTGCCCTGACGTGTCGATTAGCGAATTGGCCGTTTTCGCTTCGCGAGATGGCGTCGCGGCCATCATCTTTCGGGTTCAGGTCCTTCGGTTTCGGTCCTAAGGCCGCTTTCACTAGAGGGTGGTTTGCTAAAGGGAGGTCTGTCCACCGCCGAGGGACGTCCCGCCCGTAAGGACCACTTTGTGCTCAGGAGCGGCTCTGGTCTTCGGGCTGTTGCTTCGACTTACGGTCAGGAAATTTGGCCGAGGGTGTCGCGCCGCTGGTTCTGGCCCACCGCGCTTCGGCCCGACACGCCGGCCACGTCCCAGTCCCCGAACCTCCACGTCCCGAGCCTTTCCCAGCCTCCCGCCCCGCGGAGCCGAGCGGCATGCCATCAGCTCGCAGGGCATGGCGTGCCGCGCGGGGACACGCGGAGCAAACGTTCTTGACCGCAGGTCGGGGAACTCCTTCGTGGCCGAGGCTCGCCGAGGTGTTCCCAGGACCTCCGCAGAGGCCCCACTGTGGCTCCGCCAGCAGCCCTCACGATGCCCAGCCCGGGGCGCGCCCGCGCCCGCGAAGGCGCCTCCTGGATCTATCGAGCGGCCGAGAGTCGGCGCCTTGGAGGCCTCCACGGGCCTCCCTTCGGGCCCAGGAAGACGCGACAGTCGCCAGGGAGATGTCCCGTGCGGGCTGCTTCCGCAGGGTCCATTTCGATCCGATCGGTCCGATGCGATGTCGGCTTTGGCCGGCCCGATCCGAGTCGATTCCGATCTGGGTGCGACGTGATGCAGCCCGATGCTTGCATGGCGCTGCTATGTTCACCTCGGCGCCACCGATCCGATTCGGCGTCGACTTCGAGCCGATGCGGTCCGATCCGACGCATGTTCCGATCCGATCGATGCTGGCTGATTCTGTCCCATCAGGGAAGAGCAGAGCGATACCGAGACCCCTGTTCCTCGGGCCTCTCCTGGAGTGCGATCTGGCCAGGCTCCGGAGGCGACTCCGGCCGTCGCGACGAGGGAGCCCTCCCGGGAGGCCGAGGTATAACCGACTACGAGGGAGGGGTATCGGACCGAGGTGTAAGATCGAGATCGGTTCGGGGAGGGCGCCCTAATGTTCCTCGTGTGAGGCTGGATCTTCTCGTGCATCCTGGGGGAGGGTTCCCTCGAGTGCTCTTCAGTCTGGGCCAGCGGGGGTCGCACGTCCTTGAAGGCTGTTCTCCTGTCCCAGGTCCGGCCGTGTCGACATCAGCAGGGCAGATTCGCGTCGTCTCGGCGCGGCGGCGGCCCCGCCGGGGGCGTTCAAGGCGGAACGGGCCGTGGCCCGGAATCGTGAAGCGTGAAGCGATCCGGTGATCGAAGGGCCGCCGATCGTTCCGGGCTGATCGGGTCGGGCGAAAGGGGGGGATTGGGAAAGGGGGGGTTACGAAATTTGCTGCATGCGGCTGGTTTCGGCCTCGCCGAGGGGCCCATTCCTCGATGCATGGCCGCCTCCGGCGCCGGGAGGCGCCGGGAGAATCAGCTACGTGAGCTGATTCTCAAACCCCCCCTTTGCTATCCCCCCCTTTCGCCCGACCCGAAAGGCTGAACGGGCCGTGGCCCAGAATCGTGAAACGTGAAACGATCCGGTGATCGAAGGGCCGCCGATCGTTCAGGGCTGAGCGATCCACGCGGTGTCAGAAGCCAACGCCGACGTCGTCACGGCACGACCTTGTCCCTAGGCTTCCCAGATGGGGTCGGAGGCTCGCGCCGCACCGCCGATGCATCGGCGATGTCGACCCCATCTACGCCCATCAGAAATCTTAAGAAACAGCATGAAGTCCATTGACTCCAGATTCTGCGTCAGAGAACCTAGGGTCTGAGCTGGACCCTGGGCGTTTTCCTGGAGCCTTTTTTTGTATCGTCGGAGTTCGGTGCATGTGGACTTGGACTACTGTTTCAGATCACGCTTGGAGTGGATTCCATTTTCTTGGCGCAGGAGCTTCTTAACTCGAAGCAGGGGTGCACTCCGACCCCATCCGGGAGACCTCTATCGGGGTCAGGAACATGCCCACTGTATTCTGTTATGTTTGTCCGCGGCTCAGTGGCAAATGGCAGCCTCTACACAGTGTATACACTTTGTTCGACACCTGTCGACCAGATGACCGGCGAGATATCTGGACTCCATGCGTTGTCCCGTGGCGTTTCTGCGAAGCCTCATGGGACAGCGCCCGGATGCCTTTGCGTATACATTCGCGGTTCCCGAATTGCTGTCGTCACGACGCGAGCCTGCCGTATGCTTTTGGAAGTCGGTTAACGGAGAGGAAGCGTGCTGCCCAAAAAATCCAGATGTCTAAGAGATGTTCCAGATATCTTTTTAAATTTGTAAAGAACATGTTTGAAACATTTTCATAACATGTTTTGCACAGGTTAAACACATCTTTAATTCAATGATCGGATTGTTAGAGTGTCCATTGTCATGGCATCCACAACCGTATGCCCTGGTGGGCGGTGGGCGGTCGGCGTCCCCGCGGCGACGGTGCGATGCCGCCGCTCGCCCTGGCCGCGCTGGGCGGCGCGCTGCTGTGCGGCGGCTTGCCCCTGGGTGCCCGGGGCGTCTGGCTGACCGGCCAGGCCTCGCCGCAGGAGCACATGGATGGAGGGAGGCAGGAAGGGGGAGGGGCAGAGTGAGGGAGCGGGGGGGGAGTGGGGAGGAGGGGGGAAGGAGGCGGAGGAGGAGGGATGACGGGGAGGATGATTAGCAGGAGGATGCTGATGAGGAGAATGAGGAGCAGCAAAAGGAGGAGGCGGGGGAGGAGGAGGAGGAGGAGGTGAAGGAGGAGGAGGAGGAGAAGGAGAAGGTGGATGAGGAGGGGGGAGATGAGGGGAGTACGAAAAGGAGAAAGGTGGGGGGAACAATGTCATCGAAGAGGGGGATGATGAGGACGAGGATGAGGATGAGGACGTGCATGAGGCTGATAATGAGGATGATGAGCATGACGAGGATGATGTTGATGCTGATGATGATGATGCTGATGCTGATGTCGATTATGATGATGCTGTTGATGATGATGAGGATGCTGCTGCTGATGATGATTATGCTGATGCTAATGCTGATGATGAGGATGAGGACGACGATGATGATGAGGATGATGATGATGATGAGGATGATGATGATGATGTGGCTGAGGATGGTGATGGTGGTGGTGGTGACGATGCTGATGATAATGAGGCCAAGGCCGATGATTATGATTATGATGAAAATGACTGTGATGATGAGGGTGTGTGAGGATGAGGATGATGATGCTGATGCTGAATATGTTGATAACAATGATGGCGACGTCGCCGACGACGAGACGATGATGATGCTGATGATGCTGATGATGACGACGATGATGATGCTGATGATGATGCTGGTGAGGAGAAGGCTGAGGAGGACGGTTCTGATGAGGATGACGATGAGGATGATGCTGATGATGAGGATGATGCTGCTGCTGCTGATGATGATGATGATGATCATGATCATGATGTTGATGCTGATGATGATGATGATGAGGAGGAGGAGGAGGAGGAGGACGATGACGATGCTGAGGGTTATGATGATGCTGAGTAGGAAGGTTGTGATAAAGATGAGCTGGGTAAGTAAGGGGAGGTGGAGGTATCATTAATGGTGACTCCGGGAGAGCGCTAAGGGAAACCAGAGGATCTCATTGAAGGGCCGGAATTTGATGACCAGAGGATCTCACTGATGACCGTAACAATATGTGCTTGATGGTGCCGCCACCTTGCGCCAGCATCTCCAGAACCACCCCGTGCTTGTCAGCGCACTTGCCCTTTGAGAGGGATTATAATGCGTCGACTAACTCGTCCATTTGTAGAAAGATCAATGTCCCTCAATAGCATCGCGCTCCCCCTGTCTGCTGGACTCTGGTCTGAAGCATACAACTCCCCAAGCATCCTTGCGAAGTCTTCCGGCTTCGGCTTGACCGACATCTTGCGTTGCCTGGGTTCAGCAGCTATTGTGTGAAGCCGGCGGAGGTCCCGAAATTCCGTAAGCTGCTCTTCCAGCCGCTGAGTCTGCCAACGACGCACAGCTTTCCTCGTCTTCTTGGCTATTTCCTTCGGCAAGGAAGCACGCCCCTCCCGATCTGTGCAATATCTCTATCGTTTCCTCAAGTCTTCAAGCTCTGCTATGTCCCACTGTCGGTCTTGCAGCTGAGCCCGAGCCGCACCGGAGACGTGCGCGGCTGCTTTTACGGTGTCTTGTAGTTCGCGCCAAGATAAATCCCCGACGTCGTCCAAGAGAGCTTCCAATTCCTTCTCGTATGTCGGAGAACCCACCGATTTCATCGACGATTTCTTTTTCCTCTTGCTGGCGCCTGCAGAAGGCACAAGGAAAGACGCGTAAACGGCGCGATTATCAGATCCACAATCGAGTTCGTTCGTGGCTGCCGAACCAGACAGAGTCAGCGAAGAGGAACAAAATATGTAATCCATCTGACGCTTATGTTCCAAGGTACCCCCCGCCAAAACCCCCGACAGCAGCGGTAACCCCCGCCAAAATTGTCGCCGGGCGCCGCCGTTGGAACCGCCGCCGTGGTAGCCGCCGTCGTGGGAGCCGCCGTGGTAGCCGCCGCCGTAGAAGCAGCCGCCGTGGGCGCCGCCGTGGTAGCCGCCTCCGTTGGAGCCGCCGCCGCCGGAGCCGCCTCCGTGGTAGCCGCCGCCGTGGGAACCGCTGTGGTAGAAGCCTTGGTAGCCGCCGTGGTGGCCGCCTCCGTGGTAGCCGCCGCCGCGGGAGCCGCCGTGGTAGCCCGCTTCGTGGTAGCCGCCGCCGCGGGAACCGCCTCCGTGTTAGCTGCAGCCGTGGTGGCTGCCGTGGTGGCGGCCGCGGGGTAGTGCCTGCCGTGGTAGCCGCCGCCGTGGTAGCCGCGTGAACCGCCGTAGGAGCCACCTCCGTGGTAGCCGCCGCCATGGAAGCCGCCCCCGTGGGAGCCGTCGCCTTGATAGCCAGCTGCGGGGTAGTCGTTGCCGTAATTGTCGCACTTGAGCACGCCCAGAAGTACGCGCACGCCCGTAAGTACGAGCATGACGCGGATCCCGAGCGTGCCGTACATTCCAAAGTAGCAGTAGCACCGTAAGCTGGTGATGGCAGCACATATGCAGAAGTGAACGTCCACCACGTGCCTGCGAAATGGATTCCCCGTCCAATATCCACCAACAAAGCCTGAATCGTGTAGGAGACCAGAAAGAGGTAGTCGGGAAGATGTAGTCGGAGACAGGAACCACGACCGCGCATCGTAGAACAGGCTTGGACGCAACCCACAGCCTTGCGAACCATGGGCCACGGGGTGGCTGCGGGGAGCAGAGTACCAGGCGCCTTCACTCCCCGACGATCAACCTGAACCCCGGTTGGCGCAAACACTCGGTGACCTCTCCGTCCGCACCCACCAACGGTGCGTCCGCGGAAGACGCAGAAAGAAGGACACTAAGTAGCTACAACGGCTGGACCTTGCACCCCCGAGGTTCACGATGAGGAATATGAATATTACGACTGATATTGAAATTCAGAATGCAACGAATCAGAAATTAAAGTAGAACAGTAGTATCTTCATAATCATATTACGATGAAGAGTAATATAGGTATCTTGCGATTGCCGATTCCGCCTGACCAGGCTTCGCCGCTGCGTCCTCGACGTCCTTGAGGTTGCTGAACAACTTCTGCTGCTGTCGGTGGTGCTCCACGTTTCGGCGCTCTTGCAGCATGCTGGGGCGCGATGGCGCGCGTCTTCTTCAGGACCCAGCACTGCACGCCACCGCTCCAGAGACATGCATACGAAAAGGGGCCGGGCAGACGTGTGCAGGAGGAGGAGGGAGAGGAGGAGGGGGAGGAGGAGGCTGAGGAGGAGGAGGAGGAGGAGGAGGAGGAGGAGGAGGAGAAGAAGAAGCAGGAGGAGGAGGAGGAGGAGGAGGAGGAGGAGCAGCAGGAG
Organism: Prorocentrum cordatum; assembly: GCA_963575745.1. Lineage (NCBI taxonomy): Eukaryota > Dinophyceae > Prorocentrales > Prorocentraceae > Prorocentrum > Prorocentrum cordatum. The sequence continues at coordinate 247,098 of CAUYUJ010000614.1, forward strand.
CAGGAGGAGCAGGAGCAGGAGCAGGAGGAGGCTTCCCTCCTCCTCTCAGGAGCCCCTGGGCCAGGGCGCGCCGCAGCAGGGCGGCGACGACGGCCAGGCCCAGGCGTGGGCGGCCAGGGACTGCGCCCTGCTCGAGTGGTCCGACTGGTCCGACTGCGGGCGGCTGCGGTCCAGCAGGCACGGCAGGACGCGCCGCCAGGCCTCGGCGGCCCCAGACCTTTCGGGTCATGGTCACCCTAAACCCTAAACCCTAAACCCTAAACCCTAAACCCTAAACCCTAAACCCTAAACCCTAAACCCGAAAGTCAGTTTCGGCCTCCAAGAGCCTTCGCCGGGCCCCAGGGCCGCCAGCGAAACGACTCAGGACAAAGGGGCCAGTCCCAGAGGGGGTGGGTCGAGACCTCTGGGATGCGACGTCATGCGCAAAATCATGATGTCGGGGGTCTGAGGCCGAGGCTCGAGGCCTGGATGCCTGGGAGCGCTTGGTGGGCTCCTGGGGCGCCCTCCGTGGCCACGGCTGCCTCCTCCTCCTCCCCCTCCTCCTCCTCCTCCTCCTTCCCACTCGTGCTCCTCCTCCTCCTCCTCCTCATCCTCCTCCTCCTCCTCCTTCCCACTCGTGCTCCTCCTCCTCCTCCTCTTCCTCCTTCCTCTTCCTCCTCATCCCCCCTCTGCCTCCTCGTCTTCCTAACTCGATCTTCATATGAACATCTTTGCGACTGTAAGTGCAGGAGCGGGCCGTCCGTCCCCATCCTCGCTCAAGCTGATCATGCGCCCGAGTCCCACGCTCTCGGCCGCGATCGCCTGTCTGGCAGCCCGTGTGACGCACTCGAGCGTGGACGGGCCTTGGCGCTGGGAGGTCGCGCCGTGCCCGAGGTGTCCCGACTGCTACTGCGCGGAGTCGCCCGCCTGCCCCCCGCGGGGGAGTCCCTCGGCCGTGGCGGTGCACTGCCCGCAGGGAAGGGGCCGGGGCCGCCGCCGGAGGAGGCCCGCCCACCACCGGCGCCCGCCGCGGCGCCCTCCGGGCCCGCGGGGCTGCCGGCGCCCGCTGGAGGGTGGAGCGTCGCGGGGCGGGTCGCTACAGCGCCGTGCCGTACCTGCTGGGGGTTCATCGCTGATCTCGGAGGTGGATAGACCTCCTACCCTGACACGTCGATCAAGGAATTGGCCGTTTTCGGTTCGCGAGAGGGCGTCGCGGCCGGCAGTTTTGCGGGTTCAGGTCCGTCGGTTTCGGTCCCGGGCCGTTTTCATGAAGGAGAGGTTTACTAAGCTTACTAAGACGGTTTGTCCACCGCCGATGACCGGGGTCATCGCCAAGGGCTGCTGGCTGAGCGTGCTTGCTCGAGCTCGCCCTGCCGCTCCTGCTCCTCGAGATGGCGCAGCCGCCGGTCCAAGAGTGGGCGTGGGTCCAGCCTGCGTGCGCGCCGCCGTTCCATCAACGACACATCGAGGGAGTGTTGGCGGGCACTCCAGAGGCAGCGATTGAGATTATCGCCAGCATGCCCGACGGCGACGTGTACTTAGAGGTGAACGGCAGTTCTGATCCCAACGTCGCGGCGATGAGGTGGAGTGACGCTCGCCAGCCACCGCCGCCAGGGGTGCCGCGCGGCTCGTGGCGCTTCCGCTGGGACGTGACGTCCGCTGAGCAGCGGGAGTTCCAGCGCCTGGCGAAGATCGCGGCCAGGGACGTGTACGTAGCTCGCGACCGCCGTGCAGGCGGGCCAAGCATGAAACCGGCAGGGGGCGCGTTGCATCCTCTGGCCGCCGATCCCGCTCGCGCGCCGCTGCCGGCGCCCAGGTTCCCCTCGAGGTCGACGGAGGTGGCAGGCGCCTGGGGTGTGGCGAAGTGTTCGGTGCTGCCGGAGCTGCTGGGCCGGGAACCGCGGCTGGGGCGGTAGCCGCTCCCGCCTCGCCCCCGCCGAGGTCCGGCGAGCTCGTGTGGGTCGTGTCGGAGTCGCAGCGTGGGCTGCAGCGCGGGATGGTGGTCTTCCTGGGCGCGGGCGTGCCGATGGTCGGGGACGTTGGGATGTACCAGGTGCCTGGAGCTCCGCCCGGACCTCGCGGCCCCGCTGCGGTGTCAGTGCGGCGGATGCTGTTCGGTGGGCCCTTGGACTTCATGCGTAACGCGAGTGGCGCCGACGTCCGCGTGATGCCCGTGGAGGTCGTGGGCGATCGCCGAGTCCGTCGGCCGTGCCAGCTGGTGGCGGAGAAAGGGATGGTGACTCCATGTGCAGTTTGGAGCGGATGATGGGGTTCCTCGACCGTCGCGGTGGAGGCCCAGGCGATCATCGTGTCTTCTGGCCCCACGTGAACCGATTCCAACGGGGCGACGGTGCGGTTGGGTGTCCATGAGCATGGCGTCAAGATCCTTGAGATGGCCGCGAGCTACGACGCTCTCAAGAGGCAGGAGAAGTGATGGCGTCGCCCGACTCGCTCCACTTCGTCGCTCGAGAGGTCGAGCGAGACGCCAGCGTGCTCAAGCAGATTCGGAATGCGCGGGGGAACGCTGCGGCGTGGGCAATGGCGCATCACAGACACCATCAGGTCTCGGGCCCCTGCCTGGAGGGAACCGCGCGGCCCGCGCATTCAGCGTGGCTGGAGATGGCTCTAAGTTCCGCCGGCGTGATCTTTTTCATACCTTTGGTCTCAGAGGCAGCCCCTCGAGGGCGCGACTCTCCCCAGGCGCGCCGCGCGTGGCGGCGGCGGACTCGTCGACGGGAATCCACCGACGCTGCCGCCGACGAGCCCGCCAGCACCTTGAACGGCATGCGCTGGGCGCCCCGCGGCGGGTCGCCCCGCCCGGCCAAAGACTCGCTCTTCACCGCCTTCGACAGCGCGCGGTGGACATGGGGCCGCCCCCCCGTGGACCTCGACGGGCCAAGGGCCTTCGACGAGCTCGGGTCCAAGCTAGCTTGCGACGGCTCGTCCTCGCGGCTGGCGCTTCTTCGCGTGGAACTGCTGGGCGAGGCCCTGCCCGGTTTCCGCTCTGCGGCGCTGGGGGAGGGGGTGCCGCGGGTGCCACGGGCGAGTTGGTCGATCAGGTTGCGAGAGCATCTGCTTCCCGGTGCGCGCGGGGGGAGGCGTGGCGGACGCCGCTAGGCTTGCGCCTGGCCTGCGCCGACCCCGCCCTGCGCGGCCGCAAAAGGGGCGCTGGGTTTTCCAAGCGGCTGCAGGCCGCTCATCTGCCGCCCGCGCGCGGGGGCAGGGTGTCGAGCGCGTCGGGGGCCAGCCGGCTCGTCCAGGGGTCCGCGCTCATCCTTTCGGCGCCGCGCTGCCGAGGGGCAGGGTTTCCGGCGCCGCAGGCGCGCCGGGCCCCTTGCGTGGAGCAGGCCCCGCTTGGGCCCGACGTCAGCGCGGCCGACGCGCTGGTCGACGGGGGGCCGCCTCGGGGCTCGCGCCCATCGCCCGCGTCGAGTGCGCTGACAGCTTCGCGTGCGTCGGGCGGGGTCGCGCCGCGGTGGAAGACGAACGCGAGGGCGCTTGGCGGCCGGGGGTTTGCCGATGCACGGCGCGGAGGTGAGCGTCGGCGGCGACGCTTTCGGCTGGCGCTTCGCCGAGGGCGGCATGTGCTCCATGTCTCTGCGTAGCGCGTGGCGGTTCCGCCTGGCGCTTCAGGGTGTCGCGAAGATCGGGGGGGCCAGTGGGCGCGAGATCTCGGCGCTGCTCGGGCGCTTCGCCACTCGCGGCCTCGTCCGCCGATCGGTGCTTTCGGCGCCGCAGGCCAGCCTCGCCTCTGCTCAGCAATTCAGGCAGGGGCGAGGTACCCTCGGGCCCTCAGCGTGCCGAGAGCATTGTTGGATGGCCGCCCATGTCTTCGCTGCTGCTCGGGGGCTGCATGCTGGGTGGCGCTCGAAGGAACACGCGCTCGATGCTTCCGGTTGGGGATGTGGGGCGGTGGGCGAGACGATCGGCTCAAGCGACGTGCAAATCGTTGCCCCTACAGCCTACAGCGATGGATAGGCGTTGTCGCAGTGCGGCGAACGTGGCCGATTTGGGGATCCTCGGGGCGATTTATATCGGGGTGATGACGATGAAGGTCTCCAACGAGTCCCCCCAGTTCCTGAGCGCGTCTGGGGTGGTAGTTGGTGGCGCGCAGCCTCCTGCAAATTGGCCGAGTGCACTCAGATTTCCGCGCTGCCACTTGAACGTGGAAGCGCCTGACCAGGACATTGTCTTCTCACCAAGAACGACGCCTGATCATGGGGGGCGCCGTGCCCGCAATCTTCGAAGGCGCCCTTCGGTCGGCCGCGCTCGTCCTGGCCGCCGACCTGTGCCTGGCGTGGCGCTGGCTGCTCTCTGAGAGGGGCGCGCCCGACGCTGCCTCGCGGGGGCGCGGGTGCCTGGTCGCCTCCGCCCCGGGGCCCCCTGGCCGCGGGCTCGCGCGGGCATGCTGCCCAGAGGAGCGGCGGCGCGCGGGGTAGCGGGCGTTTTCCTCTCGGGGGGCCGCCCGCCGTCCAGGCCGAGGTTGTCCTCCGCGGCTGCTTCGGCGACGAGCAGCTCGGCGACCTCGCCGACGATCGGCGTTCCCTGGCGCCGGCAGCAGACGGCCGCGGCCGCCCTGCCAGCGTGGCGCGCGAGGGGGGTCTCGGGCGCGAAGCTCGCGCCGCGGCGCGGAGGGCTGCCCGCCCGCCCCCGCAGGGGCCGCGGCTTGCGAGTGGCCGCTGCGCGGCGCTATTGCGGAGGTCGTTTTCGGCGCGGTTGGCGTCCGGGTGCCGGGGCCCTTGCGTGGGCGGGGCAGCAGTGGCTCCGCGCCGCTCGGCTACGCGACTTGGCGGCGGCGGTGGTGAAGATGTTCGACCTGATGTTCGGCGGCGGCTGGCGAACAAACGCGGCCTCGAAGGTGGTGGCGGCGATCGCGTGCTTCCGCCCTGCTGCTGGCCCTGGGCTTTCCCAGCTGCCGCGCGCCCAGCCTGCCCGCCGGGGCTTCGCGAGGCCAGGCCCTCCCCAAGCGGGGCTGCCATCGCCGTGGGCTGTTAAGTGCCAGGGGGCGCGGATGCCGTCAGCAGTGGGCAGCTGGCGCACGGGCGCCGCCGTGCTCTTCGCCTTCGTGCGCTACTTCGGGCCGTGCGAGCTCCTGGGGATCCGAGCGTGCGACCTGGTTCCGCCTTCGCGTCGCGGGCGTTGTGCAGGCCTGAAGTGGGCCGTGATGTTAGGCTCTCAGCAGATGCAGATCACGTTCAATATGGGGGCTCGCGACGAAACGGCGTTGGTGGACAACGTCGACCAGCTCCCCTTCATCGATGCTCTGCTCGCCCAGCTCCGCGCAAACGGAGGCCAGTCGCTGGAATTCCCGTTCAGCTACCGCGAATGGGCCGTGTCGTTCGAGGCGGTTTCCAAATCCGTCGGCTTGGCAGGCGAGATGACGCCAGTGCTGCCCATGTTGCGCCACGTCGGTGGGGGACGGACAGGTCGATGGCGGGCGAGTCAGCCAGCTCCTCAATGCGCCCCGGTCGCCGTCAAGCTCGCGGCGGAGGCGGCCGAGCAGAGCGTTTCCGTGTGGCTCCTGTGGAATTGAACCGAAAGTGGTGGACCGGAGAGTTCAAGGGTCGTGGGTTCGCTGTCGAGCTTTTCTCAGGTCGGGGTCGAATGAGTGAGGCCTGGCGTCAGGCTCCGAAGCTTGCCTCGATTCTTCGCATTCGATACCAAGTGTGGTAATCAGCACGACCTCTCGGGTCGTACGTTTCAGAAGTTTCTCAGAGGCAGGATCCGAGACGGTTCTCATCGAGCGGCCTGGGTAGGCTTGCCTTGCAACAGTCTTTGTACTGCCCGAAATCGGCCCAATGGGCTCGCCACTCTTCGAAACGCTTCTCCACTTGGGCCCAGACTAAAACCCTGGGACGCCAAAGCCGTCTGGGCGGGAAGTGCTCACGCTAGTGTTTGTGGCGGGCCCCTGCGAGTCGCCCGAGTTTCCGTCGCGGCCCTGGTGATCGAAAGCCCTGGCCAGAGTTGGGTCTGGTGTCATCCCGCTCTCCTCCTTCCCTCTCCCCCCTCGCCGGTGTCGTCACGTCGTCCTCCTCTGTTGCTGCTCCTCCTCCTCCTCGTCCTCTTCCTCCCCCTCCTCCTCCTCCTCCTCTGGATCTTGTTGTACATTTGTTGTATATACGGTATGCCTTGGAGAAAACTCACGCGTTCTCGTCTTGTGAATGTTGGCTTCGGGCGCGCCGTGAATCACTGCAGGGGCCGAGGGGTGTGTTCTCGCGCCGGCATCCAGTTCGTGCAACTCGAGGGTCGGAATCCTCAGAGTGTGTTCTACACGAAGCGGGCGGAAACGTCTCCCAGGAATCTGTCTCGCCGTGTCGTACACTGCGTTTCAGAGGCTGCTGCCCCAGCACTTTCGCAAGCTGCGGTTGTATCTGCAGAGAGCGTGCGTGGTTTCTAATCGTCTATGCGGCCGTGTCTCGGCTAAGAGGCGAATGGTGTAATGCTTTCTGGTTGTGGATCCGCGTGTCAGTGCAGCTCCAACTAATGCTTGTTGTTAACGCCTTGAGCCTGCGGCACGCGTTTACTTTTCACATCGAGTATCCTTGTCGAACTCGGTGTTCTGTGAAAACCTATTGCAGGAGTGGGCCGTCCGTCCACATCCTGGCTCAAGCTCCTTGCTTCGCTCCCCTCCCCACCTCAAACCAGTCAGGTTTCGTGTGGCAGTGCAGCTCGAATTCATATCCGTTCTGAAGTCCTCAAGCATGCGGCTAGCGAGTCACGATTGTAGTACGCGTTCATCGTTCATACAGAGCTCCGTGGCCGTGTGCGCACGAAATGGCAAGAACATCGTTCTTTTCGTTGTCCTCCTCCTCCTCTTTCTCCTCCCCCCATCCCTTCCTCCTCTTCCTCCTCATTTTCCCGCCTCTTCCATCTCCTCCTCTTTCTCCTCCTCCTCCTCCTCCTCCTCCTCCTCCTCCTCCTCCTCTCCTTCTCCTCTTCCTCTTTCTCTTGTTCTCCTTTTTCTCCTCTTCCCTCTGCTCCCCCGCCTCCTGTTCCTCCTCCGCCGCATCAGTTTCATCACCATCACGGTCATCATCATCACCATCATCATCACCAGTCATCGTCACCATAATCAATCAGCGCCCCTCCTCTTTGGTTTCCTGCGGAGCCCTTGTGGCCTCGGCTGGATCCGCATCGAAATTCTGGCCAGAGTGCGCCCGAGGACAGGCCCAGCCTCCCCCCCACACCCAACCTCGAGCGTCAGCTGGAAGGACCTACCGACAGAACAAGGTTTGGCGATCGAGGGCCGAGGCGTTTGGACGTGTATGGGGTTCTTTGGATCTCTGGGACGCTTCTCGCCAACACGGCTGGATCCGGATCGAATGGGGACAGATTCTGTATCAGTTTGCCAATGCCTCCGTCGTCGCGGAAACGAGGGGACGGCATGTTTCTTCTCATTTTGGACCTCCAGGTGCTGCTTTGGGCCCCGGGACCTCCAAAAGGCGGCGCAGGGCGACTGTCCGTTCCCGAGGAAGAGGCCGAGAGTCTTCGAGGCTTACTTGGCGAAAGTGAGGAGTGACGTTGGAGGTCTGGGTGTACGCATCCACATCCACCGCGTCGGAGTCGTGTCGAGGGATCGAAGGCGTGGATCTCTTGCGGGCGGAAAAGCATCGGCATCCACAGCTCCCCGGAGGACGCGGGGCGGGAACCTAGGTCACCTACAGGGGCTCCGCGAATATCGAAGACGCCTACGGCGAATCACCGCCGACCCCTGCCTTTGGAATCCCCGTGTGGCCGAGCGTTGTGGCAAGAGCTCTGACAAACTATCGGACCATATGTTCACCCAGCCGTTGTGGAAACCCGTCGGGGAACACTTTGGGGAGGCTGTCGGAGAAGATCAGGAGGAGGAGGAGTAGGAGGATGAGGAGGATGAGGAGGGAGAGGAGGATGAGGAGGAGGAGGAGGAGGAGGAGGAGGAGGAGGAGGAGGAGGTTGAGGAGGAGGAGGAGGAGGAGGAGGAGGAGAGTTCATCTTGGGGGCACTCTTGGGGCCTCCTGGGAGCTTCCTGGGGGCCTCTTGGAGGCATCTTGGGAACCTCCCTGGGCATCTTGGGGGCCGTTGGTGGCTTCTCGGGGGCCTCTTTGGCACCCTTACGGCATTCCTGGCCCGTCTGGCGCCGTCGGAAGCTGTCTTTGGGGCCTCTCTGGACCGACTGAGGGCCCTCTTGGGGTCCTCCAGGGCCTCTTGGAGGCCATCTTGGGCGTCTTGGCCTATTGGGCCGTCTTGGGGCCCTCTTGGGGCCGTCTTGGAGGCCTCTTGGGCAGTTCTGGGGCCATCTTGGAGGCCTCTTGGGCGATCTTTGGGCGATCTTTGGAGGCTCTTGGCCCGTCTCGGGCCGTCGGAATGCTGCCAAGAAGCAAACGCCAACATCCTGCGACAACCTAAGGCGAATCAATGATTTTCGCCTCTTCGGCCCCTTTGGCCGTCTTGGCGACCTCTTGGGTGCCTCTTGGGCCGTCTTGGGCTATCTTAGAGCCATCTTGGGCCGTCTTGATGGGCTCTTGGCCCTTCTGACTCCGTCGGAAGCCGTCTTGGGGGCCTCTGGGCCGACTCAGGGCCATCTTGGGGTGCTCAAGGGCCGTCTTGGAGGCCATCTTGGGCGTCTTGGAGGCCTATTGGGCCGTCTTGGGGCCCTCTTGGGGCCGTCTTGGGGGCCTCTTGGGCCGTTCTGGGGCCATGTTGGAGGCCTCTTGGGCGATCTTTGGGCGATCTTTGGGGGCTCTTGGGTCGTTTCGGGTCGTCGGAAGGCCAAGAAGAAGCAACCGCCACAATCCTTCACAAACCAATGGTAAATCCATGATTTCGGCGTCTTCGGGCCTTCTTGGAGGCCCTCTTGGAGGCCTCTTGGGCTCTTGGGCCGCTTTGGAGGCCTCTTGGGGTCCTCTTTGGCTGCTCTGGCCTGTCTCGGAGGCTTGTTCGGCAGGCTTGGAGATATCTTGGGCCCTCTTGGCCCTTCTTAGCCGAACTTGGAGGCCATCTTGGCCGTCTCAGAGGATTTTTGGCGGACGTTGAGGTCATTTCTGGTCCCTTTCGACGGCTTCCCGCGGGGCCAGCGCCGCTGGGCCGAAGCCCTAGGGGGAGTTTTTTTGGAAAAGGGCACACACCAAAACCAGTAGAATCGAGCACGCCAGGCACCCTGTGATGAATCAACAGGGGGCGGCGGATCGAAGACGCCTATGGCGAATCACCGCCGCCCCCCGCCTTCGAGAATCGCCCATGTGGCTGAGCGTTGTGGCAAAATCTGTGCCAAGATGCGGGCCATGTGTTCCCCCAACCGTTGTGGAAACCCTTCGGGGAACACTTGGGGGAGGATGGCGGGGAAGATCAAGAGGAGGCGGAGAAGGATGTGGAGGAGGAGGAGGAAGAGCACGAGGAGGAGGAGGAGGAGGAGGAGGAGGAGGAGGAGGAGGAGGAGGAGGAGAGGAGGAGATGGAGGAGGAGAGGAGGAGGAGGAGGAGGAGGAGGAGGAGGAGGAGGAGGCGGAGGAGGAGGAGGAGGAGGAGGAGAGGAGGAGGAGGAGGAGAGGAGGAGGAGGAGGAGGAGGAGGAGGAGGAGGAGGAGAGGAGGAGAGGAGGAGGAGGAGGAGGAGGAGGAGGAGGAGGAGGAGGAGGAGGGAGGAGGAGGAGGAGGAGGAGGAGGAGGAGGAGGGAGGAGGGAGGAGGAGGAGGAGGAGGAGGAGGAGGAGGAGGAGGAGGAGGAGGAGGAAGAGGAGGAGGAGGAGGAGGAGGAGGAGGAGGAGGAGGGAGGAGGAGGAGGAGGAGGAGGGGGGGCATCTTGGGAGCCCCTCGGGACACTCTTGGGGCCTCCTGGGAGCTTCCTGGGAGCCTCTTGCACCTTTGGGGGCTTCTCGGTGGCCTCTTTGGCCGTCCTGGTGGGACCCTGGCCCGTCTGACGCCGTCGGAAGCTGTCTTGGAGGCCATCGTGGGCGTCTTGGAGGCCTCCTGGGCCGTCTTGGGGCCCTCTTGGGGCCGTCTTGGGGGCCTCTTGGGCCGTTCTGGGGCCATCTTGGAGGCCTCGTGGGCGATCTTTGGGGGCTCTTGGGCCGTCTCGGGTCGTCGGAAGGCCGAACAGAAGCACATGTCAAAATCTTTCAAACACTGCAGGAAAAAAATCAGTGTATTGCCTTTTCTGGCCTTCCAGGAGGCCCTCTTGGAGGCCTCTTGGGCCGTCTTGGGCCAGCTTCGGGCCAGCTTCGGCCATCTTGGTGGGCTCCTGGCCCGTCTGACGCCGTCGGAAGCCGTTTGGGTGTCCTCTCTGGGCCGACTTGGGGCCCTCTTGGGGTGCTCCGGGGCCGTCTTGGAGGCCATCTTGGGCGTCCTGGAGGCCTCTTGGGCCGCCTTGGGGGCCTCTTGGGGCCGTCTTGGAGGCCTCTTGGGCGATCTTTGGGGGCACTTGGGCCGTCTCGGGCCGTCGGAAGGCCGAACACAAGCAAATGCCACAATCCTTCAACAACTCATGTGAAATTCATGATTTTGTTTTTTTCGGGTCTTCTGGAGGCCCTCTTGGAGGCCTCTTGGGCCGTCTTGGGCCATGTTAGGGCCATCTTCGGCCGTCTTGGTGGGCTCCTGGCCCGTCTGACGCCGTCGGAAGCCGTTTGGGTGTCCTCTCTGGGCCGACTTGGGGCCCTCTTGGGGTGCTCCGGGGCCGTCTTGGAGGCCATCTTGGGCGTCCTGGAGGCCTCTTGGGCCGCCTTGGGGGCCTCTTGGGGCCGTCTTGGAGGCCTCTTGGGCGATCTTTGGGGGCACTTGGGCCGTCTCGGGCCGTCGGAAGGCCGAACACAAGCAAATGCCACAATCCTTCAACAACTCATGTGAAATTCATGATTTTGTTTTTTTCGGGCCTTCTGGAGGCCCTCTTGGAGGCCTCTTGGGCCGTCTTGGGCCATGTTAGGGCCATCTTCGGCCGTCTTGGTGGGCTCCTGGCCCGTCTGACGCCGTCGGAAGCCGTTTGGGCGGCCTCTCTGGGCCGTCTTGGGGCCCTCTTGGAATGCTCCAGGGCCGTCTTGGAGGCCATTTTGGGAGTCTTAAAGGCCTCCTCAACTGTCTTGGGGGCCTCTTGGGGCCCTCTTGGGGGCCTCTTGGGCCATCTTGGAGGCCTCTTGGGCGATCTTTGGGCGATCCTTGAGCGATCTTTGGGGGCTCTTGGGCCGTCTTGGGCCGTCGGAAGGCCGAAAAGAAGCACATGCCCAAATCCTTCAAACACTTTTGGAACATCAGTGTTTATGGCCTTCTCTGGCCTTCCAGGAGGCCCTCTTGGAGGCCTCTTGGGCCGTCTTGGAGGCCTCTTGGGCTCTTAGGCCATCTTGGGTTGTCTTGGAGGTTTCTTGGACGGACTTGGAGGCATCTCCTCCTCTCTTGGGCCGTCTTGGAGGCCATTTTGAGCGAACTTGGAGGCCATCTTGGGCCGTCTTGGCCATCTTGTACGCCATCATGGAGCTGTCTGGAGCAGGAAAACCTTTGCAACCACCTCTGGCCAATCTTTCCGGGTGGCCGGCGGGACGGGCCGAAGCCCAAGGGGGAGTTCTTTTGGAAAAAGATCTTAAAACCTACACTGAAAGGGTCTAGCACGCCAGGCACCCCTGCGATGAATCGACAGGTGGCGGCGGATATGGTGGCGGTCGGCCCATTTTTCCACCGTGCCTTGGATGTTGGTCAGAGGCCTCTTGGATGCCTGTGGGGATCTCCTGGGAGGCCTCTTGGAAGCCTCTGGGAAGCGGTTTTGGGGTGCCTTGGGAGCCCTTGAGGGCCTCTCGAGGGTCTCGGGGCCTGATTCGGGCCTCTCAGGGGACCCTTTGGGGGCTTCTCGGGCCTTGCTGGCTGTCTCGGATGTAGTCTTGGATCGGAGAGCTCGAAATGTCGATTCGTGCTCCCCCTCTGGGGCATTTCTTGGGCCCCCTTGGGCCGTGTTGGGAGCCTCTTGGGTCCTCTTGGGGCCCTCTTTGATCTGGGGCCGTATGGAGGCCCTCTTGGGCACCTCTTGGGCCATCTTGGGGCGATCTCGGGGGCCTCTCGGGCCTTCTCGGAGCGTCGAAAACCCGAAACGGCGGGGACGCTAAAATCTTCGCACAAACCTAAGGGGGAGTCTCTTGGAGTCCTCTTGGAGCGTCATGCTGGAGGCCGTCTTGGGCATCTTGGACCGATCTGTGGGGAACTTCTGAGAGTTCCCAGAAGGCCCTCAGGAGGCACTCAGGAGGCCCTGGAGACCGACTTCTTGAACTCAAGGAGGCCTTCAGGAGGCTCCCTTGGACCGTCTTGGGCGCCTTCTGAGGCCCTCCTGGCCTGGCAGTCTTGGAGCCCTTCTTGGCTCCGAAGACGTAACACGCGAGAGCATGCGCTAAACCTCATGATGCACCATACTGGTGGTGCCCGGGCCCCTATACTCGTTCACTCAGGACTGGGGACGGACAGTTCCAGAGGACCTGAGGACACTCCCAACTCGTGCAGTACATGGTGGCGGATCGTCGCGCTGCGGGCCCAGCGGCCAGGACCGCAAAGGGTGCCATTTTGTCCCGGGCCGCATCGCGAGGGCGGGATGCTATCCGCGGTCGCGCATCGCGCGGCGCGAGCCCTGAACCCGCAGACATCCAGACACCACCACCGTGCCTGGCCAGGGCCATCCAGGGGCCCAGGACGGTGTATAGAACATCCTGGCCTCGGCCAGGAGGGCGTATGCACACCGTGCCATGGCCGAGGATGGCCCTGACCAGGCACGGCGGTGGTGTCTGGACGCCTTTGCCCACCGAAAGTAGGTGGCCTGGATACTTTAAAGTTGTGGATGTGGATGCTTCCTGGCGGTGCGCAGGACGTTCCTCAGGGCCCCGGCGCAGACGCGCACGCGGGGCATCTCACAGCCGCGGGGAGTCGGCGGGATGCCGTGCCCGAACATGAGCCAAAGATACGAGATGAGGATCTGCCGGAAGGAGTGATTCGCACCCCGAGGCAGAGAGGATGGCCGCGTGGCTTCAATTCCAAGTGTCGCCAAGGTGCCCTCCTGCTTCTTCACCCTCCTTCTGCTGCTCCGCATCCACCTCCTCCTTCCTCCCTCCTCCCTCCTCCTTTCCGTTGCCAAGCACTGGGGCGACATTGCAAGGCCTTGTGACTTTCAGGAGGACGCGGGCCATGGCGCCGCGTATTGGAGCCCTGCGCGAGTGAACTTGCTGGGTTGGACTGCCACATTCAGTGTGCTCCTGCTGATATCGTGTGGGGGAGAGTGAGAGAGGCAGAGAGAGAGAGAGGAGAGAGAGAGAGAGAGAGAGAGAGCGAGAGAGAGAGAGAGAGATGATAAGAAGGAGGGGGAGGAGGAGGAGGAGGAGGAGGAGGAGGAGGAGGAGGAGGAGGAGGAGGAGGAGGAGGAGGAAGAGGAGGAGGAGGAGGAGGAGGAGGAGGGTCCGTAGCCATTTTGGCTCAAATCCGGAGTGCTTTCGCACAGGACCTGACCCTTTTGGCAAGGGAGAAGGACGGCCCCCCACCAGTGTGGCCCCTCGTCTTTCGGTCAGACGAGGATTTCCATCATTCTTCTTTGTGAGCTCCTGGAGGAGCAAAGACGACGTCCCCGCCAGGTCCGCCCCTGGCTGCTGCTCGCAGATGGCGCATGGTTTCTCTCGCGATCCTTGGGTGCGCCAGCCGTCTGGTGAGCCCCAGCAATGGTGCGCGGACCACGCTGGCGGGACTGGAGGCAGCAAGGCCTCATGCCTGACCCGTGGTTGGATCTGCAAGCGCTGCCCCTGGCCCTTGGCATCTGTGGAGCCCTCCGCACCCCCAGCCGCCTCTGGGGCCTGGGCCAGCCTGCCGCCTCTCGGCTCGCTCCCGCTGGTGGGCGATGGCGGCACGGGCGGAGGCGAACCTGCTGGCCACCCCAGAGGCGCCAAGCGTGGCAAGGGCGGCAAGGCTGGCAAGGGCAAAGGCTTTGGCGGCGGCGAGGTGGCTGGCCAGCTGCCTGGGCCCAAGCCTCCAGGCCCCCTGGCGACGGGGCCGCCCCAGGGCAGCCGTGCGGACGGGCCCGAGGGCCAGCCACGCGTGCCAGGCCTCCAGCTCGGCGACTCGGGCTGGCTGCAGCGCTCGACGGCGACCTCTTGGACTAACCACGTCAAGGGCGACATCCCAGCGCTGCAGGAGCTTGCAGCCAACTTTCGTCGGCTCGGAGATGGGTACCATGCCGACATCTACGACGGATGCGCCCGCCAATTCCAGCAGTCTTCAGTGCCCAAGCCCGGTCTTTCGGCGCGGCCCAACACGCCATGCGCGAGGCGAAGAAGGTCCTGGACAAGAAGGCTCGCGCCGCCGAGCAGCTCGAGGGGCAGCTGCACCTGGCGGAGCAGGCTGCGATCGGCGCGCTGGCGGAATTCGAGGAGTGCCAGGGCAACTGCCACAAGGCGGTGCGCATGCTGGCCAAGCACGTGCCGCCTGCAGCCTCAGTGGCAGAGGCTCCCTCTGACAGGCCCAGCCACGGCCTCAGGTCAGCCTGCTCCGTCTGCGGAAGTCGGGCCCCCAGGCTTCTACACCTTAGGCGATGCTTAAGAAAACTTAAGTTTTCGGCCAGAGTCTCGATTATTCTTAATTTTTCAATGGAAATCCTAAGATTTTAATGGAAATGTTGGGTTTTTATTCAAGTTCTGAGACTATGAATTTCTTAACCCATGATTTCTTAAGCATTTCGCAGGGTGTAGCCTCAGGTTCGTTGAGACCGAACGCCTGCAGACAATCAGCCAGACACAAGCCTCGCCTTGTCGCAAGCCGCGGAGCAGCCGCGCCCCGCTCTCCTCCTGGCTGGGGCCCCTGATTCGTCGAAGCCTCCGGCGAACAGCCCCCGAGCCAGGACCCCAGGGGACACCCAGGGGCCCAGCCAAAGAGGGCGGTTCGGGTGCGTGCCCGTGAAAAACGCACTCTCGGTTTCCCGCCCAGGGTCAACAAGGGCCACCTGAGAACCCAGACACCAAGATCTGAGGCCTCGCGCCCCAGGGGCAATGGTCGCATACGCTCCACAGGTGGAGCTAAACACAAGATCGGCCTGTCCATCTGCAAGCACTGGGAACTCCAGAAGATGATGGCCTCCCTCGGCCCACGGGACCTGAGCTGCATCAGCAGCTTGACTGGCCAACTCGGGCGCCAGGGGCTCGGTGTGGGGGGGGGGGGGCTGGGAGGGGTCCCGGGGGGGGGAGGCTGAGCGGGAGCAGCAGCAGCAGCAGCGGCAGCAGCCACCTCCACGTCCACCCTCCTCGCCTCCTCCACGGCCTGATTCCACCTGGGGTCCCCCTCCAGGGCAACCAAAGTTAACCCCTGAGCCCCGATGTTGTCATACTGGACTTCTTCAGAATAACGGGCTCCAGAAGGAGTGATATATTTATTCAGCTGGCGCGTCGACAAGAGCATGTCCTTGGCTAAGAGCGTGTCCGATGGGTCGTGCCTGCTGGGGGAGGTTCCTGCTTTGGCTAGACGGTCGGCCTGGGAATTGACCTTGTGTTTTTTCAAAGGACGCGATCCCCCCCATCACGGACATCGACATCAGAGGCGTGGACCAACACATTTCTTCCACGCAATGCCATCTGGCGAGCCCCAGGGGAAAGTCTGGCTCCAGAGGTGAGTCCTGACATCAGCCGAACGAGAAGCGAACCGACGGCCAGCGACTCACTGTAGAGTGCCCTTGCAGTCGGAATACAAGGTGTAAGAACCGACTATGACACGAGCTGCCACAACAACGGCGAAACCCTCGCCATCTCTGGCTACTTGGTCGGGGCAGGAGGCGGAGGAGGAGGAGGAGGGGGAGGAGGATGATGATGAGGAGGAGGCGGAGGAGGAGGAGGAGGAGCAGGAGGAGGAGGAGACAGAGGAGGAGACAGATGAGGAGGAGGAGGAGGAGGAGGAGGAGGAGGAGGAGGAGGAGGAGGAGGAGGAGGAAGGAGGAGGAGGAGGAGGAGGAGGAGGAGGGGAGGAGGAGGAGGAGGATTTTTGGTTGTTGGATTGGAGTTGGGGGAAGAGGAGGAGGAAGAGGAGGAGTTGGAGGAGGAGGAGGAGGAGGAGGCGGAGGAGGAGGAGGAGGAGGAGGAGGAGGAGGAGGAGGAGGAGTTTTTGTTTTGCCCGATGGGGCTCCAGCCGCGTCTGGCCAGCAGTTCAGGCCACTGAGAAGGGAGAAGCAGCGGCGGCGACGGCTGCCTCTCCGCGCAGCGCCAGCTGCAGGAGTGAGCGATGGGGGTTCGCACGAACTTGCTAGACCACGGTCGGGGCGGCGCCCCCGTGACCTAGTCTGACTCGTCCGTCATCTCCCCTCCGCTCCCCGTCGCCTCAGGCGGCGGAAGACCTCCTGCAGCTCGAAGAAGGTGCTGCACTTTCTCCTGAAAAGTGGCAGCTCGAGTCGGCACAGGCCCTAGCGGCGCCACGTCTGTCCCTAGTGCCTGGGCTTCCTCATAACAAACCTGGACGGACCCCGAAACAGAAGCGGGTTGCCCAGGCACTAGGGCAGGGGCTGCACAGCTCGCAATTGGCGGGGCAGCCCTGCGGTGGTGGGGCGGTGTTCGCCCTCTCTGCCTCTGGGCAGGGGAGCCAAAAAGAGAGGCGAGCGGAGCTTCGTTTTCTTGTCGTTCCAGAGCGTCCTCCTCAAGACGGCCCACGGCCCGCAACGCACCCTGAGCCTGTTCTGGGACGACCGAAGGGGCTACACAGCTCGCGTCAGCGCTGGAGGCGGCGGGGGATCCGCTGTCGGCAGCGGCCTCTCCCATTACTGGACCGCCAAGGGATGAGCTGGCTCGAGTCGGCTCGAGCTTCGCTACAGGCACTGCAGTGCGCAAAGGCGGCGGTGTTCGCCCCCTAGAGTGCGAGACGCCAGATTGGCGGGTCGCGGGCACGGGACCAGACAGCAGTGGGCGAATTACGAGCGGAGCTTCGTCCTCCTGGCGATCCAGAGCATCCTCCCCCCGAGAAGCTAACGCACGCTCGAAACCGTCGGGATGCTCTGGCACGGCAGGTGGGTCAGCGCGGCTGGTGGGGCCGTGAGGGCTGGCTGCATTGCAGTCGTCAGCCCGCTGCTCTGCTGAGGTTGGGCTACGCTGACCTGCGTCGGCGTCCCCCGAAGCTGTGGCATCGGCTAGCGGGTGCTGGGAACAATCTCCAGGACCGTCGTCCTCAGGAGCCTCTATGAAAACTTTGATCCCGTCTTTGCCGTGCTGCGGGTGAACTCCTCGGAGGACGCGATTCCACTTCCACTGCTGTCGGCTGTCGCGGAAACCTTTGCACCGAAATCTGTACATATTGGACTTCTGCGGTGTGCCAGTGGATACAAACGGCGCACAATGTAAGTATATAAAAAGGTGCGCGCCGTCAGAACACGAGAAACAAACGATGCTGTGGCGTTGACTCGCCACACGCTCTAAGTCCAGGCCGAGTAGGGTCCCCAGGCATCTTCTGGGCGGGGGCATGGGGGCACTCATGAGAGAGGTCGAAAAGTCTGACCGCCTCGAAGCACGGCAACACTTGACGCATCGTCAGAGGCCAGCGATCCACAAAAAGTTGCACTCCTCGGGCGCGTCTCTGCCAACAGCGTCCTTTGAAATCGGTCTGTACTCCACCTCGCCATCCGCCTTGAGGGACGGGAAAAGAGGTAGGACCTTCATGGCTAGGCGGCAGAAAGCCGAGACGAAATGGACCTGCTCGTCGACCGTGGCAAGAGCCTCGTCGTCGCGCTCATGTAGTGCAAGGGCGGCCTTCGCTCCTCGGTCGGCGAAGTCGTTGCCAACCCTCACGAAACGTTCGTGGTCTGTGAGGCTGTCATCATTGAGAGACTGATGCGCCTTGACCTTATAAAGTTCAGATATAAGTCTGGCTCCTTCGTAGCTGTGCGCCTGGAGCGTGTGGCCAGCATGAACTTTGCGGAAATTGACACGGTCCGCATGACTTGATTTAAACTGCGAAATCACGTTCTGGCAATCCGAAAAAACCTCCGAGGGACCCACGATGCACATCGTGGCCGCAGCGAGTGCGCAAACTTCTGCGCACTGTGGCGTCTGCGGGAGGGGCGCGTGCACTGGGCCTCTGATCTCGCACTGAAGCTGGCCGCTTTGAAAACGCTGAGGGCCCAGGCAGCTCGACTTAATTATTTAATGATGTGGCGGCTGCACGACCCATCAACAAAGATCTGCCCTTGGATTTGGGTCCGGTCCAGGGGGGGCTCGACAAACCAATCGGCCTCCAGGGAACCAGACACACACGGGGTGGGGTAATCAACTCCTGGGCGCGGCAGCCCCCCTCTGGTGACAGCAAAAAGCAGGTGCTTGTGATCGACGAAGCTGTCGATGCTGTCTAAAGTCTTGCGGTCCACCACGTCCTCTGACTTCCTGAACAGCAGGGCATTTCCAGATGCGATGAAAAAGCGTATCTCGTTGGCCGCATCCCAGAGGGCAAAGCTCCGAGTGCAAGTGCCCCTTGGAGATCGCGTAGGTCCTGGCCCATAAAGCCCCCGCACACACGGTCCTGAGGATACCTTTTTTTCTGGGGGGAATATTTCTTGGAAGCGAGGTGCCTCGCAACAACGTCAAAACAGGCTCTCTGGCGGAAACCCACTTTCATGCCAATGTCCTCCTCGAGCCTTCGAACGACAGCTTCGCGGAGCATCTGCTTCAACGTGCCAGGCGACTGAAGTGTCAAGGAAACCTCGTGGCCTTGGTCACTGACCAGGTTACAAACATCAGGCATGGCCCAGCGGATGCGCTCGAGGGATTTTTTCATGGCCATCCCTGGGCCGCTGGCACTGCGCCAGGTCCGAAGCTTTCCGGAAAAGACGGCTTCCCAGGACTCACGGAGGCTGCTGAAAGGCAGGGTGGAGGGATGCACATGGCGCTTGGTGTTCCACACTTCTTTGTGCCATCTAAGAATAGGCGCAACTTGGGCGACCCAGGTCGGATCGCGCTCCAAAAGCAGAAGAATGGACAAGCTTCTATCCCCAGCCGGTGGCCTGAGGACGGAGGCGAAGGACCTCCTGAGGCCCAGGAGCTCGGCGTCTGAGACGCCAAAAACCTCGGCCCCATAGGTGGCCGCGGGGAGCGGGCCCGCGACCCAGATGTTTCGGGCCCGCCGACCGATCTGGCGCGTGAGCTTACCCAGGCGACGGGCCCGCATCTTCGCCCTAGCCCGTCGCTTCTTGGCCCTGTAGTCTCGCCCGCGGTGCCTTAAAGGAGCGCCGACTGCGTCGTCGACGCCTAAATTCGGGGCGGCAGGAACGATGGGACCCGTAAGCGAGGGGCCCAGTCGCTTTTGAATTTCATGGCCCAGGGCTTTGTTAGACACAAGGAGCACAGCTTTGTCTTCAGACAGCGACGCGCCGATATCTTCGCTGATCACTCGCACAAGCTGTTCGGACCCTTGGACCACCCCTTCCAAAACTTCTTTGAATCCCCCTACAGCGTGGATGCCGTTGTCATCCACGTAGAGGCTGTAGTCCACGCACGGGTGCCAGACTATCGAGTCCAGCCCCTCCAGTGAGTTCACTCTGAAGGTGGTGGTGAAGGGGCAGCCCGCCACGAGGCCCTTGTTGGCCCACATCGCGATGGTGGTCGCACCATGGAGGCTGAGGTGCCGAGGGCCGCGGTAGCCCTGGCATGCCAGGCGAGCCACACTGAAAGCGACACCGAGCCTGCCGCATCGAGCCAGCACCTGGTCGATGGATAAAGTTTCGTAGTACTTGTAGAAGCCCCACAGTAGCGTGACCGCGCACTGTCCTCTAGCAATCCCTGCTTCGCTCAGCAGGGATTGTCTCCAGACCGCGTCCGCTGCCCCCATGCACTTCCCAGCCGCAAGCCAGGGCCGTTGATGATGATTCTCCCAGGACACGGCGGCGGGTCTCCTAAGCCGCCCCCCAGAGGCGGAAAGGGCCACGCAGAATCCCGATGCGGCGAAAGCCTCCCGCAGGCTTAGGAAGACGCATCATCGTAATTCTGTGCACTTGCTCAGGGATGAGGGAGGAGATTTCCACGACCCTGAAGATGTCCAGGAGGGTCCTGACTGAGTCGTCCGAGAGCCAAGAAGAGTGCCTCATATGGAAGCCGTCCGTACTGACAGCAGCCCTGGTTTTGTAGCGCCGACTCGCAGCGCGGGGGGGGGGGAAGGGCGACCGAGGCTCGCCGCGAGCCTTGAAACTTGATCGCCTCCGAGGCGAGCACAGAAAGAGGGTCGCTGACAACAGAAAAACCGTCGACCAGGACGGCCGTGGCCGCCCAGGCTTTGGGGGTGTCCGTGACCTGGTGAACCCTGCGCGTTCCTTGTTCGATCCCCGTCTTCAACCGCTCGTTCCATGAGGACCTTCCCCTAGCCTGGGCGGCCTGGCACGCTTGATCCACAGCGTCCGACACTCGGCCCAGTAACTCCTTAGTTGTCTGCAAAGACTGAAAACTAAGGTCGCCCCCCGCAGCGAAGTCCATGGCCTCAGTGAAGAGAGGGGCCAGGCCGCCCTGGGCTTTGGCCGCTTGGCGGAGCGCGGAAAGCAGGGCCGAGCGTGCCGCGTGGACAGCGGTCGCGTTCTTGACACCTTTCGAGCAATATCCTGACAAATGGTGGTGGGGAGGAACAGAAGCCTGCATCGAGTGCAGGAAGACGATGAGGCGCTGGTGGGGCCAGCGCGCAGCAACAAGGTCGGGGTGCCTCGGGTCCCTCATGTCAGAACCACTGAGCTTTTTCCAAATGATCTTCGGCTTGGCCCCTCGGAGGCCTAACCGAATGTCCTGGTTGGTGAGCCGGCAAAGCTCGATCTCGGCTTGGTCCGCCCATCCCTGGTAGGCCCTATTAAGCCCCTCCTGCGTGGCCTGGCCCTTTCCCGACTGGGCCGTCCGCAGCGCCCCTTCAAGCTCAGCGCGAATGTGATCGTATACGGGCGGGGCGCATGGCGGCCCTATGCAACGATCCAGGCTGATCCGCGGGGGCTTCTGAAAAGCCATGCCACGGAGGCGGGCAACGCACGGGGAAATCTTGAGCAAAGGGGGTGTGTGAGGAGCGAGGTCCGACACCCTATCCAGATCGATGGACCGCGCAGCTTTGCTAAGGCTGTGGCTAAGGATAAAATAACCATTGGTTCTCATACCCCCAGTAGTTGAGCAAGTAGGAGAGGGGGGGGACCAATGTGCCACGGGCAACTTCGAGGGCGTCGGAGGTGGAGAACGTTGATGGCTCGAGGTTGAAACCCCCGCCGACAAGCCAAGGCAGGCCAGAAGCCCCCACGTATTCACCAACGCTGCGTAATATGGAAATGTTGGGCTCAGCGAGGCCCACACCGTGCAGGAGGTAGGTGGAGACGATGGCGATGTGGCGCCCACCAGGAACCTGGATGACGCCCCCTATGGCTCTGTCGTCAAAGCGCGTATGGTTGTTGCCCAACGCGTGGAGTCCCAGGAAGTCTCTGACCAGGATGCTGACGCCGCCACGGGTACCCCCATTGTCCCCTGGGAGGGCTGCCGTCCAGAGAGATTCCCACCCGTGGCGAATGGCCCATGCAGAGGCCTGCGCGATGTCCTCTTGGGACCTCAAATGATGCTCCTGGAGGCAAACAACATTGTCAGGCGTCTGGGTGAGCCACGTACGGCCCGAACCCCAGCCTGAGACGTTGGCCGAAGCAAAAATTAGAGAAACATCCGAGTCCTCGGAGGCCCCTAAAAAGGTGGATTGAGCTATGCGAATCCCACGCGCACGCAAGGCTTCAAATGCTTCTGCACAGGGCTCCGCCAAAATGCTTTGGGCTCTGCCGAGGGCTCTGGCCAACGCTCCCCAGAACCCCTTAGGAGGAGATCCCTGAGCCCTCTGGAGCCCCTTGGGAATGCTAAAGACTTGACCCTTCGTCTGGGGCTGGTCTGGCAATGGCCGCAGCCCTCGACTTGAGGTCAACTCCGCTGCTCCCTTGGGCCATGCCCGCGGGTGCACCAGGCTGCGGGGCATGAGGCGGCTCTTTTGCCTCTCCAGGTCCTCCAGGGGCAACAGGGCCTGCGGGCTCTGGGGGCCCCCCCCCCCCCCATCGTGGCTCGGTTGGGGTAGCGGCGCCACCAGCTCCTGCCGAGGCTCCTGACTCAGTGCGGCGCTTCTTGACGGCAAGACGGGTGAGCAGATCCTTGTGCTCGGACTTGATGGCGTCAGCCTTTTCGATAGCGGCAGAGAAAAGGGCGCGGGTCTGCTCACGCAGGCCCTGCTTGAGGGACATGACCAGCTCCTCGGCTCGGCGCTTGTCCTCCTCCGAGATGCCTTCGAGGTCGGAGCCCTCGAGCTGGAGCGCATCTCCCAACTCGATGGGTAGGTCCTCCAGCGAGCCGTCGAGGATGCTGCGGACCGTGAGTGCCTGCGGCGCATGCGCCGCGGCGGCCTTTTGGAGCGTCGGCTGAGTGCAACTGACGAACGAGGGCACCGTGGCGTTCTTCAGCTTCGTGCAGCTCGGCACTGAGACGTTTGACTTCCAATCTTTGTGAGTTGAGCTGGGCCTGCATCTGGTCGAAGTGCTCCACAGCACGTCCCAGTCGTCCCTCCGCAGCTCGAAGCTTGTGGAACTCCTTCGTGATGCGCTGCTGGATGGGCGTCTCCTTGGCTGGGGCGCGGCGCTGATCCAAGACGGCCCGGTATCGCGCGGCGCCCATCTTGTCGCCGATCTTGCCCAGGGTGCGGACCAGGGCTTCGAGCTCGACCGTGTCCAGCTGCGCCTCGTCGTGCTGAGCATCGCCGCGTTGAGTACCATTGCCAGCAGCAGCAGGAGGAGGCGGTGATGCTGAGCTCTGCCATCGACCTGGCGGTGAGCCGCCCGCCCGTACTCCCATGGGCGGCTGAGACTTGTCGAAAGCTGGCGCGTGTCTGGTTGAGCCACAATGCTTGCAGACGTGGAAGCGCGGGCCGTTGCGCTTGCAGGGGCAGTATGCACATGCCCATGAGCCAGGGGGAGGAAAGGGGCCTTCGGCTGCTTCTTCTGACGGGTATCCACCGCTCTCTGCACACCTGGAACCCTCGGGCCAAGCTGGAAGAAAGGATTGTTCGTGACGATGGGGAGTTGGGCGAATGGTCCTGCACCTCTAAGACCAGGTCCCGAACCCCCTCCTTGCTGTTGCGCCGCATACATGGCGGCTCCTGCGGGGAAGCTGTAAGTGTGAATGAAAGCTGGGCGGAGCCGCGAACTCCTGGCCAGTAAGACTCTAAGGGGATCAGAGAACCACCCGCTTCAATCTCTCGAGCGAAGTTGGAAGTTCAGGAGAAAAGGCCCCTTGAACCAAAATGGCTACGGAGGAGGAGGAGGGGGCGGATGAGGAGCAGGAGGAGGAGGAGGAAGAGGAGGAGGAGGAGGAGGAGGAGGAGGAGGAGGAGGAGGAGTTGTTGCTGTTGTTGTTGTTGTTGTTGTAGGAGGAAGAGGCGGTGGGCGGTGGAGGAGATGGAGGAGTTCGAGGAGTTGGAGGAGTCGGAGGAGTTGCAGGAAGAGGAGGAAGAGGAGGAGGAGGAGGAGGAGGAGGAGGAGGAGGAGGAGGAGGAGGAGGAGGAAAAGGAGGAGGAAGAGGATGAGGGGGAGGAGGAGGAGGAGGGACAAGAGGAGGAGGAGGAGGAGCAGGAGGAGGAGGATGAGGAGGAGCAGGAGCAGGAGGAGGAGGAGGAGGAGGAGGAGGAGGAGGAGGATAAGCATAAACATGACCCTGGGGCGCCAATCCATGACTTATCTCTCGGCTGCAAGACTGTTACCCCCCAAGCGAAGCAAGCCATGGCAAAGGAGTGGCGTCCGGGTTCTCTGACTGGAGGGCTTGTCGTGTCGCCTAGCGTGCGAGCCAGCGCCCTCGCGAGGGGCCAGCATGGGCCAGTCGGCCAGCCCGAGCGGGCCGCTTCCAGGACTCGGGTTCTGCCTGGGTGGTGTCTTCCCCTCCGCTTCCCTGGCGGAAAGGGGGCAGGGGAGTGCGATGGCTGGCTCAGCTTCGGGGCTGATGGAAGGTCACCAGGTGTAGGTCGAGCGGCGGCAGCAGCGGGAGAGGAGGGAGGAGGCTCAAGGCCAGGAGAAGGAGTGATCACGGCAGGGCTGAGGACAGACGGAGTGGGAGTGCTTGCGAGATAAAAGACAGGGCGCGCAGCGGCCTCATTCAGCAGTCCAGGTCTCATAAGTGCTTGGGCCAGAGCACTCATACTCCAGTCAAACCCACCCATGTTGCAAATACAGCCACGGCCTTCCCTCCCCACATTGGAAATACTGCCACGGCCGCTCCCTCCCACGTTGGAAATATTGTCACCTCTCCTCTCACCCACGTTGAAAATACTGTCTTGTCCTCTGGCAAGCTGGCCTACTTCGCATGATCGAGCAGGCTGTGCGCCTCCCGGACAGGCACGCCCCTGGGAGCCCCTCCAACCGTCTTCTCCCCGCCCATCTCCATCAACGCCTCGCGGATCGAGGTCAGCTGCTGGGCTCCCTCCGTCTGGGAGTCGATCAGAAACTGGATCTTGGCCTGCTCCTGCTGCTTGCCGTTCTTGGTACGAAGGCGGTTCACCCTGCAGAAGCGGACTACGGAGTTCAGCTCGTTGAAGTCAGTGATGACCGTGATCGTCTGGTCTCTCCTATCAGTGTTGGGTAGGCAGGGTCGGTGCTGATGGGGATTATCGTCGATGGGAGTGTGCACCTCGTCGCAGCCCTCTCGGCCCGAGGGGTGCGCAACAAATTCAACCGGTTCCCGCTCCTCTTCACAGCCGCTGCTCGCCGCTTGCTGTACATCAGGGGCGGGCATTACGTCGACGACAACGTTATCGTCGACGTTGCGTTTTCTGAGGGGGACGCCCAGCAGGCTTTCCAGGAGCTCGCGCGCTTGCTTGGCGTTTCGCTTTCGGAAGGAAAGCGCGTGTCGCCTACTTCGATGCTGCCCTTGCTTGAACATCTGAACGACCTTAGCCGGATCCAAACCGATTCGGCGGTCAGTTTTGAGCCCAAATGGGGGACGCGCGCTCGTTTTTTTGGGGGGGATCGAGCAAGTGCTGCAGGCCGGACGTCTCTTTTCGGGCGAGGCCGCGCCTTTACGCAGCATCAGTACATGGTTGGACACCTCGCTTGCTGGCAGGCCGTGTCGCGGAGCTTTATATCCGCCCTCATTGCACGCCACTGCAGTCGGCCCAGATTAGTAGGTCGACCCTGCCAGCTCAAGGGTACCCTTGTGCCGCCGCGCGTTGGAGCGTCAATGTTGGCTCCTGGTCGTGCGCCCGCCTGCCTGGTAGACGACGTCTCTGACAGCATGTCTGCCCACCCTGGCTCGCAGGGCTTCTTGCCGCCCCTCTCCTGGTGTGGTCCATGTCGCACCTGTTGCGCAACAGGGGCGTCCTATGGTTCATCGACAACCGGGCAGCCGAGGCCGCTTGAGTCAAGGTGGGATCACCTACTGAATCGATGAGTCGTTTGGCCATCGTGGCACCTGCATCCCTGACGGCTCTAGGAGCCCGGCCCTGGTTCGAAAGTGTCCCGTCAGCCGATAAACTTTCTGACGTCTTGAGCCGCGACGGATACGACGATCCCGTCGTAATGTCTCACCTTGGCGATGCACGGTGGGAGGCGTTTCCGCCTCGTGAGCCTCCTGTAGCCGCCTTTGACTTTGACTGCCTGTTCGCTTCACCTCCTTGAACGCTTGCGAGAGGAAATAGAAACGCCAATGCGTGCTGAGGGTGCCTTTGGCTGCTCTTCGACCCGGGCGCAGTTTCTTCTTATTCCCGACAGCGTTGGGGGGCTCGGGGGTATCTCCCTATCAGCGTTGGGTGGCTTGGTCGATCAGGGTACCCCTTGGCCGTACACGGGGGGCTCGTGATACCGAGCTACTCCCGCCACAGCAGCTAGGGCACTCCTTTGTCACACCCCACCCTCTCGAAGATAATCTCTCCTATCAGTTTGGGGAATGCAAGGTAGGTGCTGATGGGGATAATCGTCGGGACCGGGGTGTGCACCTCGTCGCAGCCCTCTCGGCCCGAGGGGTGCGCAGGCGAGATTTTCCGATTCTCCCCGTTCCCCATTAAACACAAACCCGGAATACTCAGTTACGTTGCCCTGTGTGCCGGCATGCCAAGCAACCGACTGGGTCTCAACCTCTTTGGGCTCCGTCTGGCCCAGCCTGCCCACCTGCAGCTGGCGATAAGATTGGGTGCAGGTTTCGCAGGGACTGTGGTCTCCGTGCTCCTTTATGGGGGTGGTGGTTTGGTTGATCAGGGTACCCCCTGGCAGTACACGGGGCTCCTGATTACCAAGCTCCCCCGCCACCACAGGTCAAATACTGCAGCTAAAACATTCCTTTTTCACACCCCACCCTTTCGAAGATAATCCCAGTACTGCTTGGCCGCCTTGCGGTTCGCCTTCAAGACTTCCATCTCGTGGGCTTCCTCATCGTCCAAGAGACCGCCGGTCATGGCCGCGATGACCCTGAGAAACGATGCGCACATCCTCACGCGCGCGAGCTCCTCGCTTTTCTTTTCGTGCTTCTCTCGCTGCTCCGGAGCCTCTGTGTGGATGGCGGCCCCCTCCTCCAAAATACGCTGGACGACCGCCGCGTCCAATGAGACCAATTACGTGTCGTAGGTGGCCCCAGTGAGAGCCCTGAGGTCTGCCTCGTCCGTGGGCACCAGCCTGGCCAGCACTACCACGAGCTCCTCCAACCACTGCTTCTTGCTGCCTCCGCCTTCGACGGCTGCCTCGGCGCCGGGTGCGCCTCCATCTTGGGCGGCCTTCGCCGGCAGTGCGCCTTCCCCCGCCGCTGGGACATCCAGTTCGGCTTGGACATCGACATCGGCTGCTGCTGCTGCTGCTGGCTCGTCGATTCAGGCGTGCCGATTTCTGTCGTACAACCTCAGCACTTGAGATGCATGACTACAGACATGTTGTTGGTGGTCGGGAAGCCTGGACGCGTGATAACCACATACCTGGTACAAGAGGTTATCGAGGTTCCTGAGAGTGGCCCCCACCAGCATGACAGCATCCCCGAACCATAGATCCCACCAGATGTCGGGCCGCATTGTTCCTTCTCGAAAACAAGCCCTAACACTTAGGATACTGCTTCGTGCATCATAATACATCGCCAGTGAACGCGTATGATGGTGAAACCTGAGGTGGTTTAGAGCCAACGTCTTATCCTCGAACTTTGCACCGCTCCTGGCTCCCCTCCCGTTGGTGTTTCATCCTCGATCAACTCCGCTTTGAATGTTCTACGTATCCACCGTACCTCTCCTCCTTCCGTGACCCCCTTCTCGAGAACCTGGTCCAACGGCGAGTCGACACCGGGTGGGGGAATTGAAACGGTGTGCTGGCGACGTCGGAGCTGGCTTAAATCGATCATCCATAAATCTCGCCCAAGATTCTCATCCCACCAGAGAGCGAAGAAGGAGCCCTGCAATCGAGTAAAGTAACGTTTCTCCTTCTCCGATACACTGCAAGGGCTCAAGGTCTGGGTAAAGAAGGCGTGCCCGTGGAATCGAATAGGCTGTAAGGCGGCCCATCTGATCCTGTGGCTTATCATCTGTGGGCAACGTGCCGAACACCGGAGCAAAGACCTGAGTGCTCGTTCGCGGGAGCCGAACAAAATCAGCCAGCCAAGCCCTCCCCCTATACATCACTTCTTCGAATTGCCAGCATACTTAGTGAGACTCACGTCCATGAGCTGGTGTGTCGCTGAACACTCAGCTGCAAGTGGTCTCTCCAAGTCCACAGTGTCAAGCAGATGTTCACTCCACTCATTAACCGGAGCAGGATGGGCACGGCCATAATTTCCTACTTCGGAGGGGTCCTCCATGAGCGCGCCACACTTGGGCTTCGCAAGGAGCCTCCTGTCGCGAGCTGAAGGTAAGATAGCTGCCGAGTGCAAGCGGTCACGCCCAACAACTTGGTCCTGGAGCTCCAGCAGCAGACAGTTGGCCTTCTGCAAAGCCTCCCAGGATATAGAAAGAAACGTGTTACTGAGTTCCTTGTCCATAAGTTCGCAGAGTAACC
>CAUYUJ010000614.1:280000-292500 GCA_963575745.1 Prorocentrum cordatum
CAGCAGCGGTGGGGTTTCACGTAGCGGGGATGATGGTCAATGGAGGCATACCACCGCCCCTGCACATGCCGCCACCACAGGAACCTACGGGAGCAGCAGCGTCAGCATCAGCAACCCCGTCGACTTCGGCAGCATCGTCAGGACCACCGGCAGCGCCAGGGACGCCAGTGGGAGGTACCAGCACACCTGTTGCGCGACCAGGAGCGACTCACCCACCCCGACGGAGCAGACCATGCATGCGAAGGCCGAGACGATCTACTCCAGCCCGCTCACGCCGACGGAGATGGCCGAGGATGGATATGGGACGCAAGCCAAGGGGGAGATTCCAGGGCCCCAGAATATGAGTGCCCCCCTTTTGAGCCCTACCCAGCCAATGGCCACCTCTCTGTCCCAAGAGGATCCTCTCGTGCCCCCACCCGTGGGGATGGTGGACCCCGAGGGCCCGAAGGAGGAGGAGCTTCGGAGCCCTCCTCAGATGGCGGCGAGGCTGGAGGACGAGCTTGCAGCCGCGTTTCGCTTGGGGACTGCACGATCAGGTTAATGCAACCCCTCTCCCCGTGGCGGGGCCACAGGAAGAGGCTACCCCCCCCATCTTCTGCAATCCTGAAGTCGTGCATGCGTCCCCCTGGGGCTAGTGATTTGAAGTTTCGCGATAATTCGATGCCTTCTTCTGAGTTCGGTGACGCCCAGCGTGCGTTCTTGTCCCAGGGGAGCCGTAGTCCTCCAGTGGGGGCCCATCGGAGTCGACACGCCCCCTGCGATAGTGAGGGCGGGATGGGCAACGCTGAGGGGGAGGGGGGGTCACGTGCCACACGTCTTGAACTTGCTCGCCTTGCGGGCAACCCTTTTGCACCGCTGGCTGCGTGCGAGGATGAGGCAGTGCAGTTGCTGCCCCCCCCAGGGCATTGGGGGGGGGGGGCGTCCTCTTAATGCGACATCTGCTTGCGCAGAAACACTCGCGGCTGGAGCAGTGTCAGCCACCGCCTCCGCTCCTTCCCCCTCAGACCTCTGGTGCCCGTTCGAGCGGAAACCAACTGTGCTGGAAATACTATGCCGTGCTCCGGCTATTCCTTGGGTCCTGGACCTGCCTGGGGAGCTTCCTGCGTAGGCTTCTTGGGCCTCAATATGTGTCCTACTAGGGGGGCATCCTGGGATGAGGTTTCGTATTTAACCGATGGGTCCATCCATTATGGGGGCGACTCCACGGGCGCCTGGGCTGTGGTCCTTGTGGGGGGTGATTCTGGCGGATGCGCTTCCCTGGGGGTCTGGGCAGCCGCTTTCCTGGATAGCTTTCTTACGCCTGGAGCCCGCTCGGGTCTAACAAGTACGGACATAGAGTGCGCGGGCGTCTCGTGGGCCCTCTTCGCCATCATCGCCAATGAGTGCCACGAGCCGTCCACCATCTTCGCTGACTCGCTGGACGTCGTCCAGAACTTGTGCGGATTGTCCGCAGTGGCTACAGCCAACGTAATTGCCAGAATGACACAGATATTGCATGATATCGCTTGCGCTCTTGCAGCTAAGCGGTGGCCCGATCACCCCCGCCCCCTCCTGGTCAGACACGTCAAAGGCCATGAGGGCCAGCCTTGGAGTGCCTTGGCCGATCATTTGGCGGGGCTGGTGGGCAAAAACGATTGGGGCCCATGGTTTTCTCCCCCCCGTTTGGGTTGAAGCCGAAGAATTCAGTGAAGACCGCGAGTGGGAGTGGTTAACCTTGGCCAATACCAACGCAGCGGGGTCCTATCCTGTGTTAGAGGTTGGGGGGTTGAGAGCTCCACAGATTGTCCACGATGCGGAAGGCCTAGGGCGCAGGCCTGAGCTTCGAGTGACCAAGATTACACACGATCTGTCTTTCAAGGTTGCCACCTTTAACGTTAAGAGCGCGGCCAACGCGAAGAGGGGGGGCGGGCGTGAAGGGTAAATTGCGCTTCGATCGGAACGTGGCCATCGAGGCCCAACTCGATAAAGAAGACACCGTGCTGGCCGGCATTCAAGAAGCTCGTAATCCGAAGGGGGTTTACATTTCAGGAGCATATCATGTAATATCGTCGGGGGCGTTGAACCGCGAGTTCGGTTGCGAACTATGGATTAACGCGCGAGTCGCATATGGATCGGCCAAGGGCCAGCCTTTGTTCTTCACCAAGCAACACTTTCGTGTCATCGCCGCCGACCCCCGATGGCTCTTGGTGGCTGTCAATGCCCCTGGTCTCAAGATGAACATCTTGGTGGGCCACGCCCCTCACTCGGGCTGCACCCCTGCTGCTCGCGCGGCGTTCTGGAGCTCCATTGGGGACCTCGTGAGGGCCTGGGGGGTGGGACTTTTCTTTGTAGATGCTAACGGACGCCTGTGTAATATCACTTCTGAGTTCGTTGGTTCCTGCGGCTGGATCCAGGGCCAGGGCGATGGGGGGGATGCCCTGCGCGAACTTGCCCTTGAGCACCACGTGCCTGTACTCAGCGCCGTCCATGGTGAGGGGGGTCACTGGGCGTGGGAATCTACCCACGGGCCCAGACACAGAATTGACTACATCCTAAGTTGTTCTTGGATGGCCAACCGCGCCCTTTCATCCGACGCGCTGCGCTGTTTGGATCGAGTGAACGATTTGACCGACCACATTCCCATAACCATGTCATTCAAGTGGCAAGCTTCGCTTACCCGCCGCATTGCGTCGCGCGAGCGTTTGGGCCCTGGGGCCTTCAAGGGCCCCGAGAAAGTCGCGTTTTTTTAGCGGGGCCTCAAGGGGCCCCCCAAGTGCCTTGGGAGACCCCGCCGTCTGACCACCGCGCCGCCATCAACTCTGGCGTCGCCGAGGCTGCTGTCGAGGCCTTTGGGGTAGCCCTTCGGAGAGCCCGGCAATCTTACATGTCTGAGGCCACTCTAGATCTTATCACTTCTAGACGGGGCGTCCTTCGGGTCCTCAAGAAGTGCTCCAAAACTCTGGGGGGCATCAGTGTCTCGTCCCTGGGGCACCTTCGTGGCCGTTGGATGCTTGGAGATATCTTGGGGTTTGCGATGACAGACGCCGGCTACGCATGGCGTCAGCCCTATACGCAATTAGCTAATGCCTTTGACGACTGGACCCATCGCAGAATAGGGCGCGATAAGATATACCTTTGTGTGCATAAGTTTCTGATTGATACCGAGATTGTTCTTTCCAAAGCGATTGAGAAATACAAGTGTGATCACTTGGATGCCAAAGCTGTTCGCGTAGAGCACGGTCGGGACTTTGGGCTACCCAAGCGAGAATGGGACAAAGTAAAGCATCTTGCTCTGTTTGCGGGGCGTCCCCATCGTATTCCACACGCCTTGCCCTTCTCCACTGACGAGTCAGGTCGCCCCCTCGCTACGGAAGAGGCGGTGGCCGACAACCTACAAGAGCATTTTTCCAGGATTGAGACCGGCAAGATCACCGATGAGCAGGATGTCGTCTCTAGATTCAATGACTTGCCCCCCGCCCTCCAGGACATTGCGCCCAGGGGCCTGAGGTGTTTTGCTACTAAGTACGAGACTGTG
Organism: Prorocentrum cordatum; assembly: GCA_963575745.1. Taxonomy (NCBI): domain Eukaryota; class Dinophyceae; order Prorocentrales; family Prorocentraceae; genus Prorocentrum; species Prorocentrum cordatum. The sequence continues at coordinate 283,515 of CAUYUJ010000614.1, forward strand.
CCTCTTATGAGAAAATTGCAGGGGGGGAGGGCTGCCGGCCCTGATGGCTCATCAGTTGATCTCATGAAGACGGCGCCCATTGAGATGACGGAAGTGACGCTGCCCTTACTAACTAATATTAGTATGACTACTAAAGAGCCCCTCTCGTTTAAGGATGGGAGGGCAGCGGCCTTTTATAAAGGCATAGGATCAATCGCCTTAGCTCTCAACCAGCGCAGCACCCTCATTATTAATACCGTGAGCAAGCTGCATCACCGTCATCTCAGGGCTCTTTCGCTGGACTACCTCTACATGGCGCTGCTCGCGCAGCAGTGTGGAGGGCTTCCTGGCAGGTCGTGCGATCTAGCTGCCCATTTTGTCAAGAGTTTCTGGGGCACTGCTGCCAATCATCGCCTCTCCGTCGGCTCCTTATTCGTAGACCTAACGGCGGCATTTTACTTTGCCATTAGGCAGGTAGCGTTCGACCTACCCGAGGGCGATGAGGCTCTTGATGAAACCTTCAATGCCATGGAGCTGCCCGCCATTCTTGTCCAGGGGATTCGGGTTCAGTTGGCCCAGGGGCCGCTTTTTGAGAAACGCATCGACAGGCCTCACTTGTTGGCTCTGCTGAAAGACGCGCAGAGAGGTTCCTTCTGGGCCGTCAAGGGCGCTCAAGGCTACGTGGTTCCGAGAACTGGCACGGGGCCAGGCGCAGTCATGGCCACCGATAGCTAGAATGGTATTTGCTAGTGTGCAACATGAGATAGAGGCGGAAGCTGCTGCCATGGGACTGGATTGGAAACCGCGAGCGGGGGTCATAATATTTTCGCAGGGGGGCCCCGGCTCCGACCCCATCATGTCTGTCTCCTTTGTGGACGACCTCACCCCCTCGGTCACGTCGCAATGTGCCAGCGAACTGATCCCCCGGCTGGCCTTACTAATTGATATTGTGTACAGCGTATGCGCGAGACACGGTCTCAAGTTGAATTCCACTAAGACCAAAGTACTGCTGTTCTTTCGGGGGAAGGGTGCACAGAAGGCGCACCGAGACTTACATGATATGGATGAGCCCCACATTTCGTCCACTCATTGGGGGGTCAAGGTGAAGGTAGCTCGATCCCAGAAATGTTTAGGAATTGTACTGACTGACGCGCGCAACGAGGGGGTCGAGCTTACCGCCGGGAGTATACAAGTCAAGGCGGCTTGCCGCCCCATTAAGAAAGCACTTGCGCCGCGCGAGGCCCTGTCTCTTCGAGCCAAGGTCTTGTATGCGGAAGCCTTAGGATCGAGCAAGGGATTTTATGCGTGTGCCCTCTGGAGGCCCTTCACGGTGGCCAATCAAAATGGGATTTGCATTTTTCACGATTTCATGTACAGATGTGCGTTAGGCTTTCCTGCTGCGAACTCCAGCGAGTTTCAGGTTTCTCATGAAAAGGTTCTGGCCCTTGTGGACCGCGTGCCCTGGGAAGCCGTGGTGCACTTGAACAGGCTTCGTTGTTTTGCTCGACTTCTGATTAAGGCGGCCCCCTTTTTTGAGGTGCCTCCTGGGTGCTAGCTTGCTTTCTCGGGGCGGGCGGGCCCTGGCCCTGTCCCAGAGTTTCGACTGGCTCACTAAATTTGTCGACCCCATCCGAAGTTCCAGGGGAGGGTGCCTTAGACGACTGGGTGACTGCAGTGCGTTTGGATGTCCCCCGTTTTCGCTCCCTGCTGACGGCTACCGTCGCAAAATCCAGAACCCGGTGGTCCGACCGACGCCGGCTTCACATGTGGGAGGAGAGGGTCACCCAGCATGTCAGGGGTACCAGCATGCAGGAGCCAGATGCGGAGGTTGAGCGGAGGTACCTCTGCTACGAGCGCAGGCAACTTTTCGTTGCACCCAGGCATTTGAAGTCTCATCGAGGGAAGTTCCATCCTCAACGTAACGCGCCCGCGTACATGGCTGTTGGCACGGATTGCGGCATCTGCAGGTGGGACTTTCGGTCCAACGGGCGCCTGTACAAGCACCTTGCGCGTGCGAAGCCTTGCTTGAGGGGTTTGAGTGCTGCTGGCGTCCGATATTCTGATGTGGAGGTCTTCGAGGCCCGCGAGAGTCGCAAAAAGGAGCAGCAGACGAACCGCGCCAAAGGCCTCACTGACGATGTTGCACATCTCCCGCCCAGGAAGGTTGCAGGGCCCCCGAGGGGGCCGCGGGCGGCCCAGGCGGACCTGGTGGTGTCGGAGCCCCTGGCCCCAAGTGTTGCCCCGCCGCCTCCGCCCCCCCTCCATTTTGTTTCGTCCCCGCCCCCTTTGCGTCCCTTCCGTTGCATGCTCTATGTGTTCTCTGGGCAAAGGCGAGAGGGGGATGTGCAATATTGGATAGGGGAGCTGGTCGAGCAGCACCCATCCCCCCTGGTGGTCGTGTCTGTCGACATCATCCACTCCCCCACGTTTGGTGATCTGACGAATCCCATGACGATCGCTTTTTGGTAAGGGTTGCTTGAAAGCGGCTGGGTGGCCGCGGTGTTGGGGGCCCCCCCATGCGAGACTTGGAGTGCTGCTCGCCACAACCCAGTTTAGGATGGAGGATGGACGGCCGTGCCCCAGACCTGTTCGAGCTGTAGCCGAGCCGTGGGTTTGGCGTATTTTAACCCCAAAGAAAGGACACACGTGGACACTGGGAACGGCTTGCTGAGAACAGTGATTGAGTTCCTGGTTTGCGCTTGGAAGCGTGGCATCCCCGCTCTCATGGAGCGCCCGGCTGAGGCTGGACATAGAGAACACGTCCCCTCGAGTTGGCGGCTCCCAGTATCGGGTCGGTTGCGTGCCCGGCCTGGGGTGGTCTTTCATCGGGTGGATCAGTGCATGTTTGGGCAGTCGGCCAAAAAACCCACGGGGCCCCTGGCCGTCCACACCCCGTCCATGTCCCGTGTATTGAGGGAGCTGTCACGTCGGGGGAGATGCACTCATCGTGTCCACGCGAGTGTCCTGGAGGGGAGAGCTGCCAATCGGGAGTGGCACGCGTCCAGGGCCAAAACTTATCCATCGGTGTTTTGTCGTTTTCTGGCTGGATGTTTTTTTTTTTTCTTTCGAAGACGCCGCCCGTCGTTTCAACGTTCCTGGTGTGCCACCCCTGGACCTGCCCGAAGAGGTTGCCCCGTATTTCGCCCCCCATGGACCCTTGCTACAGTTTCCAGCGCGGGCGGGATTACTCTCGCGCAGCACTCTTCTCCACTCAGACCCCCGCGGATGGTGTGCGCGGCACCTAACACTCGCAGTACCTGAATGAGGTCTATGGGCCCATCCGAGAGGGAATGGTCCGTGGGCTCTCTTTTTTTGTGCCCCTCAAGGGTGTGCGCAGCACCTACTCTTGCCGTAACTTGGGGGGAGTTTTTATGCTGTCGTGTGCGCGGCACTTTAACTCGCAGTATCATAAGGAAGGGCCCCCCCGGCTTTTCTCGTCGTTTACTTCGAAGTACTTGTGAGAATGATGACAGCGCCAGCTAAGACTGGCTTCCCCTCCCCCACCGCAATGGTTTTTTGATTATCTTCGGGTCCCAGGCGCAGGGTCCTAAGTGTTTTGCAGCTGACCCTGATCTGCACCTACCTGACGGTGGTCGGTTGCTCCGACCGTGCCCTCGAGGACTGGGCCTTTTAAATCACCCGATAGTGGAGGGCTTGGGCCTTGTACGGGCGGGGGGGGATTCATGGAGATGCGCGCGGAGGACGCGCCGCTGCCGCGATCGGTGACTCTTTTTTTATTCCATTATCCATCGCTGCTCTCTGCTCCAGTTGCGTGGGGCTCAGACTCTGCCCCTAAGGCCACGAACGAACGAACGAACGAGGAGGGGGAAGGTCAAGGACATGGAGAGAGCGAGGATGGGTTGAAGCGGTAATGGAGGGAGCAAGAGGAACGGATACACATGGAGGGCGAAGGAGATTCAGCAGGAGGGGGAGAGAGGTACTTTCATTTTGGCAAGCGGACCCTGGCGGGCGGGCCGGTCGGGCGGACCTGGACACGCGGGTCGGGCGGGCGGGGCGTTAACGCGGGCGGGGGGGCGACCGAGCGCGCGAACGGCTGACCCGCGACGGGCAGATCGGGCGGGCGGACAGGGCGGGCCGAGCGGGCAGGTCCCCATGGATTCATCGGGCGGGCGGGCCCTGACGGGCGCGCCGGAGGGGGCATCGAGGCGGGCGGGCGGGCTTCCGCGCAGTCGAACGGGCGGGCCCTGACGGACGGGTCGGGCGGGCAGGCCCCAGCGGGCGGGCCTTGTCAGACGGGTCGGGCGGGCGGGCCGTTGAAACGGTTTTCGTGGATTTCGCGGGCGTGTCAGGCGAGAGCGCGGGGTCAGAGTAAACTGTGAGTAAGTCCGGCGCGGGAATGGGGATCTTGCGCGTCGAGAGCGCGGCGCCTTAGCACCTTGTGCGAAGTCTCGGGCGATAGCGCGATTCCACAGGAAGTTGCTGGGAAGTTTAGAGCGGGAGTGCAATTTACAATTCATTGCGAAGAAGTAAGGCGGGGGCCGTTGCTGTGCTAACCCTGGGGTCAACGACGCAGTTTGATCAGAAAAAAAAAACGCTCTATTCTAAAATGTTCGCCAACGCCCCAGACAGTGTGTTTCTAGCAATCGATGTGGTTCGACTTACGTGGGGCGATCTAGGTGGTGCACTCTATGTGGAGCAATACATGTTGTGCACGTTGTGTATTGCAACTCATGATGTGCCATGTACGATGTGCAATATAGGCAGTGCAAGCTATGTGGTGCAACGCATCGGGTGCAACCTGTGTGGTGCAACTTATGTGGGGCAATCTACGTGGTGAAAATCATTGTTCGCGCTGAATTGTCAACTCCATTGTCCGCGCAATCATCCCACCCACCCACCCGAAACTTGGTTTGTAAAACCCATGGGGCGGCAAGTGTGATGCTTGCCTGGCGCTGGCTAGCGCGTCGTTGCGGCCGCGCTAGCGCGCGCAGGCTCGCGCGCAAAGCGGCCGGCTAGTCTGGCGAGACCGACGCGGCCGCGGTGGCGCTGACCGGTGGGGACTTACCGAGCGCGTCTCGCAGGCCGCGCTGGCGCGCGGGAGCTTCAGTGGGAATTGGTGACTCGGGTGGGCGCATGGCGACGTCGACAACGGCAGACACGATGATGATTGCAGCGAGGCTTGTGATGACGATGACGATGACGATGGCAAGGCAAATGGCGGCGCCGATGCTGATCAGGCCGATGACGATGATGAGGACTGCGCGTCGGTGATGAGGTTTTTGGATGGATTTCGAAATGCGCGCGCGGCCGACGGGCGCGTGTGGCCCGCATGGTGCATTTGACAGGGATCGTGCTGCTTAGCACACGCGCAAGGGCTTTCGAATTATTTTGTCATGCGCGTGCGAGGGGTCCGATTGGTCACATTGGATGAAAATTTTGGTACACTCTTGATTTTCGTAACGATTCGCAAGGGTGCGCTCCCATGCTTGATATACAAATTATGTTGCGACACCCAATTGTTGTTTCATTGTTCATTGGGGACCTCGACCTTGACATGTCCACGAATCCGAATGTTTCTGAATGGTTGTGGCATACGCGCGCGACGCCGCTTGCGTGTGGTTTGTGTCTCATTTGTTGCACAAGGTTCTTGGCCATTGATGATGTTTGATAAACGAGTGCGCGCGCATAACATTTTTTGAATGGGTTGAGGAGGGGTCGGCAATCGGCCTGCTTGGGACTGTATATTCTATTATGCCAGGGGGGAAACGCGAGACCCGGGGGGGGTAGATCCTTTCTTGCTGTATAGAAATTCGAATCCACGAGGTGCAATGCAGAAAACGCCCCACACGACTGGCGGCGACGAGGCGGCGACGGGGCGGCGACGGGCACAACATATCCGCCAGAGCGGCACACCGGCCAAGACGCCGGGCGGCGACGAGGCGGCGACCGCGACAACATATCCACCAGAGCGGCACACTGGCCCACACGACGGCCAGCGACGAAGCGGCGACGGGGCGGCGACGGCGACAACATAGCCGCCAGAGATGCACAGCAGCCCAGACGACAGGCGGCGACGATGCTTCGACGGGGCGGCGACGGCGATACCATAACCGCCAGAGCGGCACAGTGTCCCAGACGACGGGCTGCGACGGGGCGGCGACGCGGCGGCGACGGCGACAACATAGCCGGCAAAGCGGCACACGAATCCAAAACCCAATTCTTGAGAAAAGCAGGAAGGATCCAGAAGTGAAGCCGCTATCTGGGAAACAACAGGTTGTGAGCCCAGGGGGCGGAGGTGGGGCATCTCAATTAAAAAACCACAGTTTACATCTGGCAGGGGTGTGGACAATAGTTGTTTTTCTTCAGAACAGAGTTCAACAGCCTCTCCCGCCTGACATGTCCTAACACTTAATTCCGAAATCGCGCTCTCGCTCGAGATTCCGTTGCGCTTTGTTCTATCTCGGCGGGTCGTCTCCTGGAGTCGGGATCCCAGAGGCCTCCTCCTTGGCGTTGCGTTCGTGGGCGTTGGGAGGTGCGGCGAGCGGGTCTCCTGTTTGCGGCAAGCGGGGGGAAAGTTTGGGCGAAACAGCGAACAGCTGCGGCTGCAGCCTCCTCCTCCCCCTCCTCCTCCTCCTCCTCCTCCTCCTCCTCCTCCTCCTCCTCCTCCTCCTCCTCCCCCTCCTTCGAATCAAGCATCTTAAGTTTTTCTCTCCTCCTCATCCTGACGGCCGCAGAGGGTCTTATGGGAACACCCTTCTCCTCCTCCTAGTCCTCCTCCCTCCTCTTTCTCCTCCTCCCTCCTCTGTCTCCTCCTACCTCCTCTTTCTCCTCCTCCCTCCTCCTCCCTCCTCCGCCCTCCTCCTCCTCTCTCTTCTCCTCCTCGTCCTCCTCCTCCTCCTCCTCCTCCTCCTCCTCCTCCTCCTCCTCCTCCTCCTCCTCCTCCTCCTCCTCCTCCCCCTCCTGTTCCTCGCGAGGACGAGGCAGGAAATGCCTCCATCGCGCGCCCCCGGTTTGGAGGAGTCGCTGGGAGACGCCGCTTGGCTCCTCGCGATGCCGCGGGCCCTCGCGGTCCCCGTCGGCTTTAACCTGGCGTCCCTGAGCCCCCCACGGCCCACGGCAGCGGCGCGAAAGAGCCGCGGGGTGGAGGGAAGGGGGGAGGGAGGACGCGGTCGTTTCGATAGCGGTGTCCAGGAAGAGGAGGAGGAGGAGGAGGAGGAGGAGGAGGAGGAGGAGGAGGAGGACCAGGGCAAACCCAAGAGTCATCAGTGATGTTGGAATACACCCTCCCTCCAAGCTCCTTCTTCCTAGACCCCTACAAGGGTTCACTCCCACTCAGGGAACTGCCTCGTTGGAAAACGACTGTTTGGAGACCATGAACCATGCCAAACGATTATTCTGGGGACTCCAACGCCACGGATCAACCTGACTGTTCCGTCTTGACGCTCCTGAATCGTGCCAGAAAGCCATTCCTGGGACTTCAACACTGCGAATCAACGTACCTGTTGCGCCCTCATAATCCAGAATCTTTCCCAGACGCCATTTCTGGTACGTTGAACATGGGAATCCGTGGGCCACTTGCAACTTTTAGGAACGAATGTGCGCGGCGCTCAGGCGAGAGCCACATGTTGAAAAGGAACCTCCCTTAATTCGTGACGCCTTTGCAGATTTTAAAACCAATGCGCGCTGCACTAAGGCGAGAGCCACATTTTGAAACAAGAGCCGCCCTCAATCCGTAAAGATCTTGCAAATTTGTGGAACGACTGTGCGCGCGCTAAAGTGAGAGCCACATTTTGACAACGACCCGCCTTCAATATGTGAAGCCCTTGTAATTTGTTTAAACGAACGTGTGCGGCGCTGAGGCGAAGGCCACGTTTTGAAAACGACCCGCCCTCCATCTGTGCAGCTGGTGTCAAGTTTTAAGCTTCAGGGTCATACGTGGTGGGGAAGTCTCAGGCGAAACGCCTCGCCCGCCCTTTCGACCGCCTTCGGGGTGCGACAGGGGGAAGTTGTCTATACGGAAAAGGAATGGAGGAGGACGAGGGGGAGGAGGAGGAATACGAATACGAATAATACGTGTAATGATATTATCAGTAATACGAATAAGAAGATTAATATACTAATAATGTTGATACGACCACTTTTACTCACATGCTGACAATAATACTACTAGCAATAATACTACGGATCATACTACGAACACAACGGTAATACTAGTACTATTATTAATAGCCAGATCAACAGTACTAATAATAGGAAGAAGACATCCTCCAAGAACACTAAGACAACTAGTAGTAACAATGAAATTGCACTGCTAAGACGAATATTCAGCATACGAATACTGATCAGAAGAATAATCCGATGACTAATGAAAAGAGGAGGAGGAGGAAGAGGAGGATGATGGGGAGGAGGAGGAGGAGAAAGAGGAGGAGGAGGAGGAGCAGGAGGAGGAGCTGGAGGATGAGCTGGACGAATAGGATCAGCAGGGGCAGGATGATCAGGGTGAGAGGGAGGAGGAGGAGGAGGCGGAGGAGGAGGAGGAGGAGGCGGAGGAGGATGATGAGGAGGAGGAGGAGAACAAGGAGGAGGAGGAGGAGGACGATGAGGATGAGGAGGGGCAGGAGGATCAGGGTGAGAGGAGGATGAGGAGGAAGATGAGAAGGAGGAGGATGAGGAGGAGGATGAAGAGTGCGGGGGTGGTGCCTTTCGAGCGGGCTGGGGAGGAGGAGGAGGAGGATGAGGATGATGATGACGACGATGAAGAGGAGGAGGATGAGGAGGAGGAGGATGAGAAGGAGGAGGAGGATGAGACGAAAGAGCAGGATGAGCAGGAGCAGGAGCAGGAGCAGTAGGATGACTTTTTCAAGCCCACGTCACAGATACGAATGTACTGTGCGCCGAACTGTTTCCAGTTCCCCTTCTCCTCAGCCACTTCGGGACTCGCCCTTCCCCTCCCTGCCCCCTTCCCAGGAGGCGAACGGCCAATTGGGCTGCCATTCAGGCGAGTCACCGCATCCAAGTACCATAGCATCTGCAGTTGCGGATGAGA
>CAUYUJ010000614.1:300000-321076 GCA_963575745.1 Prorocentrum cordatum
GCCAGAGAGGCTCCCGAACTCAGGAGCGGCGCTCTCGCTCGGGAGTTCCTGGCCCTTCAGCCAGTAACCGACAAGGGAAAATCCCTACCGAAAGGGGGTGCGATCGAATACGAAGTGGGCGGGTATCGAGGGTTGGGGTATACAGAATGCACGACACGCGTGCCAGTATGAGCGAAAAGTCTGAACATGATTGTTGTTGTTGTTGGGTTCTCAGTTCTAAACAATAGTTGGAGTTGATCACCCCACGGTGCCCACTGTTTTTCAATTGAAGTGCTCCTCCTGAGGCCGGCACCCTGTTTCTAACAAGGGGAAGTCTCGCGGCTCAGGTTGGGCCCCTGGACTTTGAACTACGACAACAACGGCTCCCGCCGAATGCTTCCTTCAGTTCATTTCGGAGTCGCGTTCTCTCGCGGGACTGCCTCATAATGAATGCAGAAATCGCGCGCTCTCGTGGTATTTCCTCGCACCCCCCAACAGTCAGGAATCATGCTGTCGCTTGGGATTTTCTCATGGTTTACTTGCGAAGCGCTGTATCGCTTGAGATTTTCGATTCATGTAGGACTGACTCTTCTGCGACCCGCCCGTCCGATCCAGCCGTCTATGCCCTCCGCCCGACCCGCCCGATCGGGTCCGCCCGCCCGACCCGCCTGTCTGGTTCTGCCGTCTTAGCCATCCACCTGCGAATCTCTAGAGCTCCATCCTTCTCCCTCCCACTTGCCTCGTCCCTCCTTCCTTCTTCCCCCTGTTTCAGGGGCTGTGCGAATTACACGCGGCAGGTAGCTACCACAAAGGGGGAACGATGGAAAACGAAGAGGACGGGTATCGAGGATTTGGGATAGACGTGCAGACTGGCACGCGAGCAGGTAAGAGCGAACAATCTTGAAACAAATCACGAATGTTGTTGTTGTTGTTGCTGTGGTTGTGGTTGGTGTTGTTGTTGTAGTTGTAGTTCGGGGGCCAAGGGCCCAGTCTGAGGCGCATTATTTTCAATGGAGAAAACGCATTTTAACACCGCAGAGGGATATCACATTCAATTATCCTCTACACATGTGAAGTCAACACCAACACGCAACAAGCAGCATCAGCGCCGCGGAATCCCCACTTCAGCCACGTGCGCAGGGACGGTGCACGACCGCTCGACCCCCGTCACCCTGATTCACCGTCACTTCGTCGTCTGTCTATGCGCGAAGAGCTATGGCCACCTCGATTCGGTTCGGTTTTCAAGCGCAACCTCGTTCTCGAGCAGGAGGCGGCCTCCACCTGCGCAGCTGCCGCTGTTTGCGGAGGTCGGCTATCTCGTCGCGCGGCGCAGGGAGCTTCAGGTCATGGCCACGTGCTGGAAGCGAGCCGCCCTCACTGCGTGCAGCTGTTTCACAAGTTGAGAAGTTGGGGCATGGGCGATGAGGACGCTTGGAGCGAGAGCTCCACTCCGAAAAGGGGCCGCCCTCTGTCTCTGTCTCTGCAGCTGTTGCACAGGTCTAAACTTCTGCTTGTGGATCCAGAGCAGCTCTGAAGCCGGAGCCCAAATCTGAAAAAAAGGTACCGCCCTCCGTGTATTTGAGTTTGGAAAGTTTCGAAGACGATTGTGCGTCACTTGAGGTGAGAGCCACATCTAGAGAAAATCCCGCCTTCCATCCGTGTTGCGGGACCACGGTTTGACTGTTTGGACGTGGACGGGCCCCGGTGGTTGGCTCACATTGCTCACGCAGCTTCATGTGGTCGCCTGGAAGGGGCCTTCGCGAGGCATCGCGGTGCCCATCACACTGCCCCGCGCCGGACTGGGTTGCTCTCCAACACAGGGTGCCAGTCTGTCTGTCTGTCTGTCTGTCGCCCTCAGTCCGTTTAGCTTCTTGGGGCTTTGAAGAAGAATGTGCGGGGTGCTCTTGCGATAACCCCCTTTTGGAATACAAGCCCTCCATCCATCCGTGTATTGACGAACGAACAACGCACACCCATACCCATAGGGGAGACGGAGGAGGCTATGGATGCGTCTGGCGGATGGCGGTCCCCGCTCGAACAGGAGACTACCTAGGATCCGACACTCCGCATCCATACCCATTGCCAGTCCTTCTCCTTCCGACCCCCTATGGGTATGTGTGTGTTGATCGTTCGTCACGTAGGTGTTTGAGGGTGCGAGCTGGAGGGCCATCAGTTGGCAGGAGGTCTGGGGCAAAACGCCCAGATCACCCCATCGACACGCCTGGCTGCGCGGCGAGAAGAAGCTTTTTGTTTCCGCAAGTTCCGCCACCGCGCCACGGGCCAGGATCGTCGGGGGGAAGGGCGGGCGGGGGGGGCGATGCACGCCCCACTGTGCTGCCAGGAGCCGGGGGGGGGGCCTACAATACATACAGAGGTCTTACCAGACAGCACATGGGGTTCAAACACGCCTACATCGTGTTGGCACTGCGGCAGGTCAGGGACGGAGGAGGTCGAGGAGAGGTGGCGGCGGCTGCGGCGGAGGGGTTACACTGGCGAGCCGAGTGCTACGCGGAAGGGGGGCACAGTGGGAGGTGCCTGCCTGCCTTTGCCAGCTGCCCCTTCGTCGTCGTCGTCGTCGTCGTCGTCGTCGTAGTCGTCTGTCGTTGTCGTCGTCGTCGCCGCCGCCGTCGTCGTCGTCGTCGTCGTCGCCGTCGTCGTCGTCGTCGTCGTCGTCGTCGTCGTCGTCGTCGCCGTCGTCGTCGTTTCTCGTCGTCATCCATCGTCGTCGTCGTCGTCGTTCGTCGTCGTCGTCGTCGTTCGTCTTCGTCGTTCGTCGTCGTCGTCGTCGTCGTTCGTCGTCGTCGTTCGTCGTCGTCGTCGTCGTTGTCGTCCCACCCCCCGCCTCTGCTTGCTGCCCCTGCTGCCCCTGCTGCTCCTGCGCCGCTGATCCTCGTGTTGCTGCTCCCCCTCGCACGTCGAGCCGCACGCTCGGACGCCAGGCGCCCTGGCAGGGGCCAGCAACGCCACGCGCGCTGGTGGGGCCGCTGGGGGGCCTCCTCGCTGCCCTGCAGTGCAGAAGGATGTGCCCAGGCCGCCCAACCCAGACCCCCTGGAGTCATGACAAAAGTCGCGACGGCAGGTTTTTCTCTATTTTCGGTCTCTGGGAGCCCTGACCAGGCCTCGGGACCGTCAGAAAACGACTCATGATGAAAGAGTGGTCCCGGGGAATAGGTCGAGACCTCCAGGGGTCGACGTTATGAACAGGTCATGACGTCGGGAGTCTGGGACGCGGGGTCGAGGGACAGTTGGCGCTGCAATAATCTGGGAAACAAGCAATGACATAACTATAGACTTTCCGAGCTCTGCGCGGAGTTCTCGGGCCGGCACAGGGGATCCCCCCGGCGGCGCCTCTGGCGCCGATCCGAGAAATCAGCGTGGACCTCTGACAGTGTATGCTCATGTTTTTATTGTTCCCCGAGATGTACCCAGGCCGCCCAAGCGGGGTCGGGAAGCAAAACAAGCATTAACTTTCGATTGTCCGCGCGGATCCAAGCTGATTTTTTGGATCGGCGCCAGGACCCCCTGACGGCGCCTCTGGCGCCGCCCCTGGCGCGCTCCGCGCGCCAGGAAATGGGGATCCAGCGCCGATCCGAAAAATCAACGTGGACCTCCGAAAGTCCGTGTTATTGTCTTTTTCTGCTCCTCGAGATCTGTCCAGGCCGCTCAGGCGGGGTCGAAGTGCGGCTGGCGCTGCCATCGATAGCGTGCGATGTGGTGCCGGCGTCCCGCTTACTATACGCTACCTCCCACCTTGAGGATCGACTGGCGTGCGCAGGGGGGCGCCCTCGAGGGGGGCGCCTGACAGGGACAGCGTGCTTTTTCAGGGATCGATGTTGTACGCTATCTTGCCAATGCGCCGCCTCGACGATGCATCGGCGATGCGGCTCGATGTGGAGCCCGACCTTCTCCACGCCGACGTCGCCGATGCGTCGGCGATGCAGTGCGATCCTCACACCAAATTTGGGCGGCTTCCGATTTAGGGGACGGCATGGGATCCAAGCGTCAGGATTTCCCCTCGGCTCGGTTACGCCCTGGGCCGATTCACCTCGGGTCGGCGAGTGTGGACAGCCCCAGGTGGGCCGCGGTGGAAAGGGAGGGAGAGCTTCGAATGGCGACGCGCCACCTGGGACCACCCTGGGACGGCCTCCCCATGGCGCCCCCTCACACACGCCGACAGGGTCGGCGGAGTGGGGGGAGAGCCTTTCAGCTCACTGAGGGGCAGCGAATGCGATCTGTGTTTCCGGGGCGACGGAGGAGGAGGCAATGCTCGTAGGGCAAGAGCAAACCTAAGCAGCCCAATCGTCGGTACGAGCAAACCTAAGATCCGAACTTGTCGCGAATGGGTGTCGTCAGGATTCTTATTGACCGATCAAGCGCGAAGGCTGAGCGTATTGGGATCTGGCTCTGGAAACAACGCTGCCCCCCAAGCGACCTCCAAGGGAGGGCATCGGGGGAGGCACGGACTCGACAGTCCGACACCCCGCCCCGTGCCACCCCAACAGGCTGATCCAGTACAGGGATGCCCCCCCCCCGAAAGAAGCACAGAGCTTCTGATTGGACATGCGGTGCCGTTGGGGTACTTGAAGTGTGCCCCACTTGCCCCACCTGACCCACTTGCCCCACTTGGTACCACTTGTCCCACTTGCCACACTTACCCCACTTGGGCAACTGGGGCAAATGGTACCAAGTGGCCTCCCTCGATTCCTGGACGTCCACGTTTGAGCCCGCGCGGGCGGGCGCGGCAAGTGGGGCAAGTGGGGCGCATTTCAATGGCGGCGCGCCCTGCGATTGGGGCCGCTTCCTTCTCGCACAGGTGCCTGACCCCCGCCCCTCCCCTTTGAGCACCTATTGGTCCTATGGGGATCCTTGGGGCCGTCGTAGGCTGCAGGGATCCCGAAACGACCAGACAGCCCAGATAATTTATCGTTTTATAGTTCGACTGGACTTTGACGACTTGATGCCCTCTTGGAGCGATCTTGCGCCGTCTTGGTGCGCGTGGCCAACGCCCCATGAAACACTCCACGAAACACCCCACGAAAAACACTCCACGTAAAACACCACGAAACACCCCACGAATAACACCTTCGCGGCGCAATTCAAGACGGTTGCGTGGTGGAAAGCAGAAGACACGGCGACCGATATCCAAGACAGGGAGCTGCGACATTGCATCGAGGGTGACGACCAGACCGATCTCCCCTCGCGACCTACGGCTTCGAGTCAGCTGCCCTTCTCCGACCTCGACGATCTTCGACGCCTGCTATGAGACGGTCGTCCTTGCCTCCCTGTCCCGCTTCTACCTTGACCAGGCCCGCCTGTCAGGTCGATGTCCGGACGGATGCGTGAGCGGGGGTCGAGACGTCGAGCCGCTCACAGCTGTTGGAAGCGATCGACTGTGCATACGTTGGAGGCTTGAAACAGGCAGGCCGCCTCGTCAAGCATTTCGACTTACGTGGGCCAGACGGAGTGGCAGGACAAACCCAGCAGTTCAGAGCCATCCGAAGGGCCCAGCGGTTTGTTGATGCTCGCCGGCCGGATTCGGCGACCTGCGTGCAATCGATCAGCGAGCTGCTCGATCGAACTCATCGACAGAACGTGCTTGGGCCCTAGCAGACGCCAGGTCTACGCCATCTTCATCGCCGATCGGATCGACCAGGTGGCCGCTGAAATGACCGTCTGGCCTTGCCAGAAACGGATTTTTAATTGTACCCTGACGAGAGCAACGTGGTAGAGTGGGGCGGCCAGAGGGAGCAGTTCTTGAGGGAACTCGAGGAGCATTGTGGCTTCCTCGGGGGCTCGCGGGAGGAATGGGTCATGTACCTGCGCCGCCCTGGCCTCCCGCCACGTCAGTGGACCTCGCCTCGCGCCGAGGGGGTGAACGACGACGAGCTGGGGAGCTGCGGCTTCGTCGGGGCGAGCGCCGCAGATGGAGACGCCGGCGGCGGCCGGGACTCGGCCGGGTCGCGCAGTGGCCCAGCTCGACGGGCGAGTGGGTCACATCAATCGCGCGCCGACAAGGCGATCTCGAACAGGGTCGCTGCGTCCTGGGCGCCGCGGGGTCTCCTCGAGACGCCGCCAGAGAATTTGCTTGAGGTGAGGTCGGGGCGCTTGGCGCGACCTGGCCATGTCGCGCTCGGCGAAGTGCGGGCGGTGATCAAGCTGCTCGCGGCTCTCGGCCGCGCCCCGGGGGCGTCGCGACCCTGGGGGACAATGGGGGCCTCTCGGCGGCCATGGCCAAAGGGCGCTCGTCCGCGGCGGGGCGCTACCTGCTGCACCGACGACAGGCTGCCCTGTGCTCAGTATCCGGTGCCATGTGTCTGCTGCCCACGGTGGGCACCGAGCACCCGGCCGCCCCGACGCAAATGAGGCGGCGCCGGCCCCGCCGACTCGGTCGCCGCCAGATCCAGCGGGTCAAGCCGCGCGCCGTAGAGACTAGACGCATCGTCGCGGGGCACGCGCCTTGGCGGCGCGGGCCTTCCTGGACCGCCTGAACACCGTCGGCCCGGGTCAGCGGGGCGACGGGCTGGTGGGGCGCAAGAGCCCTTGCGGGTTCTTGTATTCCACGTCAAGGCTTTGCAGCTCGATGGCGGCCGTTGAAATGTTTGGCGCCCAGAGTGACATGCAAGCGAGAGCGGTCGTGCGCCGTGCTGCGAGGCCGGGGGGGGGGGCAGAGCGAGATGCGACGCGCGGCCCCGCTCGGGGGGGCGCCCGGCAAGCTGCTTAGCATGTGCGTGGCGGCTGCCAGCAACGCGGGGCGTGCGCTGGGCTTGATGCTCCAGTGTCACGCGGGCCTGCGGCCGTCGGAGTTGCTCGGCTTGCGCTCGCGTCGCAGATCGTTTTCTCGTCATCGTGGGCGTGAGGGCGAGGGCGGGGCCGTCGCCGTGGCTTTCGGGGCCCGCTGTGGCAGGTCAGCGCAGACGCCCCAGGTTGTTGTGCTCCCGAGTCGTCTGTGTGACATCATTGAGGCCCTGTGCAGCTTCGTCCCAGACGTCATTTGACCAGCTTCTGTTCCCGTGCAGCATCAGCGATATCGCGCGCTGCTCGAGTCGGCCGCAGTCCGCGCGCCGGCTGGGCGCCCGACTCCCGCGCCGAGGGGGGCCCTCCCACCGAGATCCGCGAGGGTGGCCGCTGGGTGGGCGACTCGAGCCTCAGCATCTACCTCGGCGCGCAGCCAGCAAGGGCAGTGCCGGCCCTGCACTGGGCTGCAGACGACTGGAGACGGTGCGCGCGACCAGAGGTGCTCGGGGCACCTCGCCGTCATCGATGGCACCTGTCGTGGGCGGCGCGTTTGTGGGCGGCGTCTACGCGCCCCCTCGGCCAGATCATTTTCGCGTGGGTCGGCGGGGCCCTCGCCTGTGCCTCGCCAGCCCCTTCGAAGTCGAAGTCGCCGGCCTTGAGCCCGGCGTCCTTGCCGGCGACTCCCTGGCCCTCTTCGACGCGCGTGGCAGAACGGGCACCTCCTGGATCGTGGGCGATGGTGGGCTCGCCAAGCGCGGGCCTGTCGCCCCCCGCCTCCTGGGCTAGCATTGCGCCGGAGGGGGGGCGACGCCGTTCGCGGAGTGCGCGGGGCCGTCGCCCCTGCCAGGTCTCCAGACGGGCGCTGCGGCCAGACGCCCGTGGGCGCCGGTTCGGCGCAAGCGGCTGGGCAGCCGGGGGCGCGCGGGGCGCGCTTGGCGGCTCGCCCGGGGCGGGTCGGCGCGGTGATCGGCCTGTCGGAGGACCTCGCAGACGCGGGCGGCGCATTCGCCAGGGCCGCTTCTAATGTCGCCGTGCCGATCGCCGACGCGGCAGTTGCAGTGGACCGGGGCTCGATGGTAGCCCGCGAAGAGTCGCGGGAAGGCGTGGGCCTCTTCTCGATGGTCGACGCCGCGGGCGGTCGCTGCGTTATGCTAGTGGGCGCCGCTGAGGCTGACCAGACCGCCCCCCTCCGCGACGCGCGGAAGTAGGTGCCGCCAGGCCATGGTTCGGAGATCTCTTCGGCGTTGCAACAAGTCCGAGCTGGCCTGCCCGCAGTCCCCAGGTCTGACAATTTCCGCGGCCGCCGACCGCTTCGAAGCTTTCGAGTTTGAGGTCCAGATCCTGCAGTCCTACTGCATGGGGATCCGTTTTAAATGGTTGTGCCTTTCGTACAAACCCGTATGGGCCGCTCCTCTCTAGGGGCGGAGTGGGTCCGGCGTCGCCGTCAGCGCGGCGAAATGAGTGGCCGCGCGCGCGCCGGCATCGACCGCGCAGTTGATCTTCGGTGGTTTCGGGCGCCCCTCCACGAGTCCGAGGTGCCCGTCGGCCTCTAGCCCCCCGTGTGGTTTCGCTGGCTTTGTTCCGTCCAGGATGCTGTGCGCTGAGCTCAAATCGCGAGCGGGAATGGATGGCGACGAGACAGGGGTGACTCGCGGTCGATCGCGGACGGACTTGGGAAGACCATGCGTTGGCAGTCGAGGTAGTTATTGTCACATCACAGCCCGCAGTCACTGGGGTCCAGACCCAATCCGCGGGTTCTCATGACAGTGGGGCATGGTGGCTCGCTCGTGCTTGGCAGGAGGTTTGACGAGCCACGCTGGCAAGAGCTGCTCATCCTGCTGCGCAACGCCTGCATCGTCTTTTTGGCGCGTATCGTGCGTTCTCACCAATGCCCGAGGGCTTCGCCCTGTGCGTGCCTCGTTGGGCCCGGGTGAGTGGGCGGGTCTCCCGGAGCAGAAGCATGTGCTGTTGCGTCCCTTGATGTGAAACCGCAGGGGTATGTCTGCCCCTCCCCGTAGTTTTGAGTGCCCCCGTGTGCACTCATGATGTAGCCGTGTCTGCTGTAGTGGAGGAATCTGCTTGCACTTCCCCCGTTGGTTGATAGTCATAGGCGCCCAGGGTCAGCAGGTCCAGCCCCAAGTCGAGATATTTCAGTTCAGATGGGCGCGGTGGCTCGCTCTTGCCAGGCTGGGGAGTTCGACGAAGCACGTTGGCAAAAGTGGCCCATCCTGTTGCGCAAAATCTGTGCGTCGTGTCTTTGGCATGTCGAGCTTGCTCACCAATTCTTAAACTTTGCGCTTTGTGCGCATCCTGCAGGGCCTGGGTGGGTGCACTGGGCCCCCGGATCATCAGCGCGTGCTGCGCCTCCCTTGCGGTCGTCGATGGTGATGGTGATGCTGATGCTGCTCATGGTGGTGATGGCGAGGGGGGCGCCGTCTCAGATCGGCCGCTGGCCTTTGTCACAGTTTTCAGCTCGGCGCGTTGGACTTCGTTTTGGCCGCGCTTCAGGTCCAGGCGCGTACTGTGAGCTCAGGACACAGGACCATCATTGACGCCTTGGAGTGCGCTGGCAGCTACGACCAACTCGACCTCGGGTCGCTGGTGTTTGCTGAGCTCCTCTGCCTGCGGGCGCAGGCCATCGTGGGCGCGTGTGAGAACGGTCCGAACATGCCCGGCTCAAAGGGCGCGAAGTACTTCTCGGGGCTCGAGAGCTTGTCAGATGCAGCGCCGCCTGACCTGGAGAGCTTCGCAGCTCGCAATGCGAAGTAGGAGACGCAGGTTGAGAAGCAGCGGCAGAAGGCCAAGGAGCTCAGAGGCAAGGCCGAGAGCGGAAAGCCCGATGCCGCAGGAGGTAAAGATGTGATCGAGGCGGCCGTGCCTGGGACCACCAGCGGGCACGGTCCGCAGATGAGACTGGCGGGTCTTGCCGCAAAGAGAATTTCAATCCCGAGAGGATTTTCCCTGCGCCGCTGCTCGAGACAGAGCTGCCAGCCCGTGGAGTTTCGCGCGGTGTCCGCCAGCGTGTTGGTAGGCGGCGCGCGTTGCACAATAAGGCCAACGAGGATTTGCAGGCGTTAAACTGGATGTCAGGCCGTGGTGTCGAAGCGGGAGTATGTCGAGCTCCTGCTGCCGCAGCCCCCGTCCATCGGGAGATTTACGTTCGCATGCTGAAGGCTCTGTCCACAGCTGGCAGGCGCCAGATCGCAGATTTTCCCAGGGGGGAGCCGCCTGCGCGGTTCTCCGCGCCGAGTCCGTGTACGTTCAGGCGCACATGACTGTGGCGTCCTACGAGGAGGGCAAGGTGCCGCTTCCCGATGACGTCCGCGACGCGCGGTGTGCTGACTTGATCGGGGGCACGCGCGCCCGCGACTTGCTCGAGAGGTCCATCGAACGTAATCGGCGGAGTCCCGAGGGGATGAACGAGCTCGACCAGAGCATTGGGGCTGTTAAGCCGTGCGTGGGCCGCCGTTTGGAATCGCCACCTAGGCTCTACAGGAGGTTCGTATGCCAGCTTGATCAGAAGGGAATGATTCGGACGAGAAGCCCGAAGCGCCTCAGATCGTTGTTCTTTGCCAAGACGAAAAGTGGGGGCGCTTCGGATGATCGCAGGTGCGAGACCTGTGAACTGGCTGTTTAAGCAACCACCAGGAGTTCAGCTGTGCACGGCCGAGGGGCGTGGGCGAATCGAGCTCCAGTCGGGGACCAATGACGTGTACCTGGCCCAGGCAGACGTGGCCAACTGCTTCCACAGCTTGAGGATGCGTGAGGAGCTCGCGGAGTTCTTCGAGCTGCCGCCGCTGCCGGCACGGGCGGCTGGTCTGCTGGGGCGCGCGCGGCTGGACGTCGGCTCGGCCGACGAGCTGCGGTGGCCCTGCTGCGTTACTTTCCTCATGGGCTTCAGCTCGAGCCTCGTCGCGGCGCAGCGCGTGCACGAGTGCCGCTCGGCGCGGGGGCCTGGGCTGGAGCTGCAGCCGCCGATGGCGGATCGCCGTGAACCTGCAGTGCTGGGCGCGGAGGCGCCGACAGCGCACTGCGTGTGCGTCGACAACCTGGGCGTGCTGGGCGCGGACCGCAGTCGCGGGGCAGCGGGGTTCGCGGGCGCGTGCGAATCCTTGGAGCAGGCGGGGCTCCCCATGCACGACCGCTTGGAGGGGCCGCTGGCCATGGGCAGCCTGGGCGTCGAGCTCAGCGCCGAGAGGCGCGAGGCGCGGCTCACGGCGGCCCGCTATTGGCGGCTGGATACAGGTTTGCGCTGGCTGCTGGCAAGGCGGAAGGTCTCGACGCGCATGGTGGAGGTCTTCGTGGGCCACTGCACGAGTGTTGGCTTGTTGGTCCGCCAGACTATCTCCGTGTTCCACGCCGTGTATAAGTTCGTCCAGGCGCACCCCGTGGGGCTGTTCTCACTGTGGGCATCGGTGGGGGCCGAGTTCACTGCCTTCCTGGGCCCCATGCCTCTGCTGATCGCTTCCTGGGAGCTTCCCTGGAGAGGGGTTGTCGGTGCCAGCGACGCCAGTGAGGCTGTTTGGGGAAGCTGCTCTACCTGGTGGGGGGCAGAGGCCGCCGCTCTGCACGGACGAGTGCCCGAGAGGTTGAGGTATCGCCTCTCCTCTGCCTCCGCCAGAGTTCATGCTTTGTAGCGGGCGGGCCTGGGAAGCTTCGATGACGTTGGCGCCGACCTGCCCGATGAAGACTTCGAGGAGGTCGCGGACTTCCTAGAGATCCCCAAGAGGCTGCCAGATAAGGACAATGGCGCGTTGCCCTTCGAGGCCGCTGGCGGACGGCGGAGCACATCACTCTGCTGGGGGCCCGTGCGGCTGTGGCGATGTTGCGCAGGGGAGCGCGCGCCAGGCCAGGAGCTGGCGTGCGCAAGCTCTACCTAGGTGACAACCTGGGGATGGTGCTAGCCTTCGAACGGCGCAGGGCACGAGACTTTGCAATGTTCACTCAGGCGAAAAAATGGTGTGCGATCTGTCTTGCAAGAGAGATTCGACCAGCTAGTAGATGGATTTCGTCAGAATGGAACGTCGCTGGTCAACCCTCCAGGGGCTCCAAGGCAGGCCCCCCCCCCCCCCCCCGTCAGCCGCAGCCGCCTGGGCTCGAGCTTCGAGCCGAGGCCCCAGTAGCTTCTTCGGCGGGGCGGCTGGCCGCGGTGGATGGGCAAGAGGGCGCGGCCCAGCGACGTCCAGCAGCAGCAGCAGCCATGCAGCCGTTCGCGCGTGCTGACCGCAGCCGCTGCCGCCGAGCATGCGGGCAACGGGGCCCGCTGCCAGCTGCCGCCGCAGGGTGCTGACCGAGTCCGCGGCCTGCCGCCCGCTGGCCTCCAGGCCGCGCTGCAGGCCGGCGGGGCTTGCAGGGGGCCTCGAGGAGATCGACGGGGGCGAGGCCTTGGTCGATCGCGAGTCGGAGGTGAGCAGCGAGAGCGAGAGCCAGGCGGTGAAACCTGGTCCGAGAAAGACGAGGCGTCTGGAGAAAGGTGCGAACTTGGATCCGAGGAAGGGCATCGCCCGCCTGGATGGGGAAGAGCATGGCGCCCAGGGTCATAGAATACTACAAGCGCCGCGTCGGGATCGCGCTGGACTTTCCTCCGCGGAGGCGGGGGCGTGCCGCCCACAGCGCCGAGTGCGTCGACCAGCTGCCGACTCATCTCATGAACTCGCGGCGCCGCGACGGCGAGCACAACAGCTGCGGCGTCGAGCTGCCGGCGGCGTGGGTGGCCATCATCCCCGAGTACGGCAAGTGCGGCACCCTGCGCCTCCCGAGGAGCGGCCGTGCTCAAAAGGGCTGGAGGCGGCTAGTGCCTGGCCGCGCGCGGGAGCCCTACCCTTTCCTTTCTGTGGCTGGCCTGGTCGCGGCGTTGATCCAGCTGGGCGAACTGGAAGTGGGGTTGTGGGTGCTGGTCGCTTTCGGTTCCACTGGATGCCGTGCGGGTGCCTGAGGGTCCAGCCCGAAGACCTGATTGCGCCCGTCACGGGGGTGTCGGACCATTGGGGCCAGCTGGTGGCGCCAGAGGGCAGGGGGGCGCCGACCAGAGTGAACGCCTTCGACGACAGCCTTCTCTGGGATGCGCCGTGCCTGTTCTTCATGAACTGGGTGTTCAAGGTGCTGCGCCAGAGGCCCCGAGGTCAGCCGTTGTTGGCTCTAGACTACCCGCGCGTGCTGAGGCCCTTCAGAGTCGCGTCGAAGCTGATCGGCGTAGATGCAGTGCCCTACCACATGCGCCACTCGGGTCCGAGGTGGGGACAGGCTGAAGGAGATTCGCACTTTGCAGCAGATCCAGAAGAGAGGACGCTGGGCTACGACAAAAAGCTGGGTGAGATGCGAAAAGCACGGGCGCCTGGCCATGCAGATGGCAGGGCACTCCGAGGCCCGACAAGAGTGGTCCAGAAGTTGCGAGGCACACGTCGGGGTGTTCGATCTAGGGTTGAGGGCCGTCGACTGGTCTTCTTGGATTGGTGTTCGGGCTCTGGTGGTGTCGCCAGGGCTGTGAGACCGGAAGGTTTTAATGCTGTCGAGTTGGATCGAAAGTTTTGGGGGGCCTATGATTTGGCCAGGGCTAAGCATGTGAGAACCATCAAGAAGATGACCCGCGAGGGTGAAGTCCTTGCCGCTTGTTTGGCCCCACCCTGTTCAATTTTTTTTGATCGCCTGCGATCGGATGGTCCGAAACCGTGCCTTGCCGTGGGGCCTGCCTGATGTGCCTGAAGACGAGCAGCGGAAAGTAGATGAAGGCAACCTTTGCCTGCGAGCCACTCTCTAGATAATTCGGTGTTTAAACAAGTTTTCGGTGCCCGGCCCCGGTGCCTGGGGAAACCCGCTTGCCAGTAGAATGTGGTTGACGCCCCAGGCCCAGAACATTCGAGCTTTACCTCTGTCAATGAAGTGGTTTAAGATTTTTGCGTGCTGGGACCCCGTGGAGAAAGAGAACCCGAATACTTTTTGGCAATGTGTGCGTGCCCAGGACTTAGATAAGCACGCGAGAATGAAGTGTACACGTGAACAGGGTTTGTGTGCTCGCACAAGTGCAGCACATTTCCATCTTACGGGGGGGAGGGCGCATGGGAAGAGATGGACGGCCATCACTCAGCCCTACCCCCCGCAGCTGTACCGTCCGTTCGCTAGAATCCGGGCGGAACCCGCACGGACCCGCCGGCAGCCGGCTTGGACCAAGATGGGGTAGCTCTCCGTGTTTCGGATGCCCGAATCTTCGTGCTATGGGTTGTGGTCGAAAGCTTCCTGTGCCTCCTGGGAACCGTTGTGTCCCAGGGGCTCCCGCTGTGTACTGACTGCGTCACCTTCATCTGATATATAATGACCCACTTGACACGCGGCCCCCCCCAGTAGTTGATGTGCGTGCATAGGTTTGAATGGGAAGCCTCGGGTTGATGTTGCAATCGTTTCCGCAACTGTTTTACTCTCAAGTTTCCTCGCGGCCCAATGCCAAGCTTGATGAATGTCATGTCCCGCTCTGAATGCCGCGACGGCTGACACCCGTCGCAAAGATGGAACGCCCGCCAGCGGGCCGCCATTCCGGCGTCGCGTCCTGGGTTGATCTTCTGCCCTTCCATCCCTTGCCTCCTGAGGGGTCGGCGGTGGGCGGAACTTGGTCAAGATGGAACGCCCGCGAGCGGGCCGACAACTTCACCGAGAACGCGCCTGTTGTTTGCCCCTCAGGCCCCTGCGTTGTTTTAGCACCGCCGTGGTTTGGGTTGTGGTCGACAGCTTTCTGTGCCTCCTGGGAGCCGTTGCGTCCCAGGGGCTCTCGCTGTCTGTTGACTGCGTCACTTTCATCTGAGATAGAATGGCCCACTTCAAACGAGGTCCTCCCAGTAATGATGATGCTGATGGTGATGATCGTCATGATGAATTGCTGCTGCTGATGGTTACGAAGTGGAGGAGGAGGAGGAGGAGGAACCCTCCCCCCTCGGTCGTCGATGATGCTGGTTAGGCTGCTGCTAATGACGCTGAGGATTGTGATGGTGGTGGTGATAATGTATACCATGTTGAGTTTGATGATGATGGTGCAGATGATGCTGATGGTGCAGATGATGAGCTGTTCATGATAGTTTCACGAAGAAGAGAAGAACGACGAGGCGGAATTCTCCCCCACTGCGGTCGTCGATCGTGGTGCCTCGCCCGCTGGGCGGGTAGGTGCTGGTGCCCACGCGCGAGCTCGCCGTGCAGGCCGACGCGGCCCTGCTTCGCTGCCGCTCCGCTCTCGCGCCGCTCCCGCGCCAACCAAAAGAGAAACGCCACGGGTGGGTGTGGGGGTCGGTGGTGGTGGTGGTAGTAGCGGTGACGGATGTGGTGTTCATGGTGATGGTGATGGTGGTGGTGGTGGTGGAGATGAAGGGTTTTGGTGGTGGTGGTGGTGATGGTGATCATGCTGGCGGTGTTGATGATGGTCATGGTGATGGTAGTGGCGGTGGTGTTGATGGTGGTGATGCGATGGTGATGGTGATGATGAGGATGGTGATGACGAGAATGGTGACGATGCCGATGATAGCCGTGATGCCGATGGTGATGATGGTCATGATGATGTCGATGATGACGGTGACTACGACGACGATGACCGCGATGACGACGATGATGACTACAGCGGGTGACTACGTGGCGTTGGTGACGGTGCTGACGACGGCGACGGAAATGTGATGATGGCAGTGAAAATCGTCAAGAGGAGGAGCGGGAGGGTGGATAGGAGGGGGGGGCGCCTAGATTCAAGACGGCCTTCTTTTCCCGATTTCGTCATCCGAGGTGGCTGCGTCAGTCCACTGCGGTGGCCTTCACGCGGGCACACTTCTCCCGCGGGATTTTCTTCCAGGTTCCGCGCACGGGCTCGCCCATTGTAGGTTGGTCCTTGCGTGGCTCCACCTGCTCAGCCTTGTGCACTTCTAGGGCGCAATCGCGAGCAGTTTAGCGCGCCACCCCTTCAGGGTTCCCTCCGCAAGTTTGCGCTCACGCTCCGACAGGTCGAGTAGGGGATCGGCAACATAGTTGATTTACCCCAGATTTGATTTGCTCGTCGAAGCTAAAAACATTGCGTATAATCGTTCGTAGATCGACGATCATTCTACGTATGTTTCGTCAGTTCGACGAAATCCATTTGGAGGGTACATCGATTCTGTAGTCGATCCCCTACTCGAACAGGGGCTGGTGGTCTCACGCCCGTGTGCGGCCCAGCCTCGGCCTCCTGCGAGAGCTCCTCCCTGTAGCTTCTGGGTGCCAGAGACGGGGGCACAGCAAACGGGGGCACGGGGAACGCCGATTTCCACGTTTGGCTATGCCCCCGTTTAGGGCGCCCTGGGCGCCGTAGGTGTGGGCATAGTAAACAGGGGCATCTGGGAAAGCCGAAGCCACTGGTTGGCTGCGCTCTTGTTTACGAAGCCCAGAGCCCGACTGCACGGCTCCGTGCGCATCTCGGAACTTCTCCTCGGACTTGGCTTGGAAGCTCCTGTCGTGCACGGCCGCTCGCGCTCCCGAGAGCTCTGTCGCTGAGCCTCTCCTGTGAGGCCCGGCATGGCAGGGCTGCGTCCTCACGGGCCTTATCGTGAGCTCCCTTTTGAAGCGCGCAGCTACGCTCTTCTCAGAAGAGGAAAAAGGTACCCATGTCGCTACCCTTCCTCCGTTTACGCCTTTTTGGGTCTCCTGTGAGGCCCTCGTCGCCACCGCTGGATTCGCCTCGAAATTGTAGTCAGAACGCACCCCGGGAGAAGTCCGGGGAGTAGCAGTATCGGTACTTCTTTGTCTCCCCCTGGACTCCTTTGGGAACGGCTGCGCGACCATGAGCTGTGTGTGTATGTGTCTTGCATTTGGTCTTCTTGCAGTCCTACTTCTCTGAGCAGCTGACCTGGTCGCCGGTTCTCATGCTTCCCGGAGAGGGAGCGCATCCTGGACGTGTAAGAGCACACCTTGGCTGGCGCCGTTGGAGGCGCAGCCTAAGTCCTTCCAGTCAAACGACAATCGTTCGACTTGAAGGACTTGGGCTGCCTAGTGCATGTGGTCGGGCACCAGTGGTGTGTTCGTGGAAGAAAAAATACAGAACTTCCAGTCGAACGACAATCATGGTGACGCCTCGGCGCTCGCATGCATCGGCTGCGCCAGGCGCATCCGCCAAAGAAGTTCAGCTGCTCATTCGTGTCCCCGCGACGGGCACGGCGACGTCCTGCAGCAGGAGGAGGAGGAGGAGGAGGAGGAGGAGGAGGAGGAGGAGGAGGAGGGAGGAGGAGGAGGAGGAGGAGGAGGGAGGAGGAGGGAGCCCCTGCTCCGTGCAGCCATCGCTGTCGGAGCTCTTCTACTCCTTGACGTTGTCCGCCGCCTTGGCCACTGGCAGATATGGAGGGTGAGGCAAGATATCAGTGCGAAGCATGGTCTTACACCCCATCAGAGCACACCTTGGGCCTCACCAGAAACGGCGACGAGAAAACGATCGCAATGTGGACGGAGGGCCACGAGCTTGTATGCGAGAATGCGCTTGGCAAGCTGGCGCCCCCGCTTGGTGGCAGCAGCGTGAACGTCGCTGGGCACGCCGGCGGGGACGTCCCACGCTGCGCGGTTCCACCCATTCAGCAGCAGGGCTTAGCGCTCAGGCTCGGGGAGCTCCAGGGCGAGCTCTGGCAGACGCAGGCCACGACTGTGTCTGACTGCTTCGGTGGCAGGGCACTGCCAGAGGATGTGTCTCGTGGTGGCCCTGGTGCGGCACGCGGCGCAGTCCTGGACCACAGCGCCGTCGACGTGGTGGAGGCGGTCTGGGCTGGGCTCGCCCCGGACGACGCATCGCCAGGCCCAGCTGTGGCCTGGGCCGTTTTCGTAGCCGTCCAGGAGATTTCCTGGAGCACCTTCCCATCGAGGCTGGGTTGTCCTGAGAGCCCCCGCCGCGCCCGCGAGCACCTCGCCCAAGGTGTGGCCGTCGTCGTGCAGGGGGATGTCCGCCCAGCGCATGCCCTGCTCGGGCGCCTTGCCGAGCGAGGTCGAAGTCCGCCGATGCGGAGCTCCGGCGTGCTACCGGACTGCCTGACGACCTCCACCACCGACCAGGGTGCTCATCCGCGGGGCCCCGGGAGAGTCTACCTGTTTGGCTGTCTCGGACGTCCTGTCCTTCTTGCTCTTGCTCACGTCCTTCTTGCTTTACCTCTTCTTCAGGACCTCCGCCCGAGGCACAGGCTGAGGGATGGCTTTGCGAGCTCGCTTGGAAACGCCTGGACTGAGAGTGAGCTCCTCCACCAACGGACTCGCTGTCGTCCGCTGCGACGCGAACGGCAAGTCCTCTGGTGCCACCATGAGGCTATCCCCTCGCCGTTTTTCAAGTCCACTGGACACCCCACCTCTATGGCCACGCGCTGGTACACTCAGATCTGACGTTGGAGCAAAGTTATAACATCGCGAACAGTCACGACCTGACCCCCTTACCCCGTCTGTCGGAGTCATTTTCTCGAGCCGGATCGATCTGTGAGGGCCTCGGAGACTGGGCGAAAAGGCCAGTCGTAGAAGCAATGCAGAGCTGGGATCTCAGGGACCCCGTGTCAGCTTCCCTGGGGGTGCCGTGGGCCCCCTTAGCGAGCTGGCCCTCGAGCATCTGCGCCTCCCCCCCCCAGCTCGTTCGGTAGCAAAGCACGGGGGCCTTGTGTACCTTCGCAATTCCGCCGTCAGAGTGCACTGGCGTCGACTAGATTCACGAGGCAGATTCGCTTCGCGTCGAGCAGCGTCGACTTGGCGCCGAGTAGCGCCGGTTCGCAGGAGCCAGCACGGTGGTCTGGGAGGCCATGTTCGTATTATGCCCCCCCCCCCCCCCCAATGGAGGCCCACGTCCGAGCCGAACGTCTAACACACGCATCTTCTGGTACAGCGTTGTCCTCGGGGGTGGGAGAAGCGACACCAACACCGCCAGGGGGCCCACCTCCAGCGAGGATGCCCACGAGGACTCCCCGCGCTGGAGGCCGAGGCTGTCTCGAGCGAGAGGGGGGACCACACCACCAGGAAGACCCCCCTTGCCTCCTCGCCTCTCCTCGCCCTGGCGGTGCTGGTGTCGCCGTTCCTTGTTCCTATTGCCCAGGCGGTGTGGCCGGAGAGCGCCCGCCTCCGAGCAGACACTGGAAGGAAGTTCGGTCACTCTTGCACGGCCCGGGCTCGGGCCTCGCTGGCGAGGGGCGCCGCGTCGCGCGTTGCGCCGCGGTTCCCGCGGCGCGGGCGGAACTGGCCCGCGCGAGCAGCGGCGAGGAGGCGCGCCCGCGCGATCCCAGGAAGCGGAGGGAAGGGGTGTGGGGGGGGCGGAGGGGGAGGGGGAGGAGGAGTCGGGGAGGGGGAGGGGGAGGGGGAGGAGGACAAGCTAGGTGCGCTCGCGTCATATCTGACGTCCGACCCCTCCCTCCCATCCCCTACCATGGCGTAGGTCTCCTCTCTATTCGCACAATCGGATGTCGCAACATGGCATAGCATTACATGGCATAGCATGGTGTTGAATGTCAACGCGTAGCCTGACGTAGCATGACGCGGCGACGCCCCAAAGTGGGGGGGCTTCTTCCGCAGCCATTTTGGGTCAAGAGGCCCGGACCGATCCCCGCAGGCAGAGGCCGGTAGCGCGCCGACAAGAAATCCACATCGTGGCCAAGGATTGGCAGGCCGAGGTTTCCGCCGATGCCGCGGCGAACAACATTTGCTGTGAGGAGAGTTACTTTTTTCCGGTGGCGGAGGCAGCGGGTGCGCCCCGCGGCCGACAGCTCCGAAGTCGCGTCGGTGGACCGGGCCCCGAGCCTGAGGGTCACCACCCACCAAACCACCCCAACCCAACCCGAAGGTCTCGATTTGCCCTCCATTTCCAGTTGGGGGAGGTCGGGGAACATCGAGAAAACATGTATGGAACCCGTACCCCCCCCAACCCGAAATTCGGGTCTTCGGGTTGGGTTGGGGTGGTCTGGTAGGTAGTCAGAGGGGTAAGTTCTCAGAGGCCCTGGAGAGGATCACTGGTAAGGTCCGGTCGTGCATGATCCAGCAGAGGGTGGCCGAGGAGCAGAGGAGGCAGGCGGCCGAGGCGGCCACTGCCGGGGCAGGCGCCGATGACGCAACCGACGATGACGCGGATGCTGATTCGGAGGACGGCCTGGGTGACGACCAGAGGAATTCTGATGAGCAGTCATGTATTTTGAGTGCCACTTGTGTGAATTACACTGTGCGCGCGGCTGCCAGGGGAGCATTGAGGACATGCAGCACTCCTCGTATAGGGTACGCACGGGTAGATAGCTGCGACCAGCCCTTGCAGAGACCCAGGCCACTGGCCGATCGAACGCAAATTACCCTGGCGACGTACCCAACCTTTGCGCAATGCGGGGCATAAGTACTTCAGGATTGCTACAACGGGGGCGATGACGTAACATGGACGCATGTGATTTTGCGAGCAGCAATCGGAAGGCTCGCAGGCCCCCGATCAAAATATAAGGGCGTCGTAGTGGTTACTAACGCAGCCCCCCCCACACGGACGGCGAGGTCTCGCTCAGGTCCCCGCGGTGCCTCAGTCCGCTGGACCCGCCAGCAGCCCTCGAAAGTGGCGACAGTGTCGCAGACCGCAGCCCCCCAGGGACCGCGAGGTCTCGCTCACATCCCCGCGGTGCCTCAGTCCGCTGGACCCGCCAGCAGCCTTCGAAAGTGGCGATAGTGTCGCAGATCGCAGCCCCCCAGGGACGGCGAGGTCTCGCTCAGATCCCCGCGGTGCCTCAGTCCGCAGGACCCACCAGCAGCCCTCGAAAGTGGCGACAGTGTCGCAGATCGCAGCCCCCGCGGGACGGCGAGGTCTCGCTCAGATCCTCGCGGTGCCTCAGTCCGCTGGACCCACCAGCAGCCCTCGAAAGTGGCGACAGTGTCGCAGATCGCAGCCCCCCAGGGACGGCGAGGTCTTGCTCAAAGCTGACAGTTTCGCAGATCGCAGCCCCCGCGGGACGGCGAGGTCCCGCTCAGATCTCCGCGGTGCCCCAGTCCGAAGGACCCACCAGCAGCCCTCGAAAGTGGCGACAGTGTCGCAGTTCGCAGCCCCCCCCACACGGACGGCGAGGTCCCGCTCAGATCCTCGCGGTGCCTCAGTCTGCTGGACCCACCAGCAGCTCTCGAAAGTGGCGACAGTTTCGCAGATCGCAGCCCCCCAGGGACGGCGAGGTCTCGCTCAGATCCTCGCGGTGCCTCAGTTCGCAGGACCCACCAGCAGCTCTCGAAAGTGGCGACAGTGTCGCAGATCGCAGCCCCCGCGGGACGGCGAGGTCCCGCTCAGATCTCCGCGGTACCTCAGTCTGCAGGACCCACCAACACCCCTCGAAAGTGGCGACAATGCCGCAGATCGCAGCCCCCCAGGGACGGCGCACACACACACACACACACACACACA
>CAUYUJ010000614.1:321176-331176 GCA_963575745.1 Prorocentrum cordatum
ACGCACACGCTCACGCACACGCCACACGCCACACGCCTCACGCGACACGCACACGCCCGCGCACACGCACACGCCACACGCACACCTAACACGCACACGCACGCGCACACGCACACGCACGCGCACACGCACACGCCACACGCACACGCACACGCACACGCACACGCCACACGCCACACGCACACGCACACACGCACACACACACACACCCGCACGCCACACGCCACACGCACACGCACGCGCACGCGCGCACGCACACGCACACGCCACACGCCACACGCACACGCCACACGCACACGCATACGCACACCCACACGCATACGCACGCGCACACGCACACGCACACGCACACGCAACGCCCACGCCCACGCCCACGCCCACGCCCACGCCCACGCACACGCACACGCACACGCACACGCACACGCACACGCACACGCACACGCACACGCACACGCACACGCACACGCACACGCACACGCACGCACCACATACACCACACACACACCCACACACACACGCACACGCACACGCACACGCACACGCACACAACTGACACACACACACCTACGCACAAACACACACAACCAAACCATAAACACACACACACACACACCACACACCACACACCACACACCACACACCACACACACCTCACACCACACACCACACACCACACAACACACATCACAACACACAGCACACAACACACAACACACAACACACAACACCCAACTCACACCACACACACAACACACAACACACAACACACAACACACAACACACACAACACACCGCGCACAACACACTCACACACCACACCACACGGCACACACCACACAACACACAACACACACCACACACCACACAACACACAACACACAACACACAACAGACAACACACAACACACAACACACAACACACAACACACAACACACAGCACACAGCACACAACACACAACACACACCACACAACACGCAACACACAACACACAACCCACAACAGACAACACACAAAACACAACACACAACACACACCACGCACCACACGGCACACAACACACAGCACACACCACACAACACACACCACAACACACAACACACCGACACAACACACAACACACACCACACAACACACAGCACACAACACACAGCACACACCACACAACACCCACCACACAACACACACCACACAACACACATCACACAATACACAACACAAAGCACACACCACACAACACACAACACACACCACACACCACACAACACACAGCACACATCACACAATACACAACACACAGCACACGACACACAGCACACAACACACAACCCACAGCACACAACACACAACACACAACACACAACACAAAACACACAACACACAACACACAATACACAACACACATCCGCTCCTTCCTCCTCCTCCTCTTCATCCGCTCGCCCGGGTAAAAACTGTCATAGGTACCTCCTCTTGTTTGCGCCTGTCTTTTCAGGGGGGGCAGGATTTGTCCGCCCGAGCCGTCGCCTACAGTAAGCAGCAACGTAGATGTGGCGAGGCTGCACTTCTTTTTGTCCGAGTCTCTGGCTGGAGTTTCGGCCACGTTCGCAGGACAGCCTTGCGACGAACCTGAATCGTGTATAGTATCGCTGTCCGCTCCCATCTCCTGCTTCTCTAAAAAACAACACACACAACACACACACGCACACGCACACGCACACGCACACGCACGCGCACACGCACACGCACACG
This sequence comes from Prorocentrum cordatum, assembly GCA_963575745.1. Taxonomy (NCBI): domain Eukaryota; class Dinophyceae; order Prorocentrales; family Prorocentraceae; genus Prorocentrum; species Prorocentrum cordatum. Next base: position 322,925 of record CAUYUJ010000614.1, read on the forward strand.
CACACGCACACGCACATGCACACGAACACGCACACGCCCACGCACACGCACACGCACACGCACACAAACGCACACACACACACACCACCCCACAACACACACGCATACGCACACGCACACGCACACGCACACGCACACACGCACACGCACACGCACACGCACACGCACATGCACGCACACGCACACGCACACGCACACGCACACGCACACGCACACGCACACACGCACACGCACACGCACGCACACGCACACGCACACGCACACGCGCACGCGCACACGCACACGCACACGCACACGCACACGCACACTCGCACACGCACACGCACACGCACGCACACGCACACGCACACGCACACGCACCCGCACGCACACGCACCCGCACCCGCACGCACCCGCACACGCACACGCACACGCACACGCACACGCACACGCACACGCACACGCACACGCACACGCACACGCACACGCACACGCACACGCACACGCACACGCACACGCACACGCACACGCACACGCACACGCACACGCACACGCACCCGCACCCGCACCCGCACCCGCACCCGCACCCGCACACGCACACGCACACGCACACTCACCCGCACCCGCACACGCACACGCACGCGCACACGCACACGCACACGCACACGCACACGCACACGCACACGCACACGCACACTCACACTCACACGCACACGCACACGCACACGCACACGCACACGTACACGCACACACACACATTCATACACACACACACACTCATACACACTCATACACACCACACACACACACCCACACACCCACACCCACACACACACACCCACACTCATGACCACACACGCACACACGAGGTACGCACAAAACAAGACGGAAGCGGGAGACGGGAGGCGGGAAGGAGGAGACGGACGCGACCAACAGTGCTCTATCCAAAACGAATACCCAACCAAGGATGGTTGGGAAAAAACAAAAGTGGGGGGGCGCTTCTACTGCCCAAAAATCAACGAATCGACACCGAATGTGCAATCACTTCCGATGATTTTTCGGGGGGGCATTTTCTAAATTTGGGTGCCTATTTGAAAGGACCCGAAAACGAAACCGTGGCCTGGCGCTGGAAATAATGACGCCAGCGCTGCAGTGGGAACACGATTCGGGACGAGCGGAAGCGCGGAAATGAGGCCAGCGCTGCAGCGGGAGCACGATTCGGAACGAGCGGTCGCCCGAAAATGAAGCCAGCGCCTCAGCGAGAGAAGCATTTTGAAAAACAGCGCAAGCGAAAATGCGTTTCCCGGAAATCCTGTGTGTAAGAAACCAGTACGCGGAGGGGGGCCGGCGAGTTCCCGGACGTCACCAGGGGAGACAGGAGAGTAGTATTCATATTGTGTAGGTGTGGAGGAGGAGGAGGAAGAGGAGTATGAGGAGGATGAAGATAAGGCGGTTGAGGAGGAGGAGGAGGATGAGGAGGAGGAAGAGGGGTGCGGATGCGGAGGCGGATCGGATCTGGCTGTCCACGATAGAATGGTTGAGCCCTTGCTGCTGGTACAGTGCCAGACCCGTGTGTGCCTGACGGACGAGGAGGGCCCCACAAGGGGTCAGGAAAAGTTCAGGGGTCAAACAGATGCCCGACAAATTTCCAATGGTTGAGGCGGATGGGAAGAAGGAGTTGGAGAGCGGAGCTGGAGGGGGAGAAAAAGGAGGAGGAGGAGCAGAAGAAGGAGGACGAGAAGGAGGATCAGGAGGAGCGGGAGGAAGTGGGATGTTTGATGCATTGTTTTTGTTGTGGCAACAGCATGCTTGCTACGTCAGGGACTTCATTTCTACACCAATTTGGGCGTTTCTCGCAGAACCCCCTTGAAGAAGCCGCCCTCTTCGTGAACAAGCTGCTGACGCAGCTAAGAATCGTATGCGGTTGGCTGGCCTCGAAGGGGCTTGAGCCTGGCAGGAGCAAGGAACGAGGAGCACGGAGCGGGAGGAAGGGGAAGCTGGGGGAGGTGGGAGCCTCGATGGGGCTTGAGCCGGGCAGGAGCATAGAACGAGGAGCACGGAGCGGGAGGAAGGGGAAGAGGGGGGAGGTGGGGGAGGATCGGGAGCGGGACACGGGCAGCGTGAGGCAGGGCCGAGATAGGTGGGCCGGTTGGGTTTCCTCCTCCCGCCCCGACGCTCCGCACACGGCGCGCCCCGCGGAGGTCAGCGAGGAGGCGCGCAAGTTCACCAAGCGCCCCATCCACCCTCGGGTTTCAGTTTTCCAGTGTAGCTTTAGGTTGGGCATGTCCCTCCACAGGAGGAAAACTCAAAAATAGTAAACAAATAGTCTGGGGACATTTTTTTGAGTTTTTTTGTAACCATTTTGGAATATGTTTGGGGTATCTTTTATTTTTCGTCGAAACTCCCCCTGTAGGGGGACACGCCCGACTGACGTGTAGCTGCCCTTCGGCAGGAGACGTGCGGGCGTCGAAAATGAGCGGGTGGAATGCACGGACACTCGGGCGTACGCTGCCCGCGCAAGAAGCCGTGTCGGCGCCCTCGGGTTCGCGCGATGTGCCGCTGTGGCGGCCCGCGTAGTGCATCGCACGTGGCCGTTCTGTCCTCAAGGGCAAGAGCCCCTTGGTTTCTCCGCTCGGGCGGCCCTCCGTGCCTCGGAGAACGGGCGCCGATTTCGTCGAGGTACACTCTAGGCGATGCTTAAGAATACCCAAGTTTTCGGCCAGAGTCTCGATTATTCTTGATGTTTCAATGTGAATCCCAAGATTTGAATAGACATTCTGGGCTTTGATTCAAATTCTGAGACTATGAATTTCTTAACCCATGATTTCTAAAGCATTTCGCAGGGTGTATGGAAGGTCGTCCGTGTCCTGGCTGCAGCAGTGGCTCACGGAAAATGGGTCCGTGACCAGCGATTGCTTGCGGCGGTCTGGGGCCAGAGTTGGTCCTTTGCTGTGATGCGCTGGGAGGCGTCCTCTCGGCCCGCTTGGCCGCACCCACATCGGAGGACGACGAGTGTCATGACGGTGGTGATGATGAAGAGGAGTATGATGGTGATGATGACGACGATGCCGATGCCGATGACGGCGATGCTTAACATGGCGATGGTGACGATGATGACGATAGCGGCCACCAGGTTCATGCGACGATGGTGGTGATCAGGATTATGATGGTGATGATGGCGATGCTGATGGTGATTATGATGCTGATGATGCTGAGGAGGACTAGTGTGATGCTGTTGATGATGACGACGATGCTGATGATGATGCTGACACTGATGATGATGATGATGATGATGATGATGATGATGATGATGATGATGATGATGGTGTTGACGGCACCGGCGATCATGATGTTGATGCTGCTTTTGATGATGCTGACGATCATGGTGGTGCTAGTGTTGAGGATGCTGCTGCTGATGATACTGATGCTGATGTTTTTGCTGACGATGCGGCTGACGATGACGATGCTGACGATAATGGTACTGATGATGCTGACGATGCTGATGCTGCTGCTGATTATGATGATGCTGATGATGATGATGATGATGATGATGATGATGATGTTGATGATGCTGATGCTGATGATGATGCTGCTGATGAGGTTGATGATGATGCTGATGATGATGCTGATGGTGATGATGCTGATCTGTGCGTGCACCTTCATGATGAGTAACAGTCGTTGAGCGCCAGGTATCTCCTCTGTAGTTCTCCTTTGGGTTCAAGAACGTTCTGCCCATCGGTTGATGGGGGTTCTGGAGGTTTCGGCGATCCGAGCGAACGTGCGCGAGGCCGCTCGATTCGCGGGGAACTGGTTTCTGCTCTCATCTGCAGCCGAGTCTGCAGTGCCCGCTGATCCCAGCCTGCCCCCCGTGCCCCGACAGTGTGTGCAACATCTCTTTGCCTGACGTGGTGCCTCTCGGACCTGCGGAGAAGGTCGCAGGAGTGGTCAGCCAGGATTGTTCAGAGGGAGTTTGCTTGGACCTGCAATTCTTCACCTTCCTGATCGTGTTGCAGTTCTTCATCGGAGGGAGTGTGGGTTACATGGTCGGACGCGTGCGAGGGCCGAATCAGACAGCAGGCGGAGTTTGCTAAGGCCGCGAGTGCACAGCTGGACTTTCTTCGGTCGTGTTGACACGTGCTGGAGATTATGTTCTAGTGAGATATGATGTTCCAGCGGCTGAGTTGTGGCATGAGCTCCTCATTGCGGCGGCGTCTACTTCCACCCTTGGCCTGTACGCGGTGTACACCGCGGATGCGGATCACCACGACATCGAGCTGACGGCATCCAACCAGGACCTGCTCGGCGTGAAGTGGATCGGGCAGTAGGGGTCCACAGTGCATGGGGTGCGAGCGGATCGTGTCTGCCGTTTCCGTGCGGTGCCTGATCAGCAGGAGATCCAGCAGTTGTTCCGTGACGAAGCGCTTCTGGTCGGAGCGCCACTTGTCGGCGCTGCAGTGCCTGTGCCCGTCGCCAACCTGCCGCAGCGGCGGCGGGGCCCCAACGCCGTGGCCGCGGGAGTTGGCCGCTTTCCTGCCCCCGTGGGGCCCGCCGTGGCAGGGGGTGCCTCTTCCGCCGCCGCGTCCGCGCCTGGAGCCGTCGCGGTAGCCTCCGCATCGCCGCCCGGCAGCCTCTGGGTAGCGGCGGAGGAGGTCGGCGACCTCAGGAAGGGTGACAAGGTCCGCGAGTTGCCCGACGATGGTCTCATCAGCGGCTCGAGGGCCATCATGAACACTCCGCAGGGACAACTTTTCGTGCGTCAGGTCCTCTGCAGCGAGTTGGAGGTCTTCAAACATGAGGACCTCAGGGTGCGCCCCGCGCGGTTCGACTCTACGGGCATGAGACGTCGGGCCTTCGCGGGCGTTGTGGAGATCATGATGGGCGACGAACCCGAGGGCGGCATCGGTCCCAACGGCCCGCGTACGCCGTTGTGGCTGCTCCAGTCGATGAGGGACGAGGGCGCGCCGCCGAATGCCAGGCATGAGCATTCGCTTCGGACGGCGGGCGTCGCTGCAGGTGATCGTTCAGTGTATGAGCACGAGGTGCTCTGCAGAGTCATCGACAGCATGATCACGGCTGATCAGTTGAATGCTCCGGCGTTGCAGGCCATTGAGATGATCGTGAGATGGCTCCGGCTCATCGGGGAGGCGCATGGGATGTCTCCAGGGTCGGCCGACTTCTCAGACGCCGACTACTTCATGGGCTGGAACTCACGCCGCCATGGGGCTTTGGTCGCTCCCGCGCTGTCCGAGCACCGCGCGCGTGAAGAACGAGGCCACGGTCGCCAAGGGGCTCCGGAAGGCCCGAGAGGAGGCCAAGCTGGGGCGCGGAGGCGGTCGCGGAGGCGGCCGCGGCGTTGGCGACAAGGGTGGCGGCGGCGGCGGCCAGCAGGGGCAGGGGTGAACCTGCCCCCCGGCGCGGGGGAGTCGGCCCGGCCCGCGCTGGCCTGCATCCAGGGCCTTCAGAATAAGCCGTGCACGCGGATGTCAGCCCGACGCGTGCGCGGGACCTTGCAGGGCGTTCCTCTGGTCGATCTGTGGGCTACAATCGATTTAGACGAGGGCCAGTTTTGGATGCTGCTCGTCGCGGTGAACGTCAGGGGGAGCTGTTCCCCCTTCCCGCTCTCGACCCACTCGAGCGGGCGCGACCAGATTCCCCGCGCTCGGTCAAGAGGCGTCGAGCGAGACGACGTGCAGAGGTGGGGACCGCCAGTGAGGTCATCACTAGCATGAGTGAGATGTTTCCCGCTCGATGTTCGGCGGCGACGCCGCCAACCTGTGCTCGGCGCGCTGCCCGGTCTGCGGTGCTTGAGCAGGTCAAACGCGCCGCTCCCTCTCCAACTGCGCGCGCCCGCCGTGGAGCCGCTCGCGAGCTCCTGGGGCCTAGCCTCTCGCGTATGTGCCAGGCGAGGAGGCTAGTTGCACGGTTCGGCCCTATGACTGGGGACTGGTGTCTATGCCAGAAGGAGGCCCCCGGGCCCCTGATGTCTTCGATCTGTTCGACGATGTCAACGCTGACCTAGTTAAGAGTTTCGAGCAGACCTTCCTTTGTGATCCGGATGAATACGGTCATATGGAGAAGAATGAGATTGTCCGCCCCTACATGGGTATCAACCTAGCTAGCAATCCTAAGCTCTACCACGAGGTCGTCCAGGACCGTTCGGGCCGAGGGATGCTGGAGTTCGCGGCGGCTCCAAGGGATATCGTGACTCCTTTTTTTCGTCGCCAAGAACAACGGCAAACTTCGTCTAATCTGGGGCTGTCGACTTGCAAGTCTTCGGTTTCGGAGGCCGCCATCGAAGCAGATGGGAACGTCTGCTGCCTGGTCTCGGTCGAGCATGCAGCCGTCGACTGACCGCGGGGCCGCTCGTCAGGGCAGCGCGGGCGGCGCGCTCCCGAATCGTCTATCGTCAGCTTGCCAGCGTTGAGGGACTTCTTCTGGCTGCCGCCCGTGCCCGAGCATCTCTTCCGTGAGTGGGGCGCTTGTGACCGAGCTCTGACTGCGGTGCCGATGGGGTGGAGTTGGGATTCTTGGATGACCCAGGAAATCCATGGGCATCAGATTCGTGGGGCTCTCAATGTCGAGCGTCAGATTTTTGTGCGCGACAACGATCCTCTCCCCCTCATCTCCGACCAGCATGTCGCCTTCTTCCTATACTGTGGCAACCTTAGCGCGATTGGCACCAACGCGGTTTTAGCCCAGGAGGCGAAGGAGAGGGTGCGTGAGCGTCTGAGGAAGGTGGTGTTCAGGGTGCACGGGGAGACGGGCGCTGGTGCGATGGTGGAGAGTCTTGGGAGACGCATTGGCGCGGGCCGTGGGGACATTGAGCATCGCCCGGACAGGGGGGAAATTCTACGACAAACGCGTTTATGGTTTTCGAAGCGCCCGAGGGTGTCGGGGGAACGGATTCAGAAGCTTCTGGGGCGCATCGTGGATTGCTTTCTTCTCCGAAGAGAGCTTCTCGGAGTGCTTCGGGTTACGTGCGTTTTCGCCGCTGCGTTGGGGCCCGAGAGAACCGGGCTCTGGCCATCCGGCGCGCGAGGGGCGAGGTGGTGCGCAGCCCTGTCGGTGGTGGCTTCCTTTTTGCGAGGGGTCCCGCGTGCTCGACGGTCGCGGCCTCCGACGCCTGCAAGACGGGCGTCACAGTTTGCACTGCCGAGTGGAGGCCCGAGGATGTCGAGACCGCCTGCGGGGTTTACGAGAAATCGAGATACCGTCTGGGGGCCCATCCGGCCGGAGAGTGTGCTTTACAAGAACTCTATCCTCTCCGTGATCTAGATACGGTTAAACCTCAGATGGGACTTGATCTATGGGAGCACCTTGGAGGCAATTCGGAATTTCCAGTCGTGCTTCGTCATTTATTAGATAAGGAGTCTCGTGAACATGCTTTTGCGGCTGGAATGTGGGATCCAGAGGATCCAGGGGATCGGGGCATCGTCGCTTCCGCTAGGTGTGAGCTCAGGGCCGTCCGCAACTTCGGCGTGATCCATCTGAACTTGGGGCAATATGAGTGCGAAGTTGGCCTTGGCAAAGTGCCGGGGCGCCAATTGGGGGCCCTGGTATGTTGTTGGAAGCTCGCGTGGCTGGCAGTGGGGAGTGACTCTAGCTTCTGGCGTCGCTGGATTCCATCCGAGTTCAATTCTTTACGCTTCGCGTATCCCCACCAGCCCATCTCTCAACAGCAACTCTTGCGAAGCATGCCGACAGTCGTGTTTTTCAGGCGTGTTTCCGCCTGCCCCCGCATATCTCCCCAGTTACTCCTTCCGCCCGCCTCCTTGTGCATCCTCCTTGTAGGGGGAGCGGGAGAAGGACGAGGCGGAGGAGGAGGGAGAGAAAGCGCGCCTCGTGGTTTGAGTCGTTTGGGGTTTCTCGTCCTGGTGTGAGTCGTTCGGGCCCTTCTTCCTGGTGTGAGTCGTTCGGGCTCTTCGTGGTGTGAGTCGTTCGGGCTCTTCGTCCTGGTGTGAGTCGTTCGGGCTTCTCGTGGTGTGAGTTGTTCGGGCCCCTCGTCCTGGTGTGAGTCGTTCGGGCCCCTCCTCCTGGTGTGACTCGTTCGGGCTCCTCGTGGTGTGAGTCGTTCGGGGCCCTCGTCGTGGTGTGAGTCGTTCGGGCTCCTCGTGGTGGCTTGTATGAGCGCTGCCCCTCCTCCTGGTGTGACTCGTTCGGGCTCCTCGTGGTGTGAGTCGTTCGAGGCCCGCGTCGTGGTGTGAGTCGTTCGGGCTCCTCGTGGTGTGAGTCGTTCGGGCGCCTCGTCCTGGTGTAAGTCGTTCGGGAACCTC
>CAUYUJ010000614.1:341176-361219 GCA_963575745.1 Prorocentrum cordatum
CCTGCCGCGGCGGCTCTCGACTTGGCTGCCATGTCCCCCGCGGTGTCCCTGCCTGCAGGTCGCTTTCAGGAGACGGCATTCGCAAGCGATCTCCTCCCCCAGCCCCCGACTTTTCGACGAGCAATGAAGCCGCTCAGAAAAGGATGAGAACCCCGGGAGACACCCCAAGGGGGCTATTCGGACGCACCACTATCGAGGATGGGCGCCCCCCCCTCGTCTATCCCAGGGTTGGGCCCCGAATTTCTGGTCCATTCGAAGGCAGCACGAAGCCTGGGATGGGGGTCGACGTATCCCTTGTTAAGCATGCCTGCTTAGTGGACCTCCCTGCAGCTGATCTGGAGTTTGGGTTGTGGGTGATGGAGTGTGCAGCAGTCGCACAAGCACCCGAACGGAATCATCTTGTTCAAGTGGCTTGCGCCATTTCGCCGACCCATGGCGGAGTAGAGATGCCCAGGTCATTCGGTAGGTGATGTTTGAGCTGGGGTGCCTGGGTGTTTTTGTTCACGCCCCGAGAGTGGAGGAGGAGGAGGAGGAGGAGGAGGAGGAGGAGGAGGGGGAGGAGGACGAGGAGGAGGCGGAGGAGGAGGAGGAGGAGAGGCGGGAAGGAGGAGGGCGAACGGAGGAAATACGGAACTTAGGGGGCAAGTGGGGCTGTTGTGGTTTGTCATGAGGCTGCTTGAGGGCTTCTGGGTGGCCTCTGGTGGAGGCTTTGGGAACCTTTTGTTGCCTCTGGTGGAGGCTTTGGGAACCTTTTGTTGCCTCCTGGTGGGCTCGTGGGGCTGGCTGGGAGCTTTGTGGAACAGCCTCTAACATGAACATGAGGGTCTCTTGGGATGACTCCCGGGGGCCTTTTAGAAGGCTTTTTAGGGTATCTGGTTGGCTTTTGGGGGCCTCTCGGTTGCCTTTTGGGAGCGTCTTGGGAGCCTATTGACGGCCTCTTGGTCTTGGGGGCCTCTTGGATGCGCATCGGGATCACTAGGGGGATTTTTAGACCATCGCGACGGGAACGACTCGAAAATTCAGTTCGTATAGCGCTCGTGGGCCCCATCTTGAGGCCCTCCTGGGCCGTCTTCGGGGCCCTTGGGGCCGTCTTGGGTTTCTTTTGGGTCTTCTTGGGGCTCTGTTGGGCCGTCTTGGGGTCTTCTTGGGGGCCTCATGAGCCGTCTTGGGACGATCGTGGGTGCTTCTTGGACCGTAGTGGGCGTTGTGAAGACGAACAACGCGCGTATGTAGAAACATGCGCGCTTCCCACAGCTCTTTGGGCCCTCTCGGAGGTCCTCTGGGAGCACTGTTGGGTCGTCTTGGGGCATCATGGCCGTCTGGAAGCCATCTTGGACGTCGCGGGTTTACCCTGGGCCGTCCCGACGCTCTCTTGGACTGTCTCGGCGCTCAGTTTTGGCCCGCTTGGGCCGTCTGGTGGCTTTCTGGTGACTATGGAGGGCCCCAGAGGTGCCTTGGCGAGCTCGCCCCCGTCCCCTTCCCTTCGAATTCGATGTTTGGACCAGGTCGTCATGATAAGCAGTGTGTGTTTTTAGCAGTTGCCCGCCTTACCCTGCTGTCGATCTTATGTCTGTGTGCTCAGCATTACGATGCTTTTTGGCATTCGGCACGCTAGCCGTAGTACGTCCCCAGTCAATGCTTGTACTTTGGGGTCCTGATCCCTTTCCCAAGGAACTGGGCTGGTGTGGCAGTCTGGCGGCTATGTTGTCGCTGTCGCCACCCCGTGGCCGCCTCATCGCCTCCCGTCTTCTGGGCCTGCGTTGTGGTCTGGCGGCTATCGTGTCGCCGTCGCCGCCCCGTCGCCACCCCTTCGCCGCCCTGTCGTTTTGCACCGCGTAGTTTGCTCCACACATGCTCCTCTCCAAACGAGTATCAGGATCTCCCCCCCTTCCGAGGTTAACGGGGCACCTTTTCGTATTGCAATTTGCATGTGGCTCTGCCGCATCGTCCATCCTACATACGAGTTCGTACCATCCCAGCCAGGCCGAAGTTCGGCCCCCACCCTCATCTTCTGCAAATAACGCTATGAGCGCGCCCTCGTTTTTCATGCATCAGCAGTGTTCAAGATTCTCATGCAGAGCAGCGGGGCAAGCTGTACACGCGCGCGTCGTCGCGCGCGCATGCCGAAGTCCTTCAAACACATCGGATTTCGTAAGGATGTCAGAATCGAGAGTCACGAACGCATCTGAAATCATTTGGTTTTGCAGAAACGCTTTTCAAACCAAAGCATATGCCCGCGCTCTTGCGAATTCTTGGGAGCATTATAGGTTTCAACATTTCTTCATAACATGCTACTAAACGTACCTTTCGCGCGCGCATGTCGGAATCGCTCGCGCGCCTTTGCGCGCTTGCTGTCGCAAGAATCCTTGCAAGAGGCGGGGCGCAGTGCACACGCGCGCGTCGTCGCGCGCGCATGCCAGAATCCCTCAAACACCCAAGGTTTTGCACGGACTTTAAGAAAGAGCGTCCCGAGCACGTATGAAAACATCCGGTTTGGCAACATCAGTTTTCAAAACAGCCTGCTCTCGCGGTCTTGCGGGTTCTTAGGGCAAACATAAGTTATTGCTTTCACGATGTCCATCAACTTCTGCCAAACAGGCCTTTCGCGCCGCGTGTCAAAGTCATTCGAACGCCCTTGCACGCGTGCTAGGGGGTGGAGGGGGGGCGCGATTCTTTTCAAATGATACCACGCGGGCCACTCGCGCGCGTCGGCCGCGCGCGCATGTCGAACTCCTTGAAAAACCTTCATCGCCGACGCGAAGACATCGTCATCGTTATCGGTGGGGGTGATCAACTTCGGCGCCGTCTTTGGCCTTGCCGTCGTCACCGCCACTATCGTCACCATCATCGCTACTCTTATAATCGTGTCTACCGTTGCCGGCGTCGCCATGATACCGCGCCTGCCCAAGTCACCGACTCGCACTGAAGTGCCCGGTGGGAAGTGCCCAGCGGTCAGCGCCACCGCGGCTGCGTCGGTCGCACCAAACTAGCTGGTGTCTGCAGGGGCGTGGAATGTGTCAACTCATTTGCGGGCACCAATCGCACCACATAGATCTGCTTCTCTCAGAAGAAACTTAATCCCCCCATTACCCCCCTGGACTTATTTGGCCGGCCCCGCGCATTGCAATTTGCATTTGATTATGCCTCCTTGTTTGTTTCCCTATGAGCGCAAACCATTCCAGTTGGGCCAGAGTTCGCCCCCCTTTTATCTTCTGCAAAAATATCATGCGCGCGCACTCGTTTATAGAATATTCTCAGTTTCCAATAGCCCATTGCAGAAAAGGAGAAACACCGTGACGAAGTACACGCGCGCGCGTCGTCGAGGGCGCGCATGCTGGATGGTTTTTTTTTTTTTTAAAAAAAACTCAAGGATTCGTAAGGATTTCAAAATCGGGAATCTCGGCACATATATAAAACACATGGTTTCGCAACAAGGGTTTTCCAAAACATGCTTTCGCCCGCGCTCTTGAGAATGCTTGGGAGAACCATCGGTTTGTCAACAGGTTCATATAGTGCTACCGAACGTATATTTCGCGCGCGCGTCGAAATCGCTCGAACGCCCTGGCCTTCGCGCCGTCGCATGAATAACTCGTAAGCAACGGGACGACTTGCTCGCGCGCGCGTCGACGCGCGCGCATGCTGAGATCTACTAAATACCGTTATTTTCGCCAGGAATTCAAACCAATTGTCCCAACACGCATTCAGATCACATGGTTTTGCAACACCAGGTTTCAAACCAGCCTGCGCTCGCGGTCTTGCGGGTTCTCAAGAAAGCCATCGGTTTCTGAGCCTCTTCATCCACTTCTGCCAAACGGGCCTCTCGCGCCGCTTGTCCAACTCATTCGAACGCCCTTGCGCGCGTGCTGGGGGGGGGGGGCACGATCCGTGTCAAATAACACCACGCGGGTCACTCCCGCGCGTCGGGCCGCGCGCGCATGTCGAACTCCTTCAAAAACGTTCATCGCCGACGCGATGGCATGGTCATCTCTATCTGCGGGCGTGATCAACATCAGCGCCTTCATTGGCCTTGCCGTCGTCATCGCCACCATCGCCACAATCATCGCTACTCTCATAATCGTGTCTGCCGTTGTCGGCGTCGCCATGATACCGCGCCCGCCCAACCCACCGACTGGCATTGAAGTGCTCGCTGGGAAGTACCCAGCGGTCAGCGCCACCGCGGTTGCGTCGGTCGTGGTCAATTACTCGGTGGCCGACGTGCGCGCGACCATGCCTTGATTGGCGCGGCCGCAGAGATGCACGTGCCAACGCCAAGCGCTCATCGCAATCGCCGCTGCATGGGTTTTGCAAACCAACTTGCGGGTGGGTGGGTGGGATGTTTGCAAGGCCATGGAATTTGTCAAGTCGTTTGTAAAAGCCCTTTGCCCCACATAGATTGCAATTGACCTATTGCCCCACTACATTGCACAACCTATGTGACACCGCAAAGGTTGCTTCACATAAATTACCCACGTGTAGTTTGTAAACTGTGCGTTGTACCAAATATGTTTCACAGCACATTCTGCACCGCGTAGGTTGTACAACGTAGATTGCACCACGTACCTTGCACAATTTTGGGTGCACCACACATGTGGCGCCTCATCTCGTTCTCCACATATTTCCCCGCAAATGTTGCACACCACAATTTGTACCACATCTTTGCACCACATATATGACGTCACGTCTTCCGCATCACGTAAACTGCATGCCATGCGTGGCACACCATTTTCTGCAACACGTACATCGCACAATATATATCGGTCCACATCTAATGCGCAACATAGTTTGCCAGAAGCCCGCAGAGCGGGGTCACGTTGGCTCATATATGCTCGTGCTAGTCGCCGAAGCAGTATCATCATTGCTGCTCCGATGGGCTTTTCTCTTTGCTGTTGCGGTTCCTCTTGTGACCCCCATCGGGACGCAATCGGGACACCGTCGGGACACCAGTGGGACACCACTCCTGGGGAAGCGATGCCGCTACTCCCCGGACTTCTCGGGTGCACGTTCTGACTAGGATTTCGAGGTGAGTTTAGCGGTGGAGACCAGGGCCTCCCGAGAGGCCCAACAAGGGGAGAACGAGGGAAGGTCAGCGGTATAGGTGCTTTTTCCTCAGCCCAATTTCCGCCGCCCCCCAGAAACAGTAGCAGCAGCATGGCTCTTGCCCTCCGTCCGTGCGAGATTGGCAGCTCGCGCCCAGCTTCGCACGCGGGCGCCGCGCACGACGCGAAAACAAACTATGAGTCTCGTTTGGGGGCGGTCTCAGATAAGCTTTCGTGCCCCTGACCCCCAACCTACGCTCGGGGTGCCAGAACAAAAAGAACCGCGGGGGCGTCGGAGAGCTCCAAACAATACACCACCAGCCCAGGATGGGCCCGGCCAGGTCTGGTTGTGGTGGATTGTCCGGAAATCTTCTAGGGCCCCTTGGGGAGAACCCGCCGACCTTGACATCAGAACTGTGGTTGTGGTTGTGGTCGATTCGACCGTCTTGGGACGCCAAGTCGGCCACAACCAGTACGAAGCTGGTTTCGGTGTTCCGACACCAAATGGCATGCGCAAGGCATCCCCTAGGGTGTTCTCTCGGTATGGTTGGGGTCACTTGCTGCCCCCGCATACGCCTCTCCTTTCCCCTTCCGCGGTGGCCGTTGACTGCGTTGCAGTGCCTTCCTTTCCTTCTCCTTTCCCCTTCCGCAGTGCCCGTTGCACTGCCTTGGCTTGCGGGCAATTTCCAGGATGTCGGGGCCCTGGCTCCAAAGTGCTCCGAACGAAAGCTACCATTTGCCATATACCACGGTCCGAGAGCTTTTCGATTGGATTTGTTGTTCTAGGCGTTGATCTTGTTTGAGCATTCGGCTTACCATTTTTTGCTGTAATCGGGGATCGGCTGGAAATCTTGACTAGGCCGTGCCCACAAGGATGGCGGCCGCTATTCTTCCATCACCCAGGGCCCGAGGTCGAGAACGAGGCGTCGAGTCGGATGTCTGGCAGTCGTCCGAAGCTTACCCGCCAGTCCTTGAAGCACCGTTCTTGCTGTGCAATTGATGCGGTGCAACGCTTTCGCTCGTCAAGCTCCCCACAAGGAGGAGGAGGCGGAGGAGGAGGAACAGGAGGAGGAGGAGGAGGAGGAATTGTACTAAGAACGATGAGGTGGATGATGATGATGATGATGATGCTGATGATGATGATGATGATGATGATGATGATGATGATGATGACGATGACGATGCTGATGCTGATGGTGATGATGATGATGCTGCTGATGATGATGCTGGCAATGATGATGATGACGATGATGATGGTGATGCTGATATTGATGATGCTGCTGATGGTGATGCTGATAGTGATGATGCTGTTGATGATGATGATTATGATGACGATGCTGATGATATCGATGATGATGATGACGCTGCCGCTGATGATGAGGATGGGGATGATACTGCTGATGCTGATTATGCTGAGGATGATGCTGATGATGATGGGAGCGTGGGCGCAGTCATGATCTAACAGTGGCGCAGTTGTGTCGATCCCCATGTTATATCTATCGCCCTTGAGGGTCAAGCTGCTCATGAGCGGCTCGGCCCCTGTCCCGCCGCGCCCGGCGCGGCGCGCGGCGCCGCCTGCGGCGGCGATGCCGCGCCCTGTACTTGCCGCGGGCTCGCAGCTGGCGGACGAGCTGCGCCCAACGCCGCCAGCTGCACCGCCGCTGGCTCACATGCGGCGTGCGTCGCGTGGTGGCTCGAGACCAGGCCCCGCGGCCGGCGACTTCGGTGTGGAGCCTCCGGCCGTGGCGTCGGTCGTCGCTGCGGGGGTCATGGTGGCTCGGCTGCGCGGGGGGAAGATCCCTGGGGGTTCGGTGCTCCGTCAGGTTGGCGGCTTCGACCCTGTGTGGGAGTTCCCGAAGGGCCGGCTGAGACCGACGGGCGGCAGCGAGTTGGGCTGCGCGTTCCGCGAGCCCGCCGAGGAGTCGGGGCTGCAGCTCGAGGTGCCTCCTGGTGGGTGCGCGAAGCTGGGCGTGGAGACCTACTCCACGGGGCGCGGACGCCGCGGCGGCCCTGGGGCGCTCGAGGGCGTGCGCTGGTACCACCGTCGGCTGGCCGCTGGCGACGAATGCCATTGGGGCCCTCGCGAGGTGCGGGCGGCCACGGTGAAAGGCGGGTTCCTGCTGTGCGCCGAGGAGGCGCTGAAGCGGGCGAAGCCGAAGCAGCTCGACCTGCGGCCGAAGCATCGGTCGCCGGCCGTCGAGGCGACGGAGCCCGAGCGGCGCAATCGGGATCGCCAGAGAGGCCGCTGCCGCCGTGGCGCGGCGGAGGCTCTCCGATCCCAGCGGGGGGGGTGGCGGACGAGGCGCGGCCGGGCGGGCTGCGCCCGCCCGCCCGGCCACAAGGGCGGAGCGGGCGCCAGGGCCCGCCGCGAGAAGCTCAGGCGACAGCAGGGGCTGGGCCGGCTCAAGCGTCCGAGGGCCGCCAGCGACGACGAGGAGGAGGTTGCGGACGCAGAGACCAGCGCGCCGACGCTGCTGGGCGAGGTTGAGGCGGGGCCGCCGTGGCGCGCGGCCAGCGAGGCCAGGCGAGACGCGGTGGCTGCAGCGGGCTCGCGACCGTGAAGGCCGCGGCCGGGGGCCGGATTCCCCGGCAGGGGCTTAGTGACCAGCGACCCAGGCGACCCCCTCCGCCGCGATGCATGGGGCGTGGAGGCGTCTGGCCTCAGGAAGCTCGCGGGACATTTCCGCTGCCGCATGGGCGCCTCGGCCGGCTCGCGAGTGGGGGCCGGGGCCGCCCGCTCGAGGCGCGGCGCGATGACGTCCCCGCTGCTTTGAATTGTTGCGATTTCGCAACTGGGGCCGCCGTCGCGGAGGGGGTGGCAGGGCGCGGGGCCGCGGCCGCCCGCGCTCCTGGAGAGGATGCAGTCGGCGCTGGATGACGAACCCGCGACATTCTACAGGGGCGAGCCGCGTGCGGATGCGAGCCCGTCAGCAGGGCGCTTGCGCCCCGCCGTCGCGGCGCGGCGTCGCCGCCCGAGTCGGTCGCCGAGCGCGGCCTCTTCTCGGAGCTGCGCGACGCCCGCTGGCATTTTACGGAGGGGGATGGCCGACGGACGCTTCGATCGGCGGATGCTACATAGAGGTTAATGCATGGCGGCCCCGTGGCTCCACGCGTGGACCCCGGCTTGAGCCGCGGCCGGCGGCGCGCCGACTTCATTGCCAGCCTGCGGCAGCGCGGGCTAACGGGGTTGGGCCGAGGCTGCGTCGCGCGGACAGGATTGTTTTTTTTATTAGGAAGAAGGGGCGTTTGAAGATGCGCGTGATCTTGGACTGCAGAAGATGCAAGCAGTGGTTTTTGAAGGCGCCGCACGTTGAGCTGCTCGCGGTCGAGGGGCTCGTGGGGGTCGAGGCCGAGCGTTCCGAGGGCGGCGCGGTGCCCGTATTCGTGGGCGTTGCCGACGTGAAGGACGCGTTCCACATGTTGATTATGCCAGAGTGGCTCTCGCGATTTTTTGGCTCGTCCGATGTGCCGGCCGCGGGCGTCGGCATGGTCGGCCAGGTGATCGACGGGGCCGTCGCCGTTGCAGGAGGTGTGATCGCGCCGTTGGCGCGGGCGCTGCCCGCGGGGTTCACCTGGGGTCTCTTCTTCTGCCAGGGGATGGGCGCCAGCGGGTGCCCGCGCTCCACGCCTCGGAGCCGCTGAGGGACCGCGGTCGGCCTGCCGTTCTCGTCCTGAGTGGCGGTCTGCGCGAGCTCAGGCACTGCGCGTGCCTGGACAACCTGGGGGTGATGGGCGATAGTCGCTCGGGGGTGGGGCGCGCGCTCGCCGACGTGGCGAAGGTCTTCGAGAGCTTCGGCCTGCCGGTGCGCGGGGAAGAGGCGAGGGGCGACGCCGCGGATGCGCTCGGGGTTGTCTTCGACGGAGAGTTGCAGCGCACCCCGCTGACGAAGTGGCACTGGCGGCTGCGCTCCGCGCGCCGACGCTCCTTGAACCGCGGGGAGGCCAGCGTGGCGATGGTGCAGGTCGTCCTGGTGCACTGCGCCGTCTACGGCCTGGTGCGGCGACCCGTCTTATCGTGCTTCCGTTCGGCGTGCAAATTCATTCCCTTGAATTTTTCGGTTCGGCAGCCGCTGCGGCCGTTCGCGAGGGACGAGCCGCGGGCCTTTCTTGGGCTGAGGCCGAGGTGGACTCGACTGGCGGGCGCCTGTGGCGCCTCGGAGTGGGGTTTCGGGGGTCTCCGCCGGCCTCTGGAGCGATGGAGAGGTGAAGGCTGCTGCTGGCCGCGCTCGCGAGAGGGGCCGCTTCCGTGACGTCCTAGCGGCGCAGGCGCGGGGGCGCGCGCTGACGGCTGCCGGAGTTCGGGGGCTCGCGGGGCTGCCGCCGCCGGCCGAGGTGGGACTTCCAGGGGGGGACTTCGACGGGCTGGAGGCCGCGATGGCCTCTGGCGAGTACGAGGCCAACTCGGGCTTTCCCGAGGTTCAAGCAGTGGCGAAGCGTCCTGGCTCGCTTATAGCCCCACCAAAGAATGTTCTCTGAACCTTTTGTGGTCTCCACGAAATGTTCTTAGAACATTTATTTCGCTGTCTGTTTTGTTTTATCACATCGGGTTTATGTTCTAAGAACACTTTTTTTTTAGGTTTCGAGAACATTTCGTGGGAGGACTACAGGAATGCCGGAACAGTCGGTCCCTGCTCAAGAGGCGGCCTCGGCCAGGCTGGCCCATGGCCGCGCGGTGCCGAGAGGTTCTGGGGCGCTTGGAAGTGGGGGCATCCCGCCGTGGTGCTGGAGGCGCGGGCGCTGGCGATGTCGCTTCGACGTGTGGCGTGGCTCGTTTGGGAAAGATGTCCGCCGATGATAACATGATTGTGTGTCTCAGTTTGGATCGATTCAAAAGCAGGGGTTTCAACTTGTTGGATCAGTTTCGTGTGTTCGCTGCCTACTGTCTCGGTCGCAATAAAAAAAAAAGCCATTGTCCGCTGGGTGCCCAGTGAGCTTGATAACTCGGACAAGCCGAGTCGAATCTGCGATCGGTTTCCTATCGCATCGCGCCTTCTCGCCCGTCACCTGGATGTTGATGTCAGTAGGGGCAAGGGTCGTTGGGGGGGGGGGGGGGGGGGGGGGCGATCCCGGCGAAGGGGGTTTTAAAGTGCATGGCAGTAGCAGTGCGGTTTTCGACGGCAAGCAATGCGAACATAACCATCAATGCCGTTCTCAACGTTTCGTAGTTTTTTCGGCTCAGTGCCCTGCTGACTACAGCCTGGCGCATGAGATAGGCAGTCCCGCGGCGGCTGGAGATCCAGCCGCGGCCGCGGGAAGGCCAGCGGCCGAGATCGGCGCTGGAGACTCGGCGCGAGGCGCCGAGTTGAAAGGGCAGCCCAGGCTGCGGCTCGACGGCCAGTAAGACGCCGCCGGCCAATTTCGGCGGCGAGCCGGCTGTCCCTCATCGGCGACGCGACCGTGGAGTTCGGCAGGCAGCCGACCCAGCCTACCGCGATCGCGAGTGGGCGGTGCGTGCTCACGGCCGAGGCCGCGTTGCAGGCCGGGCCGCGGGCGATGCGGAGTCGGACAGGGTCACTTCGTCGGGGTGCTCTCCCGAGCTGAGTCGCGAGTCGGGCCGCGACGAGCAGCGGGCGAAGTCCGCGCTGAGCCGAGCGGCCAGATCGTCTGCGGCCGACGCGAGCGGGTCTGCTGACGATCGGTGCCTGGAGCGCCGGCGCGAGCGGCGGTTCCAGAGGGTGCGACCGCGCCGCGGGGCGCGGCGCGGCGTGGCCGACGCCGAGACGACGGGTTGCGCGGCTGGCCGCTCGGTCGACAGCGCGCGCGGCGACAAGGCCGCCAAGGCCGTGGCCATGGCCGAGCCTGCCAATGTCGCAGGCGTTGCCCGTCACGGCCCGCTGAAGGGCACCGAGGGCGCGCTCCTGGCGCGTGCTGCGCGCTGGCCGAGCGAGGCAGATGGCCTCCAGGTTGAAGGCGGGCCGCTGTGCCTGGTGCCTAGTCCGCATGCTGGCCGACCAGACGGCGGCAGGATCGCGCTGACACTGGCCGAGTCTCTCGCCGGCAGTGTGGTTGCGACCCTGGACAGCGCCGACAGCGCGCAGGCGGTCGCAGCGCAGAACCCAGAGACGGGCGGTGCGTCAGCCGTTGCAGCGCCCCCGCGGCCCGTCGCCGGGCGGCCAACTGGCCGCCTGCGCGAGGCAGCTCGAGGGCATCTCGATGCCGGAGCGGAGCGAGCTTCAGCTCGGGAACCGTGGAGGCACTTGAGTTTGGAAGGGCGCTACTTCGCGGATGTCTTCTGCGGAAAGGAGGGGGGCGGGCGGTCGGCCGAGCTTGCTGGGTTCCCAGCTCGATACTTCGACCTTATGAACGGGGCCAAGGGCGACGCGTTGCGGCCAGAGGTGATGGATGGGCTGATCGCCGACATACAGGCAGGGATCGTGCTGGGTATGATGATGGGGCCGCCTTGTACGACGTTTAGTATGGCCAAGCACCGTTCCCAGACGTTGAGGACGCAGGAGTTCCCGATGGGCGTTCCTGCTTTGAGCAGACAGGATAGTGTGAAGCCAGGGAATCAGCTGACGCGCGCCGCGGTGTGGCTTGCGCGTGAGTGTGACGCGTATGGTGTGCCGCGGATTATCGAGTACCCTCACTCGGCGTGTCTTGTCAAGCCGCCCGCCATGGTAGCGCTGGGCGAGATGGGGGGGGTCCAGGCTGTTTCAGTTTTTTGTCGGTTCGGCACTCGGTGGAGGAAAACCGCGCGGTTTCTTTGCGGGCAGGTGGGCGATGCCGACCTCTCGCGCCTCCGTCGCTGGCGCCAAGGCAGGGGAGTGTGCTCTCGCACGGGGGCCGCCCACTTCGCCCTCGATGGACACGCCCCCAACGGGGCCAACTGGACCCGCATCGCACAGGCCTGCCCGGCCTCTCTGTGCCGAGCGTCAGTGCAGATCTTATTTGCTCCTACTAGGGCCACGCGGCCCCAGAAAGCCAATCCTTTCCAGGAGGACATCCGTTTTCGGGGATGACTCGGGATTTGTTCTTCAAGCCGAGTGACATGTTCTTGTATGTCTGCTCGTCGCTTTCGCATCGCGCTGCCGCAACGTTGTTCTTAGACATCTTACCGCTACCGTAAAACGTGCTCTATCATGGGAGTGTGGGCGCAGTAATGATCTATCAGTGGCGCAGTTGTGGCGGTCCCCGTTTGATATCTATCGCCATGAAGGGTCAAGCTGCCCCCCCCCCCAGGCCCAGGTGCCGGTCTTCTTTTTGGGGATATTTATTTTTCTTTCCAAGCCGACTTTATTTTTATGTCTGTCGCCCGTCGCTTTCGCATCGCGGTACCGCAACGTTCTTCGTAGACATCACCGCAACTGTAAAATGTGATATATCATGATGATGATGATGCTGATGATAGAAGTGAGTAGTGATGATGCTGATGACGATTTTGCGGATGTTGATGATGATGGTGCTACGTTCGATGCTGAGGAGGAGTGTGTAGCGGAAGTGGATGAGTATAGGGACGAGGTTTAGGATGAAGGAACCATGCGATGAATACGAGGATGAAATGGTTGTTTTTGTTGATTATTCGGGTTATGATGAGGAGGATATCTTCCGGAGGAGGGGACGTATGAGGGGGGGAGGGATGGAGGAGGGGGTCAGGAAAAGGGAAGAGGATAATGGGGAAGGTCGAGAAAGGAGGAGGAGGAGGAAGAGGAGGAAGAGGAGGAGGAACCCTCTCCCCCGCGGCGGCGCACCCGAGTATATCGTGGACAGCCGCCTCGTGCCCGACGTCCTCCCCCTCCCTTCCTCCTGCACGACGTCCTACCTTCCGCGCCTGCGCGGCGGCCTCACTCGAATCCCCCCCTCTTGGGTTTTTGTTTCCCGAGGAGGCCCGTGGACGGCCGCCTTCGGCGCCACCTCCTCCCTGGCCCGTCCTTCCGTGCGCTGTCCTCCCTGCGGTGGGGTCGGATTGCCCAGACACCCTTCGCGATCGCGGCATGAAGTTCTTCGCTGTGTTCGGCCTCCGGGGGCCCTTGCCACGCGGGACCATCAAACCATGGTTCAGAATGAAGCATTGGCCCCTGGGAAGGGGCCCAGACCTCTGGGGATCGATGTTGTGAAGAAATCGCGGCGTCGGTGAAGAACTGTGGCATTCATCGGTTTAGGACCATTTTGTCCTTCACTGAAGCGTAGAACGCTACACACGCTATCTGTAAATGAACCAGTGTGGGCTGTGTGAGAAATCCATATGACGCGTACACGAGCTCAAGCATGCTATAGTGACAAGCCACCCTCGTAGCGGATGTCCTCCCTGCGGTGGGGCCTCACTGGCGTGTTGCCCCTGCAAGCACAATGGCACCGCATATCGTGCCCCCTTCGCGCCCGGGGCGCGGGGCCGCCCTCCGCAGAGGGCCCGTGCCCTCTCTCGGGTGTCCGCCTGCAGTCGGCCCCAGCCACTGCCCCCCCGTCAGGGCCCACCTCGATCCAAAGGTCCGATGCGGCCCGATGCTTGCATTGTGTTGTTGTGCGTCCCAGCGTTGCCGACCCGATTCGGTGCCGATTCCGTGCCGATGCAGCCCGATCCGAGGCACATTCCAGCTCGATCCGATTTTCCGATTCGGTGTTGACTGTTGCAGACCGACCACTCGTCGCGGCACACCTGCGCGCGCCGAATGCGCTCGGAGCCCTCCGGCGCGGTCCGCCGATGAGGCGCAGTCGGCACCCGCCTGGGGACCCCCCCCCCCTCTCGACGAACGCAGAGTGCAGCCATCGTGCCGCCATCAGGAACGCCGAGCGCAGGCTCTGGGAGCGAGGGGGCTCTCTTGCTGGCCACGGCGAGCCTCCGCCACGCTCCGGCTCCCCCGCGCTCCTGAGCCCTCCTGAGCCCGACGTGGTCCTCACGGCAGCGCTTGGACTGCGGTGGGGGCGTTCGGCCAGGACTGTGCCCAGGAGGCTTTCGTCCCAGGCGGGCTCCTCGTCTCAGGGAGGCGGCGGGCAAGTCCACGGCTAGGCTTTCACAGGCGTTCCACCGGCTGTCAGATCACCCGAGGAGCACCGCCCTCCCCCCCGAGGAGCACCGCCCTCCCCCCCCGAGGAGCACCGCCCTCCCCCCCGAGGAGCACCGCCCTCCCCCCCGAGGAGCACCGCCCTCCCCCCCGAGGAGCACCGCCCTCCCCGCGGTGCGCGCCCGTCCTCGCCGTCGCCGCCGCCGTCGCCGTCGCCGTCGCCGTCGCCTTCTCCGAGGAGGACGTGCGCAACCGCCCCTCCGCGACGTCCGCCCTCGCGCCCCCCGCGCGGGACCTGCCCGTGCCCTTCGTGGCGGCGGCCCTGCCACCGCTGTGGGCCCGCGCAGGCGAGGGGCGCGCGCCGCTGGCGCCGGAGGACCCGGCGCGCCCCCGTGAGATCCTGGCGTTCCGGGGCGGCGGCAGGGGCGCAGAGCCCGGGGCAGAGCAAGGCTTGCGGCCGGCTTCGGGAACCCTGGGGCCCCCAAGCCGTGTTCATCTCTTGGAAGGCGGCCTTCTACTTCCGCCGGCTTCCGCCAGCGGAGGCAGCCTCGGTTTACTTCCGTCCGCCGGCCTTCCGCCGCCTTCAGCCGCGGAAGAGATGGCACCTCCTTCGATCCTCGAAGGCAGGGCCCCTTTTGGAACGCCTTATGTATCCAGGGGCGGTGATGGTCCGAGCCTTCGGCGCAGCTCCCAGACGAATGCGTGTAATGCCCGCCCTTGGGCTATTCGCCCCTGACGTCGCTTCCGAGCGCTACAGTTTTCTCAGAAGGGGCGTTTTCGCCCCGTTTCGGGCCCACGGACCCTCACATATCGACCTGGCTCGAGGCATGACGCGGGAGGATGGGGTCCATGGCTCGGGTTGTGATGTTTTGCGACGTTGCATTTTTTGGCAACGCCGGATCTCGCCATGGGGAAAGCGGGTCCTGAGGGAAGCGGGTCCTGAGGTTTTTCGCTGTTTTCGGGCTCTCGGGACCCTCCACGGGCCCAGGGATTGTCAGAGAACGACTCAGGATGAACAACTGGTCTTGGAGGAATGCACCGGGTCCAGGACCCGTTTCCCTCAGGACCCGCTTCCCCCATGCTCAGATACGGTCGGGAATTTTGGCTTAGTTCGGTCCCAAATCATCGGAGCCTTGTATACCCTCGCAGGTCCATCTTTAGAGTGCATCACCGTCGGCCATCGCCGATTTAGCGTCGAGTAGCGTCGAGCAGCGTCGGTTCAGCGTCGATTAGCTTTGTTTTCAGTCTGGGTTCCGACCTTTGGCCGAAGGGTTGGCGGAGGGGGGGGCGTCTGGGTCTTGGTCGGTGCTTAGTCGATCTGCTTTTGCCAGTCGCGCAAGCAGACTCGCGGGGGGGGGCATCCTACCAGTCGTCAGGAGTAGCCGCCCCAAGCAGAGACCTGGTATATGTGGGGGGGCAAGGGGCGGCCCGGGGGCCCCCGCCGATCGGCGAAGACGTTTGTTTCTTATGGACTGTTTTGCCGCGCGATCGGTCCTGGCCCCCGCTCCCCCTTCCCCCCCCCCTCGTAAGCCAGATCTTGGCTGCTCTTGGCTGCTGCTTTTGGCGGCTGGTCCGGGGGCCCTCTCCCCCAGTCTGCTTGCGCGACTTGAAGCAGCTGCTCTTGGCCAAGTGTCGAAACCCTGGGAGAACAAGCCTACTTCACGGCCGGGAAGCTTGTGTCGCCCCGCAGGGTTCAGGAAACATCAGGGACGACGACGATGACGAGGAACACAAGTTCCTATACCGCTACCGCTCCCTCGTTTTCCTAGGACCTCCTGGGAGGCTCGTCGCCACGGCTGAATTCGCTCGAATTTCTGCTCAGGACGCACGCCGCGAGAGGTCCAGAAGTACGGCGGGGATTCGGTCGGGGACTTTGGCTTACCAAGCGTGTCGCTCCGCTGGTTCTGGCCCACCACGCTGTCACGACATTCAATTCACGTCCTCATTTCCAAGCGCCCCTGAGCCTTGCCGAGCCTCCCGCCCCTCGTAGCGGAGCGACACGCCACCCGCTTGCAAGGCATAGCGCGTCGCTGGAGCCACCGCGGCGACACGCTATGCAACAGTTCCTGACCGTATGATGTTCAGGCGGGGTGCATCGACGCCGAGTTGCCCATTCATCGCCGATAGGCGTCCAGTTACGTGCGGTTCCGCCATCGGCGGCCTATCGCCGATCTATCGTCGATGCATCGCCGACTCCAGGTCGATGCTCCCCCCCTTAACCCGGTCCCCCCCTATCGTTGCCCCTCAAGGGCCTGCCGCCGAGGCTTCGGCCGCTGCCGCCGCGGCCGTCGTCGCCAGCAGCGGCCAACGTCGCCAGCCGCCGCCGCCAGCCGCCGCCGCGATCGGGGCGTCATCGCCACCGCCCTCCCGGCCGCCGAGGCAGCGGCCGCTGCGGACACCGTCGCTGCCTGCGGCCGCGGCCGCGGCGTCGTCGTCGTCGTCGTCATCGCCGTCGTCGTCGTTGTCTTCGTTGTCTTTGTCGTCGTCGTTGTCGTCGTCGTCGTCGTCGTCGTCGTCGTCGTCGTCGTCGTCGCACGCGCACCCTCACGCACACACACACGCACACGCACACGCACACGCGCACGCACACGCACGCGAACGCGCACACGCACACGCACACGCACACGCACACGCACACGCACACGCACACGCACACGCACCCTCACGCACACGCACACGCACACGCACACGCACACGCACACCCACACGCACACGCACACGACCACGCACACGCACACGAACACGCACACACACACACGCACGCACACACACACACACACGCACACGCACACGCACACGCACACTACCACGCACACGCTCACGCACACACACACACACTCCACACACAGACACAGACACAGACACAGACACAGACCACACACACAGACACAGACACAGACACAGACACAGACACAGACACAGACACAGACACAGACACCGACACAGACACAGACACAGACACAGACACAGACACAGACACAGACACAGAGACAGACACAGAAACACAGACGCAGACGCAGACACAGACACACACACATACACCACACACAATCACACACAGAAACACAGAAACACAGACACACAGACACACAGCAACCACACCACACCACCACACCACCACACCACCACACCACCACACCACCACACCACCACACCACCACACCTCCACACCACCACACAGCGACACAAACACAACACACACGCACACACGCACACACGCTCACACGCACGCACGCACGCACGCACGCTCGCTCGCACGCACGCGCGCACGCACACAAGCACGCACAAACGCACAAACACACGCAAGCACACAAGCACACCAACACGCACCAACACACACAAACACACAAACACACAAACACACACAAACACACACACACAAACACACACAAACACACAAACACACACAAACACTCACACACACAACCACACACAAACACACACACAAACACACACACGCACACACACACACACACGCGCGCTCACGCTCACGACATACAAGTTCGCACGCACACGCATACGCACGCATATTGGCATGCACTCGCAAACGCGAATTGTTGTATTCGCCGCCTCGCCGTGTGAGCTCGCCCCCGCGCGTTCTGTTCCTTCGACCCCTGATGTGCGACGCGTCTGGGGACTCACTCTATCCCCGACGGTTCGGTTCCTGTAGGTACTAAAGATTGTTCCTTGTTCCCTGCCACCCGCGTGGTCCTCCACTGCTGAGCGGAGTGATTTGTACGGGCAACGCAGTGTACTGCGCCGCCGCAATCTGCCTCGGTCGTCAGGTCGGTTGGCGTCGTTGCCACCCCCGTCTCCCAGTCCATTCCGCAGCCGAGCTGCGGGCACCCCTCGCGCCGCCCGTCCGTGGGCGCAGCGGGTCTGCCTCCAGTTTCCCGCGCACGCGCGCTGCCGCCGTGCCAGGGCCTGGCGCTTTTTTGATCGTCCTGGTCGGGCCATCTTCCTGCATCGCAGGAACGCAGCAGCTTCGTTACTCATGCTTGCCTGGCGCAAATCCAGTGTATTATCGGACGGCAATGATTCTGATTGGGACCGTACGGTGACGTTTTTTTTTGGTGTGATGATGGTGATTCGAAGGAGGAAGGTGATGCTGATGCTGCTCATGCTGATGACGATGATGCTGGTGGTGATGATGATTTTGATGATGATGATGAAGATGTTGATGCTGATGATGAACATGATGATGATTACAGTGTGATGATGATGCTGACGATGATGATGGTTATGATGATGCTGATGATGCTGATGATGATGGTGGTGATCTTGATGATGATGACGGCGATGGCGTTGGTGTTGGCGATGATGCTGATTATGTTGCTGATGACGGTGATGCTAATGCTAATGCTGAAGATGATGTTGCTGATGTTTGAAATAATGATGATGATACTGATTCTGATGATGATGGTGGTGGTGGCTGTGACGCTGATGCTAATGATGATTATGTTTATGGTGATAAATTATGCTCATGATGATGCTGCTGCTGATGATGATGATGATGATTATGAGGATGCTGATGATGATTATGAAGATGAATACTAAGACGGCGATGATGATGCTGCTGATGATGACGATGATGATGATGATGCTGATGATGATGATGATGATGATGATGTTGATGATGATGACGGGGGTGATGATGAGGAGTTAGAGGATGAGGAGGAGGAGGTGGAGGAGGAGCAGGAGAAGGAGGAGGAGGTGTGGGAGGAGGAGATGTCCAAACCCCACTCCCCAGTGACCTCGGTTGGGCTGCCCCGGCGGGACGGAGAGCCGCCAGCGCCAGAGGAGGCTGGGATCCCCGTGACGATCATGATGAAGAACATCCCCAGCCGTTGCCGCCTCACGCACGTGCTGGATGCGGTGGAGGCCTCAGGCCATGTCGGGAGGAGGAGGGAGGAGGAGGGAGAGGATGTTGATGCTGATGATGATGATGATGCTGCTGCTGATGATGATGATGATGATTTTGATTATGATGTTGACTATGCTGATGATGATTATGATGCTGCTGATGATGATAGCGATGGTGATGATGACGATGGTGATGATGACGGTAGTGATGATACTGAGGATGCGGATGCTGATGTTGATGACGATGAGTATGCACGTGAGCATGACGAACATGAAGATGACGGTGATGATGATTCTGATGAGTATGGTGAGGATTATGCTGAAAACGATGCCTATGGTGATGCTGATGCTGATGCTGATGCTATGGTGAAGATGCAATGATGGTGCTGCTGCTGTGATGAGAATGCTGATGATGACGATGGTGTTGATGATGCTGTTGCTGGTGATACTGATAACGATTCATGATGATGGTGATGATGATGATCATGATGATGATGATGATGATGATGATGGTGATGGTGACGATAGCGATGGCGATGGCGGGTATGAGGTTCGATGATGATGCTGCTTATGATGATGGTGGTGCTGATGATGATGATGATGATGATGACGAGGATAATGATGATGCTGATGCTGCTGACGTTGATGATGATGGCGATGGTGAGGATGCTGATGGTGATGCTGCTGGTGGTGATGATGCTGATGATGTTGTTGATGGTGATGATGATGAGGGTGGTGATGTTGATGATGGGAATGATGGTAGTGCTGCTGCTGATGTTGATGATGCTGCTGATGATGATGATGATGATGACGATGCTGCTGATGCTGATGATGAGGCTGCTGATGATGATGCTGATGATGATGATGATGATTATGCTGATGATGCTGATGCTGCTGATGATGATGACGACGACGATGATGATGATGATGATGATGCTGATGATGATGATGATGATGATGCTGATGCTGATGATGCTGATGATGCTGATGATGATGATGATGATGATGCTGCTGATGCTGCTGATGATGATGATGATGATGATGATGATGATGCTGATGATGATGATAGTGATGATGATGCTGATGCTGGTGCTGATGTTGGTACTGCTGATGCTGTTGCTGCTGATGATGAGGAGGACGGGGAGGATGAAGATGAGGAAGACGACGAGGAGGAGGAGGAGGAGGAGGAGGAGGAGGAGGAGGAG
>CAUYUJ010000614.1:361319-466319 GCA_963575745.1 Prorocentrum cordatum
GGAAGAGGAGGTGGAGGAGGAGGAGGAGGAGGAGGAGGAAGAGGACGAGGAGGGCGAGCATGCGCGAGGAAACGCAGGGAGTAGGCCAGGAAACGACTCCGAGGGCAGTGGATTGAAGTGTGGGCGCCGGTGGGCCAATTGTGAAGCGCGAGGGCGAAGAGTGGCGAAGCGATCCTCGGAGGGCCCTGAGCAGGGGGGGGGGCGGCAACGGAGGGGGTTCGAGGAAGAGCTTCTACAGTGCCCCAACTAATAGGTCCATCATGTTTCGGGCCATCCTGGAACCGTCTTCGGGTTTCGCGGGCCTTCTCGGCGCCGTCTCGCGCGGCGCCGCCCTCTTTGACGCCCTGTAAGCGGGTCGAACAAAAACTCCGAAGGCCACCCCGGGGCCCAAGAACGCCCCCCAGTTTCTGCCCTTGGGGTCCCCCCAGGAACCAATGTTTATTCTTATCGCATCTCTCTCTATATATATATATATATGTATATGTACAGTACAGGTTATATATCGATGGGTGTATAAGACTACTTGGAGCCTTTTCGAGGCTTTCCAGGCGAACACGAGGGGGCGAGGAACGATGGGGGAGTGCCGAGAAGCAGCGTCGGGCTTCGTTTCTTGGATCGTCGGCGACGCGCCGTGGCCGATGTGCGGCGGATTTGGGCCGCGGCTTTCCAGGCGAAGCATTCCCCGCGCATTTGAAAGCGGTTAGTTGGCAGCGGTCCGCGCGACCTTGCGAAAGAAAGCGTTTTTGGATGAGTCCGCTCTGCAAACCAGTGAGAGCTGAGTTTTGGTGTTTCGGCGATTGCTGGCATGCGCGAAGCATCCCCCATGTTGCGCCCTCGATGTGGTTGTGGTCGCTTGCGCCCCCACATGGGGGGGGGACATTTATTGCGGGTGCGTTTTGCCATGAGAGGGTTTCGCGCAGCCTCGCTGTGCCCGCGCGAGCGCGGCACGAACAGCTGCTCGTCCTAGAGAGGATGCCGATGCCGATGCCGCTGCCGTCCTAGAGAGTTATCGTCGCAATGATTGGATTTTTCTCGACATTTTGGTCAGAACGTCCCCCTGGGGAGGTCTGGGGAGTAGCGGTATCGGTACATACTTGTTCCCGCAGAAGCCGAAACCGGTTTCTCTGCGGGGGGGCCCTCCGTTTCAAGTTTCCGGCTTATTTCCCAAACTCCGAAGTAGTCGGGCAACGATTGATCTATTGACGGGCCGCGGGTCCAATTCGCGTTCATCTCGTTTGTATCCAAGCCATGCGTAGGCGCAAGCTTTCCCAGTTCACCGCCGTTTTTTAACGCCGTCAGGTCTCCAGCAGACCTAGGGGGCCGTCTCCACAGGTAGTCCTCGCAGAGTCCTCTGTCCGCGGAGTCCTTTGGAGGCTTTCGGAGCCCTGACGTGGACCAAACAGCTCCCAAACAACTTCGGTCCTTGAGTCCAAAGACATTCCCAAACCCAATCCTCGACTTGTCACCATTGGGGGGAGACGACGCGGGCGTCATGGCATGGGGCGGTCCAGCCGTGTCCTGGCAGGGTTTCGGAACACCTTCGAGTTCCTGTACTTGCCCACGAAGCCGCCCAGACACAGCCAGAACCGGGGCTACGCATTCGTGAGCTTCCTGGACTCGGCGTTGGAGGAGGAGGAGGCGGAGGAAGAGGCGGAGGAGGAGGAAGAAGAATAATAAGAGGAGGAAGAGGAGAGGAGGAAGAGAGGAGGAGGAGGGGGAGGAGGAGGAGAGAGAAGAATAAGAAGAGGAGGAGGAGGGCAGGAGGAGGAGGAGGAGGACAAGGAGGATGACGAGGAGGAGGAGGAGGAGGAGCGAGGTGGGAGGAGGAGGAAGAAGATGAGGAGGAGGAGGAGGAAGAGGAGGAGGAGGAGGAGGAGGAAAAAGACGAGGAGGAGGAGAAAGATCGAGATGCGAGGTTCGAGGGTCACATTTTTAAAGAGTTTGTCCAACCTTCTTTGGGGCCTCCTGGGGCGATCTCGTTGCCACGGCTGGCTTCCCCCCCGAATTCTTGGTCAGACCTTGCCCCTGGAGAGGCCTGGGGGTCGTTCCTCGGGAGGAGGGGGAGGAGATCCAGGATGGATCACCGATGCTGCAATACACCACTCCTCCTCCTCCTCCTGCTTCTCCTCCTCCTCCTCCTCCTCCTCCTGATATGCAGTCCAGAGTCCTTGTTTTGAACCGGATCCGCCCTCCATCTTTCCAGCTGAAGCTCACGCAAAGAACTGGGAGCGCTCGGAAGTGTGCATTCTTTCTCGGCGAGGACCTGCGAGGAGCATCCTGGATGATCGAGTCAACAAAAACCACGCATGAGACCGCAACGTGCACGGGGAACGGACGTCCGAGCGACGGCAAGAAGAGGTGGGACCATCATTTTCATGGATCGCCTTATTTTGAATGAACGTGTCGCCCTCCAGCAATGTACGCGGATGCTGCACAGTCTTCACTTTCGAAAGGAGGACGAGGGGAATCGCCCGCCATCCGTGTTGCACAATGTTGCATTGACTGTCGTCAGTCGTGGGGATGCCCCACACGAGAGTCCTATCGTGAAAAATGGCGGCCGCCCTCCCGTGTAGCTGCTGCCTATGCTTGGGCTTCCGATCGGATGAAGTGTCTAGCGGGGACAGTTTATCAAACGGGCCGCTTTCCATCAGTAAAATGGTTGCGCACTTTTGTGGCGAATGCGCGTGGCTCTGAGGCGAGAGCCACATCCTGAAAGCGGCCTGCCTTCCATCTGGTGATCTGTAGCGCCACCTTTGAGACCGACCCCCCCTCCATCCTTGTAGCTGCTGGAAGGTTCCAAACATCAATGCCATACTCAGTGGGGAAGTCGCGGGTTGGCTCAAGTAACACTGCGCCTCTGGTCAGGGCCAGGGGTTTAGGGCTCAAAGCTGCGACAACCCGACCTGGAGCCCTGCCAAGGGTGGGCCGTCGCCTTTCTACTCTCCCGACTTACTCACACTCCGTTTCCCAACTACCGTCGACCTGCCACGATGGCAGCCATGCAGGCAGAGGACATCAACAGCCTCGACTGCATGGACACGGACCCCGAGAATTCGGGAGCCACGCAGGGCATGGCAGCCTTGCAGATGAACGCCCCAGCGGCGGCGCAGGGGGTCGCCATGATCCCGCCTCCCGGTCTTGCTTCGACGACATCCCCGTTCGTCGAGCTCATCGAACAGGAGGCCTTGAAGCACTTCGACGTGGTGCGTGCGCACGTGGCGGTCCACGGCCCCTCGGTCGTGCCGAGGTCCATCGATTCCCTCGCAGACTTTAAGGCTGTCCTCCAGTCCTTGGCCTACCACCCCTTCTCCGACGACTGCTGGTCCCGCCTGGGGCTCGCCCCACTCGAGGGCCCGGACGTCACGCTGGGGATCATCGAGTCGAGGCGGCGGTTCGCGCTCCTGCTCGGCTCGGGCCTTGACAAGGCGGCTTGGCCAGCAGCCGACCGCGCAGCAGGCCAACGCATCATCGCCCTCCTCTCCGAGGCGGCCGACTCATGCACCATGAGCTTCGACGCTTGGCGCGCTGCCCGCCGCCGGCACAAGCCCAGCAAGCTGCCGCTCTGGAAGGAGCTGGGTCGGGAGGCACTGCTGGCTCTGCTCGGACACCGCGACGACCCTGCCGAGCGGCCAGCCACTCAGTGGTCCAGCCTCACAGGCGCATTGGACACGCCTGAGATGCAGTTCTCGGCCGCCCTCCCTCCGGCAGAGGCTCGTGCGATCGCGGAGCTCGCCGAGAAGGGCCACGGGATGCTGTGGGAGCGCATGGCGGGCAGGCCGCTGGTGCTCTGGGCGCCCGCGGACGCCTCTGCCCTCGGTCGGTTGATGCATTCCTTCCTGAAGGATTGTGGGGTCTACGGCATGCCACCCTTCTTCAAGCTGATCGCCCCGCTCCAGGTCTTCTCTGGCTGCGACACCTTCGAGAGCATCCGCGACCTCTGGCACCACCCGTTGCTCATCGAACGGTGGGCCTCGGTCGTTCGGGGCGTCGATGTCTACCCGCAGCCCTTTGAGATCATCACCCCTGGCAGGCTTGGCCCACGGCAGGATCTGCGCGCCCTCGCCGTGTTCACGATATCGGCGTCGCTTCCGCGACGAGCGCCACGGGTGATCAAGGCCGACCTCCCCCTTTTCTCCCTCGCCATGCAGCCCACCTTCCTGGTCGACTTCCACGCTGAGGCCACCCACCAGGTTCTGAACCTCCTGCGGGCCAACTTGGCGACCGGCATGTCGGTCGGGCAAGTGCGCCGCAGCACGGGCTTCTCAGACCGGCAGCCCCGCGCTGTGGTGGATGTCCGTTTTGAGATCGGCACCAGCCTCCTGGATCAGGAACTCAAGTTCCGGCAGCTCCGCCCTCTCCTCCCAGCTGGTACGGTTTACGGCTCCCAGACCATGTTCGCCGACCCCTCCACGCTGCTGGTGGAGATCGGGCACCCCAGTGCGGCCCCTCGGGCCTGGCCCCTGTGCTCCGGCCTCCTTTTCCTTTCGGACGAACGCATCCTCGCGCTCAGCGATGCGGTGGAGTGCACTTGGGCGGCCGTCATGAACCAGGCCCTCAAGGACGACCCAGAAGGGGCCCTCTACCTGGTCAAGTGGCGCCCCTCTCGCCACGGTGGTCGGCCCTTCGCAGCACCCTCGGAGACTGCTGGCCAACTTGCTGCCACGCGTCGCTCCCAGCGGACGCGCGGGCGGCCACTGGCTCTCCAGACCGTGACGGATGTAGAGATACGGGGGGCCCTCAAGGCAGACGAGAAAGAGGTCGTCACTCGGCTGATGGAGCACCTGAGCTCGCAGGCCGGCATCGCTCTCCGGGAGGGGGGCCTTCAGGAATGCGGGCCGGGCACCTGGCGCTGGCTGGCGGGACGCGACCCTCGCGCCCCCCCCGGGCGCTCTCGCCTTTTTCTGTCCAGCGAGGCGGAGGTGGCGCAGGTCCGGGCGGCTCTCCACAACAGGACAGTGAGCGTCGGGTGTGACACGTTCACCGTGCAGGTCTTCAATGATTTGATTGACGCTACGTCGGCGCAGGGGCGCAGGCATTGACTAGGTGTCGACCAACCCCCGTTGGCCTGGGCCCTCAGCAGCTCAGGGTGCATGTCCTTCCTCATTGACGTCGTCGTGACGCTCCTGGACGCCTCTGCTTCCACGGGCCTTGCGGCTTCGGCTGGTGTGGGAGATAATTTGCTTCGGCCTGCTGATCTTCCTGCTACTGGCGATGATGCCCATTGCCGCGTTGCTCTCCCTCCTCTTCTCCTGCCCCCCTCCAGGGACGAGTTTGCAATCCTCGCGCGCATCGACAACGACACGCCTGTGCAGGTCCTCCAGCGCGGTCGTATTCGCCGAGCGTTGGGCACTTTGCCGTCAACGTTCACGCAAACTGGTTGCGGCGCCCCGCGCGCTGCTGTGGTGCCACCGGTGCTGGCGGATACGTCCTTCCCCTGCCACCCCTATCGGGGCGACTTCAAGGTAGCCGCGTGGAATACCTCTTCGCTGCGAATGTCGTCAGGCATGGGCAGAAGTGGCGCCACCTTGGCCAGCTCCTCAAGCAGCATGACATCGTGCTGCTCACGGAGACCCACGGCACGACGGACAGCCTCGCCTTGGCCGAGCCCCCACGTGGCGCTCAGGCCTGGTGGTCGCCAGGGACCTCTCATCGGGGCGGGGTCGGGATTGTGGTCGCCGACGGCTTCTTGGACAAGTTCCCTCGGCGCCGCTGGATTCCCCTTCATCGCGGTCGCGCTGGAGCCCTGCGTCTGGACGGGCCCTTGGGCTCCCTAGACTTGGTCCTAGTGTACTTCCCCACGGGCACCAACGGCGACATCTTCCACGCGGCCAGCGCCCCCGAGCATCAAGCTGCGCTTCGCCCTGCTGCACAGCGCCGCCTTCTCCGGGTGGAGGTCGCCCGCGCCCTTCGGCCTGCAGGAGCCTCTCTCTCCCTCATTGGGGGCGATTTCAACTGGGTGGCAGCCCCGGAGGACCGGGTGTCCTGCGGGGACGGTGCCTACACAGGGCATCGGGACCGTTCCGAAGAACTCCACTGGATCGGCATGCTCCCTGGCAATGCTGAGCTACACCAGCGGGCGATGACTCATAGCTCCGCTCAGGCACGCTCTCGCCTCGACCGTTTTTACGCCAACTTCGAGGGGGCGGACCTGCTTGACAGGGAGATCTTCGTCGGGGTTGGAGACTGGGTCTTCGAGCTCTCCAACCACCGCCGAGTCTTTATGGGGCGCCGCACGCCGACGTCCAGGTCCTCCGAATCGCGGCCAATTCCGACAAGCACGATCTCACGTCCGGGCTGGGCCCCTCGGGTCTCGGCGAGATTCTTGGAGCTGCAGGGCCACCAGCTGCCCAGTGACTCCTTTCACGAGCTCGCCTTGCTGAAGCAGGCCATCCAGGAGGTCTCGAGGACGATGGGGCAGGAGCATTCCTGGGGCAAGGCTGAGTCTACGGAAGACCAGCTTGGCGCCGCAATGTCGTTCGTGCGGGCGGTCGAAACGCAGTCGCTCGCGGCCATCTCGAAGGCCTTGGAACGCTACCCTGCCCTGGGCAATATGGCGCGGAACCCCTACGCGCCGGACCTCGCGGAAGGTGGCGGCCTTGCTTCGGTTAGGTCGCACGCCTTGGAGCTCGCGCGGGAGCATGCCATTCAGGAGCTCACCCGGCTCCGCGAGGAGGCGCCAGGCTTGGACGCGGTAGAGGCTTCCTTCGCCCGTGCCCGCAACTTTCGCCTGCTGGCCCGCCTCTCCCCTGGTCGGGGGAAGAACCTCACGGCTACAAGGGGGGTGAACGGCGAGATCCACGTCCAGCCCGAGGACATCGCAAAGGACTTGCACGGGCACTGGGAGAGGGTCTTCACGCGCGGGCCGACTGATGAGGCTCTGCGCCAGCAGTGGCTCTCGGAAGACATCCCTCCGGCAGCCCGCAGCCCGTTGCCCCCAGCGGGTTCGTCCTCTTGGCAGCCCACCTGTGGGGACGCGCGACGTGCCCTCAAACGCTCTGGGTCCTCCGTTCCGGGGCCCGATGGGACCCCGGCCGCCGCGTGCCGGCGGCTGCGGGAGTTGGCGGTCGGCGTGCTCCACCGCGCCCTTCTGTGCTTGATGACTCCAGAGGGCAATGCGCTGCGCGCTCGCCACGATCCAAGCTTCAATGCCGCGCTGATGTTTTTCATTCCGAAGAAGGAGGCGGGCACGGATGATACTCACGGCGCGTTCTACGATCCGCAGAACGTGCGACCGATTAGCGCCACGAACTTCGATGGCAGGATCCTCTCGCAGGCGGTGCGGCTCCGGGTCGAACCTCTCTTTGAGAGCTGGGTCTCTCGCTCCCAGCGTGGGTTCATTGGCGGCCGTTCGCTGCTGGCCAACGTGCTGGACATTGAGGAGCGGATGATGGAGGTCTCGCTGCGGTCTGCGCGGGGGGCGAGCTTTTTCTTCGACTTCAAGGCTGCCTTCCCATCGATCGATCAGGGCTTCATCCTCGACTTGCTCAGCCACCTTGGGCTTCCAGACTTCCCCGTCAGGTTCGCTGCCAACATCTACGAGGACAACATTGTGCACATTGTGGTAGCTGGCCAGCGGTTCCGTGGCTTCTCGGTCACGGCTGGCGTCCGCCAGGGAGACCCCCTTTCGCCGCTGATCTTCGCAATCGCGGCGGACCTGTTGCTGCGGCGACTCGCGCGCCTCTTCCCCGCCGCCCTGGTCCGGGCCTGCGCGGACGACCTGGCGCTGGTGACGGGCGATATGCTGGCCGACGCCCCGCGGCTGGAGACGTTGTTCGAGGAGTACTCGCGTCTCTCCGGGCTGCGCCTCCATTTGGGGAAGTGTGTCATCATCCCATTGTCCCCAGGGGAGCTTGAGGACTCGCGCCAGGCCATTGCCCAAGTCACGACCGCATGGGCCGCCATGCGGGTCGCGTCTGACACGGAGTACCTCGGGTTCGTGCTGGGCCCGACGAGCGGCCGCAAGTCGCGGTTCAAACCGCTCCAGAAGATGCTCGACAGGGCTCGGGCCTGGGGCAGAGTGGGCGGGGGAATGCAGGTGTCGCTCCTGGCGGCCCGGGTGTACATCACCTCCACCGCCGGTTTCGTGGCCCAGCTCCTGCCCCCTCCCCCTGATTGGGAGACGACGGACCGATGGATCGTGACGCTCCTCTTCCCCGGCCCGCGGGGGTGGCTCTCCCCTGCCCTTTTGCGGGGCCCTTCGCGCTTCGGGATGGCCGGCGGTTTGGACGACCTTGAACAGCTCTCTTTGGCAGCGCGTGCACGCGCATCCCGTTGCGAGGCCCGCGAGGAGGGGGGATTGCAGATAGAGGCCCGGCGCCGGCACCTCCGCGACGCCATCTCGCAGACCGAGCGGCTGGACCGCTTCGCCGTCTGGGCCCCGCGGTACGACAATGCCATGTGCTGCCACGTTTGGGCGGCCAACGCCTTCTGCGTTCAGAATGCTTTCCCTGCGGAGGTCGTCCAGGGCCGGATCCTCCAGCACGTGGGCGCGACGGAGCTCACAGCGGCAGAGCTGCAGGGCCGCTGCCGCAGGCGTTGGCAAGGGGCCCTTCGGGATTTCGTTCGACCCGCTGCCGACGAGCATGCCCTTCGCTTCCTCCGGCGGCGATTGGACAGATGGGGCATTCGTGTCTTGCCTGGCCACAGGGCGCAGCGTGCCCTGAACGTGTTCAAGCTGTTAGCTAGGAAGGTGCCCGCCCGGGTCCTGGCGGCCCTCCTCCGCACGTCGTGCAACGGCTGGTGCACGGCGCGCCGCTTCCAGCGCACGGCCTCATGCATGTTCGGCTGCAGCGGGCTGGACTCCATCGAGCACTATGCGCGGTGCCCGGCCGTGGACTGGTTCGCCCGCGCTCGGCTGGCCCTCCCGCGGCAGGGCGATCCCTTGGCGGAGTTCCTCATGCTCTCCGGGGCTGGCGCAGCTGAGGACGACGTCCTGATTAGGCGCGTTGTGAGGACAGCAGCCGTTTACAAGCTCCATTGCACGTTCCGCCACTCCTACCATCCTCGGCGAAGTCTTGTGTTGTGCATGCCCTTTGTTTTCTTTCTTTCCCTCTTCCCCCTCCCCCCTCTTCTTCTCCTCCTCGCGCCGCGCTCGCAAGTGAGGTTTCGTGGCAATTTCGTGCCTTCCTTGCTTGTTTTCATTCGGTGCCAGCCCATGCGTCTATTTTTGGGCGTGTCGGTCTATAGGCGACACGTTTCCGGGCAATTTCGTATCGAGCGCGGGGCTCAAGAAAGCCTCCTCGAGGGGCAGCGGATTTTCTTTGCGGGGAAAAAAAACTCAGTGGGGAAGTCGCGGGCGAAGCGCCCAGCCCGCCCTGTCGACGCGTCTGGCAGTACGTCGAGGAGGGCTTCCCCAGCTGCCTGCGACAGGTTCCGCCCCCGTGCCAGCGCAGCCCGCTGTGTGGCAACGTTTCGAGCACCGCCCATAAGGGCATAACTGGGCCGTCCTCGGGCTACCTCGGGCTCCTGCGGGGCCGTCTCGGGGCCCCCTTGAGACCCTCTTGGGCCGTCTTGGGGCCCTCGTGGGCTGTGTTGGGGCCCGCTTGGGCCGTCTTGGGCCGTCTGGCCCCTTCCTCGGCCATTCGGGAGTCTCGTGGGGCTGTCCGGGGGGCCTGATGGGACCATATTGGGTCATCTTGGGGCCTGCTTGGGCTGTCATCTGCACCTCTTGGCCGTTGTGGGGCTCTTTTGCAATTGCCGTGGGCCGTCTGGTGGGCTTCTTGGCGCACTCATAGCGCTGTTTGTTTTTTGTTCGCATCCTATGGCGTCTTGGCGTTTTACATCAATATTGGGCCGAGGGGCCCAGGAAAGTCAAACGGCTCACGCCTCATCAGAATGTCCATCGTTGTGTGCTGATTCAGGCCTGAACGGAGGGCCTCTTGGCCATCTCTCTGATGGCTGGAAAGCCGCTTGGGGTCCGTTTGGTGTCTCTTGGCGTCGTCTTGGGTCCCCTGGGGGCCTCTTGAGGCAAGGTTTAGCCATTTTGGTGGTCTTGGTGTCCTTCGCAGGCATCCTTGGAAGCCTTCGAGTGCCTCAGAGAGCCCCAGAGGGGCGTCGGATCGTTCATCGGGCCTCGGGAGAGGGGGAGGGGAATGCATTCAACGGATTATGTCCAGAAGGGGGGGAGGGCCATTAATTGCAACGCTTCAACGTCGTGCCAGGCATCCTGGAATTCGCTCTTGGATTCCCGCCCAGTACACACCTCGTGCGCTCACCGTACGCTCCTCCCTCCCACCCGCCCAGTACAACACAGCACTCCCAGCGCACAATACGCACAACACAACCGTACACCACACCATACAACACACGACACACACGACACACGCACATGCACACACAAACACTCACACACAAACGCACACACACAGACACATACACACAGACACACACAGACATTGGAGATACGCACACACACACACGCGCGCACACACAGTCGTGCGCACGCGCGCACGCACGCACACACACACGCACGCGCGCACGCACCCGCCCCCCCCCCCCCCCCCCACATGCACACATGCACACCCACGTACACACACGCGCACACACAGACGCACACACTCGCGCACACAGATATACATACATATATATATATATGTATACATATATATATATATATATATATATATATGCACACGCGCGCGCAAACACACGGACACACACACGCCCACTCACACACACGCGTACACACGCACACACGCACGCACGCACGCACGCACGTACGCACACACACACAACAACCCACCCACCACACACACCTACGCACGTACCTACCTACCCACCCACCCACCACCCACGCAAGCGCACAGGCATACACACACATGCACGCACACGCACACGCACACGCACACACACACAACACACACACACACGCACACACGCACACACGCGCACACGCGCACACGGACGCACGCACATACGTTCACCCACGCACACACGCACACACACACACACACACACGCGCACACGCACACGCACACGCACGCGCACGCCCGCGCCGCACGCACGCAGGCACGCACTCATGCACGCACGCACGCACGCACGCACGCACGCACGCACGCACGCACGCACGCATGCACACACACGCACACACACACACACACACACACACACACACCTCACGCACGCACGCAAGCACGCACGTACGCACGCACACACACACACACACACTCGCACACACACACACACACGCACACACAACCACACACACGAGCACACACACACACACACTCCAACACGCACAAACACACACACACGAACACACACACGACCACACAAACACTCATAAGCCCACACACAACCGCACACAACCACACACAAACACACACACAAACACACACGCACCTACACACACCCGCACGCACAAACACACACGTAAACACACACATGGAAACACGGCTACACACACGCACACATACACACAAACACACAAACGCACAGCCTCACAGAAACACACACACACACAAACACAAACACGCACAACCACACGACCACACAGACACACAAACACACACACACACGCAAACACACACGCACACACAAACACACAACCACACACACACGCACACAAACACACACACGTACACGCACACACACACACACACTCACGCACGCACAAACTCACACTCGTACGTACGCACGCACGCACGCAAGCACGCACGCACGCACGCACGGACGCGGACAGACAGACAGACAGACCTACCTACATCCATACATGCACACATACATACATACATACATACATACATACATTCATACATTCATGCACACGTACGTACACACACAAACACACACACGCCACGCAATCGTCAAGGGACACGAGGGGGCCGTAGCGTTGCTGCTTCAGCGCCTCGTCAGCTCCCAGCGCCGCCACTGCGCGAATAACTCCGCTTCGTGGAAGCGCTGGGCGAAGCAGGCCGTCCAGCGCGGAGGCAGGTTGGCCCACAGGTTCGCTCGCGCGTCCCCTGGGCCCCAGGTCCCTGACCCCGGCGCGGGTTGCAGGTCCCTGATCCCCAGGCATGGCAACCGTAGGCCAGCAGGACCAGAGTTGCCAGCGCCTGTTGAAGCAGGCAGGCTTTGCAGGAGGCGCTGGCATCGAGACCTGGGGCAGGCGAGGCTGGCAGCTGCCGCCGCTGTCCTTCGGGCAGCTGCATGAGACTTGCCGCAGGTACTCCCCGACCTGCGGCTTCGGCGTTGGCCAGCTCTATCAACTGCAGCTGCTCCTGCTGCCGCGCGCGCTCCAGGGGCGCTTCGTTGACCTGCTGTCCGCCAGTGAGGAGCGGCCGCAGCGCCCAGGCGAGCTGGCCATGCAGATGGGTGTTCATCCCCAAGGCATCGGGGCGGGGTCAGGCCGACCGCCCTCCTTCCGCTCCTCCTCCGCATCTGGGGCAGGGTGATGCCGCGCCTCTGCGCGGCCTGGGAAGCGAAGCGCGACCACAGGTTGTTCTGGGGAAAGGCGGATGGGGGCTGCGACGTGGCGGGCTGGCAACACAACGCCTACGCGGCCCGCGCCCGCGCCCGCGGCTTCACCCAGGGAGTCTCTTCTTGGACATCGCGAACTTCTACGAGAACCCTCGACCTGATGTTCTCTGGATGCGTGGGATCGCCCATGGCTTCAACCTCCGCCTCCTCCAGGGGCTCCTCGTGATGTGTCAGAGCCCTCGCTTCCTGACGGTCGCGGGGCTTGCCGCCCAGGTTTTCGCCGCCCGCGGCTCTCGCTGGTTGCGCCAGCGCGACCACGGTGGCCAAGCTGTCCGCCCTGGCTGCGCCGCGGCAGACCTCGGCGCGCGCCCGCCCGCTGGCGGTCGCCCGCGACGTCATGGACGACGTCGCGCTCCAGGCGGTCGGCGCGGAGCGGCTGTTGGCGGAGCAGCTGGCAGTTGCGGGGCTGGATGTGGC
The DNA here is from genome assembly GCA_963575745.1 of Prorocentrum cordatum. NCBI lineage: Eukaryota > Dinophyceae > Prorocentrales > Prorocentraceae > Prorocentrum > Prorocentrum cordatum. The sequence goes on from CAUYUJ010000614.1 coordinate 374,214, forward strand.
CAGGATCCTTTGCGAGCGGCGCCTCCCCATCAGCGCGTCCGCATCGTATCTCCAGGCCTCCAGCGCAGAGCTCGGGAGTTGGTTGCAGCGGCGCTGGAGCGAGGGGGCTGGAGCTTCCGCCGCTCGCTCCAAGCCCGCAACCTGGGCGCGGGCGCCGCCGTCGCCAGGCGCGGCGCCCACGAGGGGCACGGCCGCGCCGCGCGCGCGAGCGCGCGTGGGCTTTGGTGCTTCAGGGCTGCCCGAGCGGGGATGGACCCGATCCACAAGGCTGGGCCCGCGGCCAGCGCGCTGGGGGGCCGCGCCGTCGCGGGCCTCTCCCGCGGAGAGGCGCGCTGCTAGAGGGTCGTGGCGGTCCGCCGCGCGGGCAAGCCAAGCCCCCCAGCGGCGCCGCCCCCGGTTTCCGCCTTCGCGCCGCGGAGGCGGCGGAGGCCCGCCGCCGGGCCGCGGTTGCGCCGCGGGCGGCCAGCAGTTTGCAGATCGACGCGGCCGCCCTCGCCATTGCGCGCGCCGGCTGGCGATTGTTTTCGGGGCGACGTGCTCGACTATAGCCCAGGGCCCGCGCGGGGTCGGCGCCGAGGCGGCCCCTCCGGGCTCGGCGGTCTTCCGGCCGCCGCCGGGGTTTGCGGAGGCGCGCGATGGGCGGCGCGCGCGCCCAGCCCCCTTCCGGGGCGCCATCGGCAGCCTCGTCGGCCTGGGGGGGCAGCGGGGGCAGCGCGAGCGGGCGGCGTAAATCTCGTGCCCGTCCAATGCGCGCTGGCCCCGGGCCCGCCTGCGAAGCGCTGGCGAAAGGGGCCGCGGGCGCGGCCGCTGCCGCGCCTGCGGGGCCGCTCGCGGGGCGATATAGAACGGGCTCTTCGAGCGCCCGCTGCTGGAGAGCTTCTGCCGCGACGGCGTCTCGATCGGCTTAGCTGGGGCATCGCGCGCTCGAGGCCCGAGCCTTGGGCGATGGGGCAGAAAAGGGCCCGGCGCGGTGCCGGCTGTCCGCGCGGGGCGCGGACGCGCCGGAAGTCTGGTGGATCGGCCGGCCTGGGGACGGGGAGCTCAACGGCAGGCTGTTCTTCGACGGCTCGGAGTTCGAGCCAACCTTCAGCGCCCTTGGCGCGCGTGCGAGGCCGCCGCCCAGGTCGACGACGACGGGGGCCTCGCGGCGGCCGTCCACGGCGCGGCGCTGCGCGACCTGTGCCCGCGGCAGACGGCCGCGTAGACGGCGAGCATAACGCCGATTGGATGCTGCGCAAGGTCGGGGGTCCTGCGGTGCAGGAGGTCAACGTCGACGGCAGTTCGACCGACAGCTGCCCGCGCCGTGGCTGGGCGTGCTCGACGGCGCCCTCCAGACCGAACTCGCACATGCGGTCGAGAGTCTGCGCGACCTTCGAGGTCGGCTACTTCTCGGCGCGGAAGGCCCCGGCCCGCTGCAGGGTGTAGCGGGCGCCCGCGAAGTCGAGCAGACGGAGGCCAAGCTGCGCGGCGACGGCCGCGCAGACAGGCTGGCCAAGAAGGGCGCGGGCCTCCGCGCCGCGGGCGCCGAGGGCGCCGGGAGCTTACCGCGGCCGCGCCGAGGTCGTCGGCGAGGCCGGGCCTGGGTGATCCTCTCGGGCGCGCAAGCCGAGGGCGCCGAAGGCCTCCGGGAATGCGAGGAGCGGCAGCGCCCGCTGGATTCTTTCGCCCACCCCGAGGCCTGGCCCGGCCCCAGCGGCGAGCAGGAGGCCAAGAGGCGACGGCAGGAATGCTTTAGGCTGGTGGCCAGCGGCCGATGCCTCGCCGTCGGCGCGGAGAGCTACGTCGCGCTCGGCCGCGCCCTCGTGCGCGCCCGCTGCGGCGACGACAGCGATGTGGAGGGGCTCGTGGCCTGCTTCACCCCCGGGGCCTGCGCGCCTCCTCTGGGCGGCCGCGGCACGGGGCGGCCCGCGCTCGCGGCCCAGTGTCCAGGCTGGGCGGGGCCGAGAAGACCGCGCGCGCGCGGCGCAGCCTGTGGCGGCGAAGCCTCCGCCAGCGTGGCCCTCGCAATCAGAGGCCGCGCCCGCTGCGCATCGGGCTGCCCCCCGAAGAGGCCCAGCCGCGGCCGGGCGTCCGGCGACTCCCGCGGCCGCGGGGGCCGCTGGACGCCGGGAAGGCCCAGGCCTCGGCGTCTGCCGGCGGCTCCGCGCCCAGTGCGGCCCCCGTCGTGCCGCTCGCCGTCTTCGGCCCCGACGCGGCGAGCCCAGGCGATTGGGCGGCGGTGGCCGGACAGGCGCGGGGGGCGCGGGGGGCGAAGACGCGTCTGGCCACGAGCAGCTGGCGGCGCCGAGGAGGGCGAGGGCCGCCGGGCGCCGCCTGTGTCCGCCGCGCGCGCCCAGACAGGAAAGGCGAGTGGATCGCGCCGTCGCGCGGGCCAGACGCGCGGCGAGTGCGCGGCCGCCGCCCGCCCCCGCCCGCGGGCGCCCGCCAGCTCGCCCGCCTCCCACGCCCCGCGCGCAAAGCGGGCGCGGAGGCGGGCTGCCTCATGACAGCGAGGCCCGGGGGCCACAGCAAAGGTCGCTCCTGTTTCGAACGTGCTCGTTTTTGCAAAGTTGGCCCGCGTAGTCGTTCATGGGCGTGCGTCCTCGTGCGCCTGGAGGGGTCATCGGGGCTACCTTTCTTGCCCCTGGAATCCGTGTCATGTCGAATGAGATATGGGGCGGGGCGCGACCGACTTTTAAACCACTCGGTTGTATCGGTCTCACCTGATTGTTCGCGGGCGGGCTGAAAGGTATCATTGCAGCGTGTACGTTGTTCCGAATTCGGTGGTCGGGCAGCTTCGACGCCCCTCGCTTGCGGTTTTTTGGGGTCGATTTTGTGGTGGGGGGCCGATATAAGCCTGTCGGCCGGACCGCCACCGCCGACTCTTGGCCCTCAGGGGACCCTTCCATTTTCTGGACGACTTGACCTGTATTGACGGCGTCGACATGTCATTCCATGTCACATCATCACGACATATCAGCACGGAAGACCAGAGCATGATGGCGGGGCAGCACGGCATACCGCTGTAACACGGCAGGCCGCAGTAGCATGGCATACCAGCATGGCAAACCCTAGCGGCTCGGCATGCCCGCGCGGCGAAAACAGCAACATGACATAACACCACGGCATACCAGCACGACGGCTAATTCCCACGAGCGCAACTTGCAAAAGCGACGCCTCCCGTTTTTGTCCAGTTAGGTTTCTCACATTTTTCCGTTTCGCGCGAGAAATCTTCCAGACATCGGCTTCGGAGGGGGCTCTAATGGAAAGTCGTCCTGGGATCGCCCCTGGACGGTCTCAAAACGGCACAAGGCACCCCACAGAGCCCAAAGAGCACACAACAGCGCCCCAAGAGGGTCTTCGGGTCAGGAGGCCCCCAAGACGGCCCAAGATAATCCCCAGACGGCCGACAGCAGCGTCACAGCGGCTCAAGAAAAACAGCTCTCCAAGACACGCCCAGACAGTCCGAGGACCCCCATCGCTCCCACGAGGACCCGGCATGCCCCCCCAAAACGCCCAAGAGGCTTCTAGGAGGGAGCAGAGAGGCTCGAAAACGGCTCCACGTCCTTGTCCCCGTGCTCCTCGTCCATCTTCCTTCCGTCGTCCCCCTATTTACTGCCATCCTTATTGTCCTCCATGCAGTTCTTCACTCTGCCCTTCTCCCAGTCGTCCTCCGCGTCGTCGTTGTCATCTCTCGCCTTGTCCCGCTCATCCTCATCGTCGTTTTGTGTCCTGGAAAACCTCGTCCTCCTCGTTCTCCCCGTTCTCCCTCTCCACATCCAAGCCGTCCTCTTCGTCTTCCCCGCTGCCTTTGGCCTATCCTTCCCTGTCGATCTTGTCGTCCGCCTCCTTTTCGTGCTTGTTCTCCTCGTCTTCATCCTCCTCCTTCTTGTGCTTGTCTTCCTCCTCGTAGTCCGCTTGGTCCTCCACGCCGTGCTCCTCCTCACTCACTTCTTTGTCGTCTTCATCAACCTTAGTTTCTATGTCGTCTTACGAGCCGAGTGGAGAAAACCGGCGCTTCTGGTTCTTGTCCAGTCAGGCCCTTGAGAACGGAGGACGGAGGAGGAGAAGGAGGAGGAAGAGGAGGAACAGTAGGAGCAGTAGGAGCAGTAGCAGCGGCAGGAGGAGGACAGGACTTCGAGCAGGCCAGGGTCTTCTGTGCGGCCATGTCCGGCGTCAGGTTCGACCGGGCCAGCCCTAAGGAGGTCATGTTGGAAGAGGCCAGAGAGTACCGCAGCCTCGGGGACGTTCGCGCCGTGACGAAGACTCAGGCCCCAACTGAAGAGTTCAGACACTTACCCCCCTACTCATTCACGATCTCGCAGGGGCTGATGCTGTGAGCAGATACTCTCATGCCGGGGGTATCGTTACACCGGAGGAGGAGGAATGAGGATAAGGAGGGAGTACGGAGTGTTGACGAGGATGAAATGAGTTTGATGATAAGGATAATGATGATGTTGATGATGATGCTGATGCTGATGGTGACGATGATGATGTTGGATGCTGCTGCTGCTGATGATAATGATGGTGTGACTGATGATGCTGCTGATGGTGGTGATGCTGATGATATGAAGAGGAGGAGGAGGAGGAGGATCATGATGATGATAAGGAGGAGGACGAGTAAGTTGCATGATGATGTTGATGATGCTGATGATGCTGACGATGATGATCACGATGCTGATGCTCAAGCTGATGATGAAGATTAAGATGCTGATGATGATGATGCTGCTGCTGATGATGATGATGAGGATGATGATGAAGGCCCGTGCTTGAATATCTGTCGGGGATCAGGTCCAGTTCACCAAGTTCGGTCCAGTGCTCGCCGTGGCGCAGGAGGGGGATGGACGCCGCAGAGAATCAGATCCCAACTCCCTGGATGACGACGACGAGCTCCCCCATGGCACTCGGCTGAGCTTTTGAGGATGTTCAGGGCATCCGGTGCGAGGCTACCAAACAGTTTCAAGACATAGGACGACCCAGGCCCGCCACCTCGGCATCGCAGAGCCTGGCGCCGCTCCTTTACGGATTCGTACAGTTTCGCTGGTCGAGCCATCTGCCAGGCCGCCCGTTCTCACATCCTTCGTTCCGCCTTCTCGGCGAGAGGGTGCGCGCGGCCCTGCCCAGATCGCCAAGCCCGGCGGTCTCGGTGATCCTGCGCTGTCAGGCTCTGCCTGTTTGGTCCATTTTCTCTGGCCGCAAAGCAAAGGGTCGCCGTGCTAGACCGGCGCGCTTACATACTGTGCTGTGGTTAGCGGTACGAGCCCCTCGCTAATGTTGTGAGTGCAGTGTTTGGATGTGCTGACCCTGTCTGAGCCTAGATTCAGGCTCAACTCTACAGGGTTCTCTGCCCATGTCGTTATCCCTTTTGCCCTCGCTGTTCGTGTTACCTTTGGCGTTCACGTCCGCCTTGCCTGCGCACTCTTCGAGGGTGCAGTTTATATAAGGTTATCTTAGGCAATCGTGGAAGAGTTCACGGTTGCGCCTGAAGCCCTCTGTTCTGCCTGATAGGGTCTATTCTTCGCGCTTCGCGTATCCCCACCAGCCCATTCAGAAGCCCTGCCCACGAGAGCTGACGGGAAAAGGGACGAAAGGACACATCCAGGGAAGCAAGGCGAGCAGCCAGGATGAACCGAGAGATCTCTGGGAGCAAGGGGGTGGCCTTGGAAGGCCTTTTCGGGCCATCCCTGGGGGCCGCGTGGGGGCGAGGGGAAGAGGAGGATGAGGAGGACGAGGAGGAGGAGTCGGAGGAGGCGGAGGATGATAATGAGGAGGAGGAGGAGGAGGAGGCCTCTTGGGCGCCTCTTGGGGCACTCTTGGGGCCTCCTGGGAGTTTCCTGGGGGCCTCTTGGAGGGTTTTGGGTGCTTTTGGGGGCGTCTTGGGGGCCTCTTTGGCCGTCTTAGGGCGTTCCTGGCTTGTCGGACGCCGTCGGAAGCCGTCTTGGGGGCCTGTCTGGGTCGTCTTGGGGCCCTCTTGGGGCATATCAGGGGTTCTTAGAGGCCATCTTGGGCGTCTTGGAGGCCTCTTGGGCCGTTTTGGGGCCCTCTTGGGGCCGTCTTGGGGGCCTCTTGGGCCGTCATGGGGCCATCTTGGAAGCCTCTTGGGCGATCTTGGGGGCCTCTTGCGCCGTCTTGAGCCGTCGGAATGCCGAAAAGAAGCAACTGTCACAATCTGTCAAACACCTCCGGAACATCACTGTTTTTAGCCTCTTCGTGCCCTCCTGGGGGACCTCCTGGAAGCCGCCTCTTGGGCCGTCTTGCGCCATCTTGAGGCCATCTTATGCAGCCTTGGGGGCCGTCTTGGGCCCTCTTGGGGCCGTCTTGGGGGCCTCTTGGGCCGTCATGGGGCTATCTTGGAGGCCTCGTGGGCGATCTTGGGGGCCTCTTGGGCCGTCTTGAGCCGTCGGAATGCCGAAAAGACGCAACTGCCAAAATCTTTCAAACACCTAAGGAACATCACTGTGGTTGGCCTCTTCGGGCCCTCCTGGAGGACCTCTTGGAGGCCTCTTGGGCCGTCTTGGAGGCCTCTTGGGGGATTCTTGGGCCGTCTCAGGCCGTCTGGAGGCCATCTCAGGCCGTCTTGGGTGCATGTTGGGCCGTCTTGGAGGCATCTTGTGGGCATCTTAGCCGTCTTGGAGACCATCTTGGGCGTCTTGGAGGCCTCTGGGGCCGTCTTGGGACCTTCTTGGGGCCCTCTTGGGGCTCATGAGGCCATCTTTGGGAGCCCTGGAAGGCCTCTTGGGGCCATCTTGGAGGCCATCGATCAAAGGAGGAGCTGGGATAGCGTTCAGCCCCCCCCCCCCCCCCCGAGAGACCAACATGGGGCCAACACCTTAGTAACACGAATGATTTGGGCGCCCAGAGGGCTGGTGGGATAACGTTCAGCCCCCCCCCCTCTCCACCAAAGAGGCCAACATGGGGCCAAAACCTTAGTAAAACCAATGATTTGGGCGCCCAGAGAGCTGGTGGGACATTTTTCAGCCGCCCCCCCCACCCAAAGAGGCCAACATGGGGCCAAAACCTTAGTAACACCAATGGTTTTGGCTTCCTCGCCGAGGCCGTTTTGGACGCCCCGGCACCTTGAGGCCCCCCCCCCAAAAAGTCCAGGGGAGGGGTAAGGGGAGGGGTAAACCTCTCCCCGTAAGGGAAGAGGGGCTTTTGGAAGAGGGAAGAGGAATCTCGTTATACCACCTGTCGCCCAAAGGGCTGGTGGGATTAGCGCAGCGCAGCATTCCGTCCCGCGCTACCTTTTGCTCGCCGTCGCTGATCGCCATCGCATTATTATGGATCATCTCGCTCCACGTTCCATCTGCTGGTGCTCCTCCTCACCTTCTTATTTAATCGCTTCGCTCATGCCGCCGGCCCTGGAGCCCTCTTTAGGGCCTCTTGGGGGCCTCTTGGGGACCTCTTGGGAGTCTCTTGGGGCTCCTTGGCGGCGTTTTGGAGGCCCCCAGGGCCTCTTGGGGGGCTCTTGGGGGTAGTCGATTGCGGCTCCCCCCTCGGAGGCCACGATCCTCGTGAGGGGTGTCGAAAAATACCCTCCCCTGGAGTGGTCTGGTGGCTTCTCCCGGGCTTCTCTCGGGACCTTGCCGGGGTACTTTTCGTCCGGGGGCCCCCAGGGGCCGCTCCGCGCGCGCGAACTAGAAATATTGTTAACAAGTTACCGGAGATCTTAGCACGCCTCTGGCCCGTTGGGCCGGCGAATTTCCCCCCAGGCAATCACCATCACCATCATGATCATCACCATCATCCTCACCCTCACCGTTACCCTCATCCTCACCCTCATCATCATCCTCATCCACGGCCCTGGCAGAAAGGTACGCCGTATACCTTCTGCATCGGCATTTGCATGGCACGGTGTTGCATTGCTTCGCCGCACCGCCACAATCATACCATATTAGATAATACAGCCGGTTTTCTGGATCAGGCCGTTGATGGCGGGCCGCTTGAAGCAGGCAGCACAGACATATGTGGTCTGCGGTAAGGCAGTGTTGTGCATTGAACTGCGTTGCGTTGCGATTCATTGCAGAGGTGTGTCGTCACTAAGTAGCAGGTAGTACGCTGTACGCAGTAGACGATCAGCGACCACTGCAGCAGACCGCCAGTTCTGCAGCGACCACTGCAGCAGACCGACTGTTACAGAGTCGGTAAACCTGCAGCCGCAGGCCGCCGACTGCCAGTTCGCCTGGATCTATGTGACGGCCTGTCCCCAGCTGGACGGACCAGCTGGTCAATCGTGGCGCTCAGTTCTGAGATTTTTGGCCATCGATCCCGCCGCCAGCCTGTTGTTTTTGCAAAAATGAATCTGCATGAAGGGCTTCGCCCTCTGCCGCCGCCCCCGCTTTGACTGCCTGCATGGCTGGATCGGTTAGTTGATTGGCTGATCGGCTGACTGGCTGTCAACGCGGCTGCTTGGTGGGTTGCCTGGCTGTCTGGCCAGTTTGCTGACTGGTTTACTGGATGGCCGGCTGCCTTGATGACTGTTTCTGAGCGTTGCTCCACGTTTCTTTCCGAACCCGGGTTTGCACTAATCAGGAGGAGAAAACACGCAGACACAATTCATCGTCGATTCCCCCGAAAATAGGGGAAACTACGGGAAGTGTGGGGGGGGGGGGGGGAAGACGAAGACCCAGAACATGTGGAAAACTATGGGGGATCCTGTTGTCTGTGCCTACTTATTTGTGTGTCCCAGGGCCCCCTTCAACCACGCATGTCCAGCTCGGCCTCGAAGCAGTTCCCCCTGCGGTTCGGGTCTGTGCGCCCTGCGGCAGCCCGTGGGCGCCGTTTGTGAGCGCCTCGTGCGCTGGCCCGGGGGTTCACCTCGTGGTTGCCCGGGAGCGTCACGTGCGCCCGTGGGCGCACCGCGTAGATTCGTGGAGGACGATCGATGGAGAGGAGGCATGCTGCCAAATCATTTCCAGATGTCTCGAAGATGTTCCAAGCATGTTCTAGATATGTTAGAAAACATGCTTGAGACATTGTTACAACATGTTTTGCACATGTTTTACACAAGCGTCGATTCCTCTCCCGGAGATGAAGAGTGTTAGCCTGCCTGGACCTCCAGCAAGTGTGTTTCCAGCAGCATGTGGTGTGCAATCTATCTGGGGCAATCTATGCTGTGCAATCTTTGTGGTGCAGTCGATGTGGCGCGCAAGTTATGCGGTGCAATCTGTGTTGTGCTATATATGTGGTGCAGCCTGTGTGGTGCAATCTATGGCATGCAATTTGGGTGGTGCGAAGTTTCTGCGGTGCAACCGACGTCGTGCGATCTAAGTTGTGCAACCGATGCTGCGCTATCAATGTGGCGCAAGCTATGTGGTGCAGTGTGGTGCAATCTATGCGGTGTAACCTACTGGTTCGACATACGTGGTGCAATCTATGTGACATATGCACAGTAGGCTTGCAATTTATGTTGTGCCATCTACGTGGTTCACTTACGGTGATGCAATATGTGTGGTGCAATCTACGTTGTGCAAATTCGTTGGCGACCTGACGGCGACGCCGACGAATAGCCGCCAGTCTGATAGTCGGGCCCGGACGACGGGTGGCGACGAGGCGGCAACGGGGCGGCGATGGCGACACCATAGCCGCCAGACCGAAAACCAGGCCCAGTTTCTTAGAAAAGAAATGAGAACACTGAGTGCAAGCACGGTCTGGGGAATCTGATTTTGGTGCGCGCGCATATCGGAGCCTCTGCTTCCCTTGCAGGCCTAGGCGCGCCTCTCGTTTCCTCATCCACCTCCTCCGCCTCCGCCCCCTCTTCCTCCGCCTCCTCCTCCTCTTCCTCCCCTTCCTCCCTCCGTTCTCCCTCCCTCCTCCTCCTCCTCCTCCTCCTCCTCCTGATCCTCGTACCCTTCGTTCCCCTTCAGGGCGGGTCGGGTGAAAACCATGAGAAACCCCCAACAATCAAACACACCACACAACCAGTCTTGGGGGACGTCCCCCCCTACCCCCCGAGAGTTCACCAGGGTTGTGGTTCGTTGTTTCTCCTGTGGTTATGTTGGTTCCACCCAGAGGAGAGGGACTGCTTGGAAGGGGGGGGGGAGGCTGAGGGGACCCAGGGCAAGAACCCTGGTGAGGACCCAGCAGCACGGAACCCAGCAACGGACTCCAGGACGGAACCCAGCAAAGGCTTCAGCAGAAGACCGAGCAACGGACCAGCAAATGATCAAGCAAAGGGACCCAAGAGTAATCATAAGCTATGTTCTGTTGTGCGTGCGTCCCCTCAGTGTTTTGATGCAGCGGAAGTGGGCATCACCGCACCGATGCCCGTTTCAGTCGTAACACACCAAAAAAGGGCAGCGTAACACACCAAAAAGGGGTACCGCAACCAGTGGTTACCATATTCCCACCGCGCCCGAAGCCGCAGCTCCTTGGCACGGGCGGCTATGCTTGCAGCCCGCATCGCATCTTAACCCGTTGTACAGCATGCGGCATTCCAGTGCCACGGGCAAGACATTACCACCCTCGAGGGCACCAGGAACACCGATGCCCTTTGTGGCTGAGGAAGAGAACTTGCAATCGTCACAGCAACCTGCCTCTCACGCCTTTGCGCTCGAAGAGGCCGCCTGTGGCCGCCCGCTTGCCGCAGCAGCACCATGGCCGCCATCAGCCTTGCGGTGGTGCTTCCAGAGAGCGTTGGGGAGCCCCTCGGCCTTCCTGATTACGCCCCTGGCTTTACTCCCGGCGATGCTCTTCAGCGCGCCGAAAACATGAAGGCGAGCGGCCACCTGCGCATCACTACCAGAAACGTAGAGACGGCAGGGCTGCGCGGTATCGCCGATCTACCAGCGCAGTTCGCGACGTAGTGCAGGAGGGTTGTCGACTGCTTTGCCGACTACGGTGGGGGCTTTGATGGCCGCGTCCCGTGACAATCATGTCGCGGTCCCGCGAAAACATGCGACTTCCCGAAAAAGGAGCCCGCTGGCCGATGCTCCATGCAGCTGTTCATCATCAACAATTATGGTGGCCAGCACGACACCCTGAAAGACGCGCGCCCCTTGTTGGTGAAGTCCAGGACATACGCGTACATTCAGAGGTGCCGCGGCATTTTCTCAATCTGGCGTTGTGGCAACCCGCGTTGGATTGGCCGCCTGGCCACCCAGTGAATGTTCGAACAAGTGGAGGGCCACAATCTGCGGCGCCACGCCGCGTTCACGAACTCTGGCAGGGGGCCTTACAGGAAGACGGCCGAGTGGCCACTCAAGGCCGCAGGGTGCGCGTTCATGCGAAAGAACGAGCTTCGCGCCATCAGTGCGAACCAGTTCATGGATTTCGCAGATTGGGAGAGCGCCCGCCCAGACCCCAATCTTTGCCCAGGGCGAAAACCGAGTCGAGAGGGCCCTGAACATTTGCCCGAAGGGCAGGGCAAATGCCGAGGGCTTTGCGACGCGGATCCTGTCGCTCCGCGATTTCGGCCCCCTGGTTCGCCAGCAACGTTATCAGGCTCATCTCGGCGTTCGCCCTCAGGGGCTTCGGCGTGGCGCGACTTGGGAAGACGGGCGCCCGGGAGATCGTGGGGTCGAAGACTTTGGCGTTCCTGATGAGCCGCGTGGAAATCGAGGCGTTGGAGCAGTCTGGGGGAGTCGAGGCGGGCGAGCTCGTTCCGACGATCGTGACCACCAAGCATCTCATCTTCTTCATGGGTGAGCCTGTAACCCGCGCCAGGCCAGCAATCTTTGACGAGGGCGAGTGGTCTGAGCAGTCGGCGTCCATGCACAAAGCGTTCCTGCATCCGAGCGGGGAAGGCGTCGCGATCTGGGCGCGGTGGGGGCCGTCATCATTCGACGTTTGGGCCGCTTGTCTTGCGGCGGCGCTTGCGGCGGAGAGTTCGAGGCGGAGCTCGTGTCCATGCGAGCAGGGGGCGACGATTTCGCGCGGCTGAACAGGCCGTCGCTTCGCCGAGCATAGGAGGGCGAGGACTTGCTGGCCATCGGCAAACGGGTGCATTCTGTAATGGCCACGATCGAGCGGTCGCGCGTCCGCCGCGCCCGCGAAGTGCAGGGCCGCGTGCCCTGGTGGACCTGCACCGACCCCCAACGAGCTTGCCATTTCCAACCAGCAGTACAATTAGGGCATTCGGCACGTGCAAGAAGGACGCGACCGCGCCTGTGTACCCCGCGTACTTCGAAGACGATGAAAAGTGGTCGATGAATTATTTGAAGCGTCTCCTGTTGAACCAGGGCGTGGCGCTCGTGCCGGCTGTCGGCAGCGCGCGCATTTTCCCCGCCGCGTCTGCGCAGCCCTCCCCGACCAGGGCCCGCGACGAATGGGGCCCGCGCTCGATGGGTGCCGTTGCGTCGGTTGGCAGCGGCGCGGCATATTCAAGTGGCAATGCAAATCCAGCCGCGGCCGCTTGGAAGCCGGCGCGAACGAGATGGGCGCGGAAAGATTGGGTGCGATGCCCAACAGCAGTTCCTGTTCACTTTGAGCAGGGCTCGCTGTCCGCGCCGCCACGGCCTGCGCCCGCTTGAGACAGACGGCCGCCTTCCCAACAGCGGCCGCCGCTGGTTTGGGACAACGTTTGTTGTTGGGCATTGTGCCGATTTTTTTCCGCGCCTATTTCGGGCGCCCAGAAGAGAAGGCGCGGGGGCGAGCTGCCCGGCGCGGGCAAGGGCGAGCAGAAGGCGATCTACGATGCTATGTATCTGGAGGTTTGGCGCGTGAGCGCGGAGGGCAGCGGCGCGCAGGTGGGCCTGGCGGCGCGACTTCGCAACCGCAGGGCGACCGGCGCCGAGGCTTTGGCGGGGCGCGGGGGCGATCTCAGCCAGGTGGGCAAGGCTGAGCAGCTCGCGGTCTACGAGAGCATCCAGACGGATTTCCTCCACCAGGGCCAGCTGGATTCCAGCGCGCAGATTGACCTTTCTTCCCCGCTTCCTCAGCGCAGCGGCATGGGCGTCGACGACTTCGACCTGGGCGGCGAGCTCGCGCGCCGCCTCGACGAGCGGGGCGAGCTCGGCCGCTTCCTGGCGGGGGAAGACTGAGCCCGCGCGGATGAGGGCGCCGAGGGCTTGGGCGGCGGCCCGGCCAGCCGAGAGAAATGCACGTTTTCCTTTCCGTGAGACTCGCGCGCTCGTTGCGCAGTTGCTTTTTGAAGCGGGGTTTGAGCTCTGCCGGGGAAGAGAAATCCCCGTGCGGACGCCGCGCCGCTGCGACTCGGGTCGATTGATTGAAAAAGCAGCGCCGTCGTCGTCGACGCCGCGTCGAACCGCGGCCGCCCCGTTGTCCACGATGTCGTTTGTATCATCTCCACCCTGCGCACCCGGCACTTCGCCCTGCGGGGAAATCGCGTCTATCGTCGAATCGCACGTCGCTGCGTCGCTGTCTGTCGTCTGCCGCCGCATGAGTTTGAAGCGAGGCGTTGTCGCGGCGCGCAGGGCCTGAGGTCGCAAGGGCGGGGCGGCTCGCGCGAGCGCCGGGCCTCGTCGGCGCCCCCCGCCCCCGCGTTGCCTTTTAACCGATGGCGGCGATCTGCCCGCGAGGGGTGGTTCGAGACACCCAGATGGCCTTCCTGGTCAACTTCGCTTGCGCCAAGGGTGACTTCCCCGAGGCGTTGTCGGACTCTGAGGATGTGATGGCCGTGGGCATATTCGCGCGTTGCGGCTTGACCGACGTCGCGAGGAAGTGCTTCGCGCGCGACGCGCCTGCTGCGGTGGGTGGGGGGGGGGGGTCGCTGGCGCGCCGGCAACGGCGTGGCTCGCTCCGCACGGGCGCGCTTGTCCCATCGTTATAGAAACTTCCATCTGGCAGTCGTCGGCATCGGCGCCCTCGAGAAGGTGAAGGTCGGAGCCTCTCTCAACTTCGTCGCTCTGCTGCGCGCTGGCGCGCCCTTGCGCGAGATGCGCGCGGGGTAGCGGTCCGTGCGGGGCGATTTCGGCGGCCGGAATTTCCGCGGGTGGATGGGCGCGCGCCAGGGGGAGTTGAAATGCGCCTACGAGAAGCTCGGTTTGAGGGGGATGCGCGCCCCGAACCAAGGTGTCGTCGTGGACGAGAGTCGCGGGAGTTTATCCAGACGACGGGTTCGAGTCTTCCACCCGCGAGAGGGCGCGCTCGTTGCCGCGTCGCCCCCCGCGCGGACTGTCTGGAAGGGCGACGGGCCGATGGCGGGCGCGGGCGCGGGCGGCGGCGAGAACGGCGCCGCCGGGAGACGTGCCGGCGGCGCAGAAGACAGCCGTGGAGCGATCAGCCGCGGGAGTGCCGCCCCGCAGGGAAGTGCAAGGCGTGGGCGAGGGCCCTCGCGCCAGCGGGAGATGGTCGCTGGCCGCAGCTGCCGTCGGCGAGGGGGCGGGGAAGTGGGCGGGCGGCAGCGGCGAAACGAGCTTCGCATGCGTCTCCTTCCATCCCCCTACGACGCAGAGAAGGGCAACCCTCGCGGCTCCGAGGAGATCCGCGAGACCAGCGAGGGGCACGTGGCCATGGAAAGCGTCTTGGCGTTCGATGGCTGGCCCAGCTTGCTGAAGGCCGCCGAGGACGCGGGCTTCAGGCACGCGCCCCCCGTGATCCACAAGGTGCGGTGGCGCGACGTGGAGACGGGGTGGCCCTCCAATGGCATTGAGGGCGAGACCGACCGCGTGTAGCATCGGTCCCGGTATCGAAACGGCATCCTCAAGATCTCCGAGCGGGGCGTTCATGAGCACGCATATTACGTGGCCGCTGGGGTCAAGCTTGCGGGCGTAATGTTGGGTTTATCCGTGGCTGGCGGGGTCTTGGGCCCCGCGCGAATCATTTGATCCGTGGGCGCCAGCAGATGGCCGTGGCTGGGTGGGGCCTGCGTCGCGCGCCTCTGAGGATTCGGAACCATGCGCATGCGTGATTGGATTTGGCATTCAAGTGATGCCGGTTGTGGTCGTGAGTGCATGTGCAGATCGAGGTAGTCAGCGTCAGGATTCGAGGATGCGCCGCCGGGGTGGTGGAGGCGGATGTGGTGGATGAGGAGGAATACACACATACATAGTGCTTGAAGAATGGGGTACTCCTGGAGCCTGGGCCGTATCTCGTCTGAAACGCTTCGGTGCCAAAGGGTTGTGAAGCTTACGGCGGCTTTTCAAGCGACATGCTCTGATCCGTAAACTTACGGCTCAAGTTTTTTCAGGGTCCAATGCCCTTGCAGGGAGCCCAACGTCTCCTTCTCGCGGCCATCGCAGGTGCTTCGCGTGAGCGCCAGGCTTCAGCGGCCGAGGAGCTGTCGGAGGCCGCCCGAGGTGGAGTTCCATGGTACGTGGAGGTGGCTACGGCCATCGCCGGCAGCCTTGCCTTTTACGCCAGCGTAGTGATCGGGTGTGCTTGCTCGTTCGTGGTCTTCTGCATCGATGGCTGCCGCCGTTGTCGCCATGCCTGGGCTCCAGTCGGGCCAAAAAGTGCTGCTGTTATATGTGGGCGAGCCAAACCTCTGGCGCGAGGCGAGTGTCCTACGGAAGAGCTCCGAGACGAGTCACAGGAGGGTCCACAGGGAGGACCCGCCGGCGAACCACTGGCTCTGGTGGATCTTGACGGCCGACGGCGACGTGCACCCGCAGGATCTCCCCGTGCCCGGGGATCTGCAGGCGTTGCGCTTGCTTGATGCGGAGGGCGAGGTGACTGGCGCCATGTGCGGCCGAGGGCGCGCTGCTGTGTCTCGCCATGCCTTCCGCGCCGGGCGTGGGGAGGGGTCGTTTGACGTGCCGCTCTTCCTCCGCGCCAAGGGCGTAGCCGACGATGAGGGGCGGGAAGAAGGTGGGGGGTGAGACTTGCTTGCTGCCCGCTCGCCGCCAGCCGCTGCGAGTGGCAAGGTTTGGAGGATCTCCTACTCGTCCGACCAGGCCTTCGCCCGCGGCGCCGAGCTTCAACCAGGTATCGACGGTCGCCACTTCACTCTCATCAAGAAGGGCGACGCTGACACGATGACGGTGAGTACTCCAGGTGGGGTGGTGCGGTGTTACTCCATCTCCGCCGAAGCCATGGATGAGGATGCCGACGCGAGGGCCCTCCCAGTGGCGTGGCGGAACAATGCTCGCCGCCGTCGTTTCGTTGAGGCCGTCGACCTGATGCAGCGCCGCGACTACGGGGACTCGCCTCTTGAGGGAAAGCCCTCCGTGATCTGGTATCTGGAGGAGATTGCGCGCAGTGGTGAGGGGGTCCCGTCCAACGTCGCTACAACTGGGCTCATCAGCTCAATGCGGGTGGTGACCGCTCCGTGCACGAGCATTTCTGCATCGTGAAGGTCCTCGAGCTGGCGGCGGAGGTCGATCAGCTCAACATCCCCACCCTGGTGTCGCTGGAGGCGCTCGGGAGGCGCGCCGCGCTGATCGAGCAGGCGCATCTCCACTCGCCTGGTAGCGCCGATTACACCGGGGCCGACGAATTCATGGGTTGGGGACCTGGACGGGGCAAAGCGCTGGCCGCACCTACTCTCGTCAAGCACGCGGCGGAGAAGGCCCGCGACAAGGCATCAGTGTAGAAAGAGCTTCGGAAGCACAACGAGGAAGTGCGTTTGAGGAGACCACCCAAGGGCCCCAAGAAGGAGGGCCAGGGTGGGGATCATTCATGACGGACGAGTTCGGCCCCTCCTGCCGCCTGAAGGGGGGGGCCGAGATCTAGGGCGCTCCCAGCCTCTCAGCTGGGTGTTCTTGCTGGCGTTGTTGCCGCAGGGCGTGGCGTTCCGCGGGGGCTTCTTCCTCTATCTTATGTGCCTCAGGAGCCTGCTGCAGGCTCGCATCTCTCCCGTGGTGCTCGGCAACGCGTCCAAGTTCGGCGTCGGCTCACGGATGAGGTGAATGAGAGCATCTGGGCCCTCAACTGGCTCGCGGGGTCTTCCGCGACCGGCGCGAAGTCTTCGTCGCTGGGGCAGCGGGCCACGGTCGACCACCTGTACGACACCATCAACTTTTTCGGCCGCCATCCGAGGTGGTCTTTGACGAGGAAGCCGTGCGTGCGCTTCTCGGGAGTAGAGTCCCTTACGCTGGGGACGATGACTTGGCAGTGGTACCCTGCGACCGTGCCCTGGTGTCGATCCCTGGTGAAGGACGGGTTCCCGTCCCGCTGACCGAGGTGCTGCCGCCAGACGCCGCAAAGATGATCGTAGATTTTGACACCCGCCTGCTCAAGGACGACATCCAGTGGGGTGCGGAGGTGGAGCGGGGTCTCGAGCACATTGGGTCTTACATGGGCCCTCGGCTTCGTTTCGGCCGCCGCAGCTATCTCAACTTCATAGGGGGCCTGTTCAGAGGTGGGCTACTCGCATGGCGACGAGCCGGCCAAGTTCGAGGCAGGATCTCCGTATTGTTTGTACGGAAGAAGTCGGGCAAACAGCGTCTCGTCGTTGACTGCAGGCGCATCAATGCCCGCTTCCTAGAGTGTCCGCACGTTCCGATGGGCTCGGGGGCTTCCTGGGCCGATGTCGTGATGGACACGGACACTGATATGTATCTCTCTTTGGGTGACGTGAAGGATTATTTCTATGCGTGCGGGCTGCCGCCAGGGCTCGAGAAGTTCTTCTGCCTTCCTGACACTATCGGTGACGAGCTGAAAGCGGTCACCAACGGAGACCCCGCCTTCGGCTACCTCTGGAGCGCCGACGCCGTCGCGCCCGCAATGAGGGTGATGCCGATGGGCTGGATGTGGAGCTTCTTCTTCGCGCAGATCCTGCGCGCGCACCAGGTCAGCCAGATCAGGGACTGGACCCCAGGCGCAGTCATGCAGGATCGCGTGCCACCGCCCCCCTTCTGGGCGGTGTCCGAGCTGGCGCTGCCGCACTGTGACAACTTCGTGGCGGCTGCGTCCTCCAAGGCCCAGGCCGACGCCCTCCGCGAGGACTGCAAGCGGAAGCTGACCTTGCTTGGTTTTGAGGTTCACGAGGAGGAAGCTGCGCGGCGTTGGGCCGAGTCCTTGGGTTTCGCGATCGACGGGCTGACGGGCGAGCATCGCCCGAGTCCCGCCAAGGCCTGGCGGCTTCGCCAGGTGCGCCGCCGCTTGAGTCGCCAGCGGCCCTGGCTCAGCGGCCGCCAGCTAGAGCGGCTCTTGGGCCACGCGACCTTCCAGTTCCTGGGGCACAGGCCGCTGCTCTCGATCTTCCGCAGTTGCTACACCTTCGTGCAGTGCCACTACCTCCAACCGCGGCGGCTCTGGCGATCTGCTGCCGAGGAGTTCCGTGCAGCTGCTGCCATGTTGCCCTTCGCGAGGGCTAATATGCGGCGACCCTGGGCGTCCGAGGTGGAGGTGTTCGGCGCCAGCCCCGCGGGATGTGGCATCCTGTCCGCGTCGCTGCCAGAGGAGGTGGTCTCGGAGATCGGGAAGACTGACGAGCGCTGGCGTTGCGCCTTTCAGTGCGAGCAGCCGGGGGGGCCACGTGAGCATGCACTTCGGACGGCCCCGCCAGTCGAGGAGTGCTTCTCCAACGTAGAGACCGTGCCCCCCCGCGACTGGTCTAGAAGGCGCTGGCAGCCCGCGCAGGACTTTCCAGAGGTCCCGCCTTCCATTTTCCGTCGCCGGCCGTTTGAGGGATGAAGAGCACATCGCGATGCTTGAGGGTCGCACGGGGCTGATCAACGTGCGTCGCACCTGTCGGTCGCTGCTCAATCGTGGCAGGCGGCGTCTCAAGATGGGTGACAACTTGGGAATGATCCTTGCCATGTCCAAGGGGCGTACTGACAATTTCGGCCTGTTGATGTTGTACAAAAAAACGCAGCCCTCACTGTCGCTATGGACATGACGGTTCGGTGGCGATGGATTCCCTCAGAGATCAATGTCGCCGACGCCGCCTCCCGTCGTTATCTCACCGACGTCCACCGCAGCCGCGAGCGTGGCCTTGCGCGCCTCAAGCTTCGCCGAGGCGCTGACGTTGGTACGCTGGCTACGGGACTCACAGCAGATGAGGCGGCTGCCCCCTCCAAGCCAGGCCAAGCGGCCCCATGGCGAGGCGTCTGCTGGTCGCCTTTTGTGGCCCGCCGGCAACCGCCCAGCCGAGGCTCCGCGGGTCGCGCGGGTCCTCCAGGCTCCCCACCGCCAGGCGTCCTCCTGCCCCCGAGGGGGCGGCGGGAACCTGCCGCCGCCGTCGCGCCTGAGTTTGAAGGCGGCGGCGCCGACGGCTACACCCGCCAATGCCGATCGGGGCCTCGAGCTGCAGACATTGGCGCGTCGTGCTCGGGCGAGGCACCGCCAGGCGGCCGTCGAGGCGGGGGGCCACAAGCTCCAGGAGGAGCTCGAGCAGAGGGGGATCGTGGTGAGCCTTCTCGAGATGAAGTCAGTTGGGAAGAAGTCGATCCCTTACTACCTGCAGAAGTACAGGGAGTTCTTGGACTTTGTGGTCGACCACGGCTTCGACCTCAGCAAGGACGTGGACGTGGACGAGGCGCTGGTGCAGCTGATGGACCTCCTGTACTTGGATGGGTGGCAGGTCGACCAGGGCGAGAAGCTGCTCGCCGCCGTGAAGCTGGGCATCCCCCGTTTCTCCAAGACGGGGCGAGGCGGCCTGCCTCGCGCGGCCCGCGCGCTGCGCGGGTTCCGCAAGGCCGCTCCGGTGGCTTGCCGCTTCGGGCTGCCGCGCGCGTGGGTGATCGCGATCGTGGCTGCCGTGCACTGGCGCGGAAGGCTCGAGAGCGCCCGTCGGGGGGTGGCGATGTACGACGCGTACCTGCGCACTGGCGAGGCGACGCGGCTCCGGGCCGAGGACTTCGCCCCGCCGGTGAGCAGCCACCGCGGCCGCGAGCGCGGCGTGCTCATCCTCGGCTCCTCAGGCGCCGGCCTCCCCGCCAAGACGGGCGTGCTGGGCGGCGCGGTCACGCTAGCGGATTGGGACTTCCCGTCGACCAAGGCGCTGCTGCTGCTGAAGGGCCAGCGTGCCCCGCACGAGCCGCTGATCGTGACGAAGCCCGGGGCCTTCTGGAAGGATTGCGACAAGGCCTGCCTCGACCTCGGGCTCGAGAAACGGAACCTCGCCAGCTACCAGCCTCGCCACAGCGGCCCCGGCCGGGATGCACCGCTCGCTCGTCGTTCGCTCCCAGACATCATGAAGCGCGGCAGGTGGGCCACCATCTCGTCGGTGAAGAGGTGCGAGAGGCGTGGCGTGATGCAGAAAGCTCTGGCCAGCAGTCCCAAGGAGCTCCTCGACTTCGCCGCGGCTGCCGAGTCCCCCATCGAGGGTGCGCTCCTTGGGCGGCCGCCCCGACTGCCGCGACCGCCCCGTTCGTGAAGCGGAGATGGGCCGTAAAGATCTTCTCTGGCTCTGGGCAGTTGGCGCGCGGGTTGGCGAGAGCCAGAATGCCCGCCGAGGCGCGCGACGTCGCCGACGGACCCAGTGGAGACCTTCTTCGGCCAGGCGTAGTGAGGCATCTTCGAGACAAGATTCGGTCAGGCTATTTCTGTTTTATGTGGTCCGGAGTCCCTTGCAACACTTTCTCTCGTGCTACCGATCGGTCGAATGGCCCGCGCCCCCTCCGTTCAAACACTCATGTATATGGTCTTCTTGGGCGTGATGCAAAGCAGAATGCGCGCGTACAGACTGCGAACAGACTAGTGCGCATCGTGTGTAGTCTCGCAGTTGATTGTATTAAGCACGGTATCCCTTGGGTGATTGAGAGTTCTCGCGCGTCCCGTCTTTGGCTCGTGAGCGAGGTGCGACACCTTGAGAAGAGCGCGTCTTCCGTTGTTTTAGACTACTGTATGTATGGAATGCCTTGGAGGAAATGTACTCGTTTCCTTGGCGCGCTCCGAGGAATGGAATCGTGGGAGCGCCGATGCACAGGGAGAGTTTGTCGGCGCACTGGCCATCGCCACCAGGCCCTGGAAGGCAAAGACGCCTCAGGGGTGTTCTGGACCCGGCGGGCAGAGCCATATCCCACGTCTAGTTGTAATGCTATCTCCTCCTCTGTCGTCGCCTTCCTCCCTCCTCTCCCCAATTCGAACAGCTTTCTGGTGCTGGGGACGGGTTGTGGGCCCTCGCAGTGTTTGACGACTCGCACATGTCAGACTCGCTCGGTCCCAGTCTTTAGGCAGGCGACGCTTCCCAGGTAGCATCTTCATATGATTCCAGTTTCTTTGGTTTTGGCAGAAAGGAGTGCTCGAATAATGGGGTACTCCTGGAGCCTGG
Source organism: Prorocentrum cordatum (assembly GCA_963575745.1). Lineage (NCBI taxonomy): Eukaryota > Dinophyceae > Prorocentrales > Prorocentraceae > Prorocentrum > Prorocentrum cordatum. Next base: position 395,251 of record CAUYUJ010000614.1, read on the forward strand.
GCCGTATCTCGTCTGAAGCGCTTCGGTGCCAAAGGGTTGTGAAGCTTACGACGGCTTTTCAAACGACATGTTCTGATCCGTGAACTTACGGCTCAAGTTTTTTCAGAGTCCACCTGCCTCCTGTCCTCCTCCCTTTCCCTCTGGGTTGTGGGCCCTCGCAGTGTTTGACGACTCGCACATGTCAGATTCACTCGGTCCCAGTCTTTAAGCAGGCGATGCTTCCCAGGTAGCACCTTCATATGATTCCAGTGTCTCTGGTCTTGGCAGAACGGGTATACATACATATATATACATGTGTGTATATGTATGTACATGTATATAGATATGTAGGTATGTATGTAGGTATGTATATGCACATACATATGTTTATGTGAGTATTTATGTGTATATATGCTTATATATACACATATACATGAATGTATATCAATACATATATTCATATTCGCGCACACACATATATATATATATATATCGGAGGTGAGGGGGTGAGATCGAAATGGAACGGAGAGCCCCCCTACCGGGAAATCGATTTCGGTTTCGTGTTCGTGCGTGCCGTGCGTGCGGGCGAGGCGAAGCTGCGTGGGCGGGCGAGAGAAAGTCTCCTGTGGCTGAGGCGCGGCCGGACCAAATGTCTCCCTAAGGGCGGCCGGGGGCCCGCGGTGTCCCGCCGGTGTCCCGCTGGTGTCCCGTGTGGCTGAGGCGCGGCCGGACCAAATGTCTCCCTAAGGGCGGCCGGGGCCCCGCGGTGTCCCGTCAGTGCCCCGTCGGTGTCCCGATTATGGTGATGATATTGATGATGATAGTGATGATGATGACGATGTTGATGTTTTGTTTTGATGATCGATAGTGGGATCGGTAGTGATATCGATTGTGAGATTGAAGGTCAGATCGCTTGTGAGATCGATTGTGGTATCGATTGTGATACCGAATGTGAGATCGATAATGAGATCGATAGTGAGATCGGTTGTGAGACCGAATGGGATATCGATTGTGAGATCGATTGTGATATCGATAGTGAGATCGATAGTGATACCGAATGTGAGATCGATTGTGGAATATTTTGTGAGATCGATAGTCAGATCGATTGTGATATTGATCGATTGAGTTAGTAGTGGGATAACTATCGGTAATGAGATCGGTAGTGATTTCGATAGTGAAGTGAGATCGATGATGAGACCGACTGTGAGATCGATTGTGAGTTCGGTTGTGATATCGATAGTGATATCGATAGTGAGATCGATAATGAGATCGAAACTGAGGTCGATAGAGAGATCGATAGTGAGGCCGAATGCGAGATCGATTGTGATATCGATTGTGATATCGATAGTGAGATCGATAGTGATACCGAATGTGAGATCGATAATGAGATCGATAGTGAGTTTGATGGTGAGATCGATAGTCAGATCGAATGCGAGATCGATTGTGATATCGATTGTGAGATCAATAGCGAGACCGAATGTGGGATCGCTTGTGGATCGATTGTGAGATTGATTGTGAGATCGATAGTCAGATCGATTGTGAGATCTATCGATTGAGATCGATTGTGAGATCGGTAGTGAGTTCGATAGTGAGATCAATCGAGTGCGACGTTGGTCCCTCCCCCCCCCCTCACCTCCTTATCACCCGAAGGGTGGTCTATGCGGTATATATATATATATATATATATATATATATATATATATCGTATGCCGGGGTACCAGGGTTCTGGGCCCCGGGCCAGGACACCTTTCGGGATTCCCCCCTCCTTTTGAGCCCCCCCCCCTTGGGGGGCCCCAAAACAAATCCGGAGAGCACAGGTAAGCGACGAGACCAGCGCAATAAGGCCCAAGACGGCACGAGATGGTTTCAAGGTGGCCGACGAGCTTTCAGGAGGCCCCCAGGATGCCCACCAAAGTTCCCAAGATGGTCCCCAAGAACTCCTTGGATTGCCCAAGTTGCCCCATTCGCTTCGAAAAACGTGCATTTTCAGCATGTTCGTTTCTTCGGTCTGAACAGCGCCCAAGACGGCCCAGGAGGCCCCCAAGACCACCCCAAGATGTGCCAATATGCCCTTAAGAGAGCCCCAATACGGCCCAAGAGAGCCCAAAGACGGTCCAAGAGGCGCCCAAGTCAGCCCCAGATGGTCCCAAGAGGGGCCCAAGAGGGGGAACTCCAAGTCACATTTCCAGCCCTATGCCCCAAGTGGAATCCCTAGACCGCCAACAGGCCCCCAAGAGGCCCACAACAGGCCCAAACAGGCCCCCAAACAGCCCCCAATATGCCCCGAGAGCCTTCAAAACTATTCCAAGAGGCGCCCGAGAAACATGTCAAGAAACTCCAGGTGTCCAACAAGCCCTGAAGACGCCCGAAGACGAATCGATGTTTTCTTGATGGTTTTGGAGCGGTTTTGGCACTCTCCAAAACCACCCGACGACGACAACGACGACAGCGACCGCGGCGACGGCGACGACGACGAGGCCACCCAAAGAACCCAAGGGGACCCCGCAAAACCTCCCAAATGAAGAGGAAGATGCACAATCCGCCCGATTCCCAAAAAGCCCCCAGGCTCTGCTCGATCATCGAAGGTCCGGCGCAACTTGGCATAGGATGACCACAACGATGACGGCGGCCGCGACGGCGGCGCCGACGGCGGCAGCGTGACACTCTCCCCAGATTTCCGACACCGCTTATTGTGGTTGCGTGAGCCCCAGGCCGAAGCGGGTTTCTGGAGGCCCATATTGCCGCCATGGGAAAAGCGGAGGAGGGCATGGACCAAATATGGTCGAACCCACGGGCCTCTCCGCATCCTCCCCACGGTGACCCGAGGCGCACCCCTGGCCGCAGGGACTCCTACTCGTGGGTCCTACACATTCATCCCCTGACATCTGGCTGGCACCGCGCCTCCCGGCTTCCCGGGGGGCCCCCGAGACGCCCGAGGACAGCCCAAGACGACCTCAAGGAGCCCCCAGAACGTAGAGAACAGCCCAACGCGCTCCCGCGCAGCCCGAGACGCCCTTCCGACGGCTCTCCAGGCTTCCAGGAGGCCTCCAGAACCCCCAGGGGGTCCGGAAGATCCCACGCCCCTGAAGGACCTGGCTAATAAAGCCCGCGAGGCACAAACAAAACAGAGCGCCGAACAGCGCCAGGGAATTGGAAACACATGGAAATCCCACAGTTCTTTGTTTTTTCAAGTTTGGCCCCCGGTCTACTCTTGCACAACAGACCACAATTCAGACCCCCTCTCACCTCTGAAAAAGAACCCAGGAAACCTTTGAGGGACCCAAATCGTTAAATACCTAAAGGGGATTCATGACTTCTGCGTTTCCGCCCTTCCCCTCCTATACGGTTCCGAGGCTTGCGCAGGGCCTCCAAGGGAGTCCCTGGGCGCAAGAAGCGTCCAAAATGAGATTGCGTGAGTTAGCCGATCAAGCCTAGCTAGAACTTGAGCGCGCGCGAAGCGCGCGACGGTTCTAGTGTATAGATAACAGAGAGAGAGAGAGAGAGAGAGAGAAAGAGAGAGAGAGAGAGAGAAAGAGAGAGAGAGAGAGATAGAGAGAGAGAGAGAGGCGTGGCGAGGCCTGCAAGGAAAGGATGGGCACCGATATGTGGGCGCGCAAGATTTTGATATCCCCCTCACCGAGGCGGGTTCTAGGTGATATCCCCCTCACCGAGGCGGGCTCGTCATCATCGTCACAGTGAACGTCGTCGTCCTCATCATCGTCATCACCATCATCATCGTCACTATCATCCTCATCACCATCATCATCGACATCATCAAAACCATCATCGTCATCTGCTTGGGCACACCACTCACACGTTTCGTGGCCCCATAGGGAGCTCCACCGAATGCCCCTGTGCCGCCGGCCGCATGCGTCCCGCACGCCCAATTCGGCACACCTCTCACACGTTTCGTGGCCCCATAGGGAGCTCCACCGAAGGCCCCAGTGCCGCCGGCCGCATGCGTCCCGCACACCCACTTCGGCACACTTGTCACACGCTTCGCGGCCCCATAGGGAGCTCCACCGAAGGCCCCAGTGCCGCAGGCAGCATGCGTCCCGCACGCCCAATTCGGCAAAGCCCTCACACGCTTCGTGGCCCCATAGGGAGCTCCACCGAAGGCCCCAGTGCCGCCGGCCGCATGTGTCCCGCACACCCAAGTCGGCACACCTCTCACACGTTTCGCGGCCCCACACGGATGTCCACCGAAGGCCCCAGTGCCGCCGGCCGCATGCGCCCGGCACGCCCAATTCGGCACACCCCTCTCACGTTTCGCGGCCCCATAGGGAGCTCCACCGAAGGCCCCAGTGCCGCTTGCCGCATGCGTCCCGCGCACCCCGTCGGCACACCCCTCACACGTTTCGCGGCCCCATAGGGAACTCCACCGAAGGCCCCACTGCCGCAGGCCTCATGCGTCCCGCACACCCAATTCGGCACACCTCTCACACGTTTCGTGGCCCCATAGGGAGCTCCACCGAAGGCCCCAGTGCCGCCGGCCGCATGCGCCCCGCACACCCACTTCGGCCACAGAAGGCCCCAGCGCCGCCGGCCGCATGTGTCCCGCACACCCAAGTCGGCACACCCCTCACACGTTTCGCGGCCCCATGGAACTCCACCGAAGGTCCCAGTGCCGCCGCCTGCATGCGTCCCGCACACCCAATTCGGCACACCCCTCACACGTTTCGTGGTCAACCTGAAACGCCACGACGACAGCCTCACGGGGGACCTCGCGGGCCCGCTGGTGTTCATCGAGCCCCGCGCATCGGAGCCGTTCACCTTCCGCGCCTCCAAGGTCACCCGGACGGGCTTCCCATTCTCGCGCGGCAGGGTGATCACCACGGCGGCGTGCCAGGGGCGCTCCACGCGAGAAGGCGGGGCGAGGGAAGGGCGCTCCGGGGGCGGCCAGACCTCCAGGGCGCGAGCAGTCCGCAGCCAGACCTCGGTCCTGTGGACTCTCGCCCTGGGCCGTCGGCTGCCCGGCGCACCGTTACTTCCGCCGGCGTCGCCCAGGCGTCGCATTGGACTGCGGCCGCCACGAGGTCGGGAACGGCAAGAAGGAGGGGCGACGACTGGTGGCTGGAGCTCTACGCGCTGCTCCCGCGCGTCACGCGCCACGCGGACCTCCTGCTCGGGCGGGCGCCGCGCGTCGAGTTCTTCCTGGCCGGGCCGCCGGCGGGCTTGCTGAAGCAGCTGGAGCAGTTTGTGGCGTGCGCGAAGCGGTGCAGGAGGGAAGCCACGGTCCTCGCCAGGGAGCTCGGTTTCACCGAGTTTATCCGCGAGGGCAGACCCGAGGAGCGGCCCGCCCCAGCGGCGCCCTCTCTTGGCCGTCCGACTGTTTGCCTCGCGTCGCGGACGAGCCGCGCGCGTCGCTGAGACCCTCTCGGATCGACCGACGCGCGTCGCGCGAACTCCGCGCTGCGCTCTGCCCAGCGCCTCGCTCGCCCCTCGTCGCTCCGCCCAGCGGCCAGCGCCGCGCGCGCTACCAGTTAGCCTGCGAGTGCTGTCTGCTCCGCGCAGCGGACGAACTGCGCGCGTCATTGCGACCCTTTCGTGGCGACCTGCGCGCGTCGCGGGGGCCCCGCGTAGCGCGGCGCCCGCGGCATTGAACTTTGGAGCGCGCGGGCACGAAGGAAGGAAAAGAAGGGGAGGCAGCGGGCGCGATCCTCGCGTGGGGCGTGCCGACATGGGCGCCGCGGCGAGCGGGCGCTGCCGTCGGGGTCCCCAGCGGAACCCCTTGCGGAAGCGACGCTTAGTGTCGCGAGTTCTCAGAGTCCGGCAGACCCAAACCATTCGCAGTCGCATGCGGAAGCACTAGGCGACTCCATACTCGCAGTCATGCAAATAGAATCAATCGTGCGCATATTCATTCAGAGTCAGACTCACTCGCGCTTAGACGCGCCCGCGCTCAAGCTTTCATGCTCAGACCTATCGTTTTCGCTCGTGTTGTCTACCCTATCACACAATTCGGCCCGCACCTCATACGGTTCGTGACCCCATAGGGAACGCCGCCGAATAATATATTCCCAGTTGCGGTATTCTCAACTGCTTATGGTTGGGTTTTTCGCAAGGTATTTTTTTGGGTGGTGGTGCGCATTCTTTGAGACATACTATGTTTTTGTTCTATGCCCCCTTTCTAACGAATACTTCGCGGTGCGCATGCACGGGTCGCCGCGCGAACGTGTCAACATCATTCAAAAACCAATGCCGGCATATTCGTCGTTTCGCACACGCGCGAGCCGCGATTTTGTGGTCCTCGTCCTTATCGCCCTCCCTTTTCCCTGTCTCATGAACGCGCTGGATTGTTCCATTGGCCGCTTCATTCGCACAAATCCTGAGCGCAGCACCGGTCAGATCAAACTGATACATGTTCATATTAATTTGACACTAGGGCTGTTGTATCATTTCTCTCCTCCTCCCCAGCTCGTCCTCCTTCTCCTTTCCCCTTTTCTTTTTTTGTCGGCCTGTGTTTTTTTCCTCCCTGCTTGGGCCATGGTTTGAAGCAGCCGATGCTCATGACAGTAGTTTGGCAGCTACGCTCACCGCTTTCTCTCGTCCTCCTCCTCCTCCTCCTCCTCCTCCTCCTCCGCCTTTTCATATTATCCTCCTTTTCCTCTTCCTCCTTTTCCTCCTCCTCCTCTTCGTCCTCCTCCTCCTCCTCGCGCCTGGCAACGTCGTGCCACGATATTCGTTTCCAGAACGCGTGCGTTTTGTCAGTGGAGCCGGCAGTTTGTGTGACAAACTGGTTCAGTAGTCCACACGCAGAACAGCAATTATCGTGGCTAATCAAGCTTCTCGGGCACGAACACTCGGGTTACAAATTTCGGTCACGCTTGCAAGGCGACCTTGCTTTGCCTATGCAGGTTAATGTTTCGTGTGTTGGTCCGCTTGCTACAGGTGGGCCTTCGCGTGAGTCCGGGTTTGCATCTGTTGGTGGCAATTGCGTACAATATGCAACCGTCCAAAAACCAGTGGATTTCAATCAAGTTCAAAACATTGTTGTTCAAACGCTGTCAAGCACACTTTGGTTTTCCAGCAAACCAATGCCAGATTTCTGCGCGCGCGTTCGCTGAAGTTTCAGGGCGTCCAGAGGTTTTAGCCATTTGGTCCAACATGACCATGCGGGCTACACGCGCGCACATGTCGAACGCGTTCAACAGCCATCACGCGCCGAGGAAATCCCAATGGGGTAGGTGAATAATTGCTACACCGCGGGGGGGTGGGAACTAAGCTGTTCAGTTGCTGAACCCTGGTTTTCCAGACTGATGGCCTCTGCAATGGAGGGTGGTGGACGTGCGCAATGTGCTTTGCTTCTGCGTTTTTTTTTTTTTTTTATTGTTATGAGACATGTCAGCCCACTGGGGCTGATACTTGCATGCCCGTCCGAGGGTTTCGAGCTTGAGATACCATTCGTCAGGATGCTCTGCTTGCGCTCTGCTGGAAGCGCTGGCAGCGCGGCATCATCTTGAGAGTTGGCTGGGTGCCCAACTGGTGAGATAGGCGACGCGGCAGGTTGACGCAGCGGCACCTGCTCTCAATTGCCCACGCGCCGTATAGTGCAAGGCGCGTGCCCGTTTCTTCCACTCTTCTTCATCATACACTGATTAGTATTATCCTCTTGCTGCTGGTTCTCCCGCTTCGATTCTCCCATCCTGCTTTTTTGCTGTTCCCTGTCATCCTTGTTCTCATCTTCATCCTGTGCCTCCGTCTCCCCTTTCTGTTCCGCCTCCTTCTGATCTGCTTCCTCCTGCTCCGCCTCCTCCCTCCCACACCTTCCCTCCCCTCGCTCCCCCCTACTGGTTTGCCGCCGTGCGTTTTTTTGTGCCCGTTTGGGTCGCGGGGGGTCTTCGCACAGCGCCGTTGCCCCTTCTCCTCTTTCTCCTCCTCCTCCTCCTCCTCCTGCCTCTGCTGCAAGCTCTTCCGCGGCGCATTATGGGGACTTGTTTGGAGGGTGCAGGCTTGCTGCATGTTTGCTCGATCGAGAACAGCACGTTCCGTCCCCCGCCGACTGAGGGGGGAGATGTGGGCTTCCGCCCCCTCTTGCTGCTTGCTGTGCTCGCGAGGCATTGTGCAGATGCATCTGCCTTCGCCCGCATTGCCGCATTCAGAAGAAGGGTGTGAGCGATGACGTGGACAACATGGATCTCGCCAAGTGTACATGTAAGCATATATGTCTCGCCACTTGCAGCTCGTCCTTCCTGATCCCCCACTCTGCGACTCCCGGGCAGAGCATGCTCCTGTGCTGTCTTAGTGTTCTCTGGCATCGGAGCGGGACTGCGTGGTACCTCTCTCTGGGATTGTGCCGGGGCGGGGGGATCGTTGGCCGGGGAGGCCCGGGGGGGCCCGGGGGTCCTGGGCCGTGGCGGGGGCCGGGGCCGAGGCCATGGGCCCAAGAGCCAGGGAGCGCGTGGCACGGGGGCCCCTCCCCCCTGCAGGGCCGGGGCCAGGGCCAGTGCCGGGGCTGGGCCCCCGGCCCGGGAGAACGCAGCATGGGGACCCCCGCAGAGCGGAGCTCGAGTCCACGCTCTGTCAAACTCGCGCGCCAGATCGGCGGATAGATGCATTTCTGCGTATATAGGTATGCGTGTGTGTATATATAATATATATGTATATATATATATGTATATATATATATATATATATATCAGAGTGAGGGGGGCGATCGGTCAGTCACTGTCCCTAGGCGCGCGGCTGAAGTGAGGTTCTGCGGTGCGGATTGTTGTTGTTGTTGTAGTTGTTGTTGCCCTTCGTGGCCCCGTTCTAAGCCCTTCGTGGCCCCCTCGCTGCCATTAGTGGCCCCATATATGTCCATATACGTATGCCCTTCGTGGCCCCCGCTCGTTCGCGCCCGTCGTGGCCCCATATGCATGCCCTTCGTGGCCCCGCTGTCGCCCTTCGTGGCCCCCTCGCTGCCCTTCGTGGCCTCATATATGTCCATATACGTATGCCCTTCGTGGCCCCCGCTCGTTCGCGCCCGTCGTGGCCCCATATGCATGCCCTTCGTGGCCCCGCTGTCGCCCTTCGTGGCCCCCTCGCTGCCCTTCGTGGCCCCGTTGCAGCCCTTCGTGGCCCCGTCCTTGCCCTCAGCGGCCCAATATACGTATGCCCTTCGTGGCCCCCGCTCGTTCGCGCCCGTCGTGGCCCCATGTGCATGCCCTTCGTGGCCCCGCTGTCGCCCCTTGTGCCCCCTTCGCTGTCCTACGTGGCCCAGTTGCTACCCTCAGTGGCCCCGTCGTTGCCCTCTGTGGCCTCGCATTATCTGCCATTCGTGGCCCCCGCTCGTTCGCGCTCTTCGTGGCCCCATACGCATTCCCTTCGTGTCCCCGCTGTCGCCCTTCGTGGCCTACTTCGTGCCTTTCGTGGCCCTGCTGTCGTTCTCTCTCTCTCTCGCTCTCGCTTTCGCTCTTCGTCGTCGTCGTCGCCGCCGTCGTCGTCGTCGTCGTCGTCGTCGTCGTCGTCGTCGTCGTCGTCGTCGTCGTCGACGTCGTCGTCGTCGTCGTCGTGGTCGGTCCCCTGTCCGTCCCTCGTGGGGTCGGGTTGCCGCCGATCAGCGCTGCCGCTGGCCAGGCCGACGGTCCGCGGCCGCCTCGCCGCTTGCTGGGGCCCGGCCTGCAGGCAAGAAAGGTATACCCCCAAAAGGGGTACGATCGAAGACGAAGAGGGCGGGTATCGATGGTTAGGGAAATATGCTTTAACGGACACTCGAGCAGATAAGAGCGAACAGTCTTAAATTGATGATTGTTGTTGTTGTCGTTGCTGTTGTTATTGCTGTTGTTGTTGTTGTCGTTGTCATTGTCGTTGTCGTTGTCGTTGTCGTTGTCGTTGTCGTTGTCGTTGTCGTTGTCGTTGTCGTTGTCGTTGTCGTTGTCGTTGTTGTCGTTGTCGTTGTCGTTGTTGTTGTTGTTGGTGTTGTTGTTGTTGTTGTTGTTGTTGTTGTTGTTGTTGTTGTTGTTTGTTATCGTCGTCCCCCCCGCGACCGAGCCCGCGACCCACCAGCCACCCACCCGCGACCCGCCCGCGACCCACCTGCGACCCGGCTTGCGACCCACCCCGCGACCCCCCCGCGACCCACCCGCGACCTGGCCTGTGACCCACCCGTGACCCAGCCCGCGACCTCCCCGCGACCCACCCGCGACCCACCCACCCATCCAAAAATGTAAAATCGGCGCTTGCGGCGGGCTCAACTGCATAATTTGTAAAAGTTGGGCGCCTGCGGCGGGCTTCTTGAGGGCCTCGCAGACTGCCGACGTCCTCGCCGTCCCTTCACTCTTATCCGCAACTGCGGGGTGCTACTTCTATCGATGCAGCGTGTCTGTGTGTGTGTGTTCGTGTGTGTCTGTTTGTGTGTGTGTGTGTGCCATCGTGCGTGCGTGCGTGCGTGTGTGCGTGCGTGCGTGCGTGTGTGTGTGTGTGTGCCTTTCTCTCTCTCCCTCTCTCTCCCTCTCTCTTTCTTGTTTTGTTTCTTTCTTTCTCTCTCTCTCTCTCCCCCCCTCTCTCTCTGTTTGTTCTCTCTCTGTCTCTCTCTCTTTCTATCTGGTTGTTTCTCTCCATGCATCGTTATAGCTATTATTCTCTATATGTGCCCAACTTTACCCTATTTGCGTTCTGATATGTATTGTAAAGGCCTTGCTGCCCTGCCGCCGACCCAGACGGACGACAACGACAACGACGAGGGGATGACCCTGCCACAAGCTCGGGACATGGGGCGGGCGGTGGAGGAAGGAGGAGGAGGCGGACGAGGAGGCGGCGGAGGAGGAGGATGAGGAGGGCGAGGAGGAGGATGATAATGAGGAGGAGGAGGAGGAGGAGGAGGAGGAGGAGGAGGGGGAGGAAAAGGGCCGTATGTCTCCTCGGGGGCGCTTGGATCGTCGGGTGGGTGTAAGTGCGATAAGAGTGTTGTGCATTCGATGAAGTCGTTTGAAGGAAGTTATACGTAGGTTCATCTGACAAGACCCCACGTACGTCACATACCTTAAATAACAAACTGACGCCCAAACTACCTAGGATTATGGTAGAAACGCGTGTTGAACAACGTGGCATACTTCTTAACGCCTGAACGAACTATATTGTTGAGCCCGCAATCTAACACAATAGCCAAGGTAGAATTAGACATACAACACCATGTATCTGTTTTAATGTTTAAGTCTACTAAATTGTTTTGCCGCGTCGGACTTGAAACACATAGCGTGTTTGCGATGTGCGTTGGTGTTCGGAATTTCCACGATTCAATAACAGCAGAATATATATACCAAAGCAATCCCAACAAACAGTCTTAAACAGTTGTTTTGGACAGGCGTCGCAGGTCCACGCGCGCGGGGCCGGCCTCAGAGTCGACGTTTGGGGGGCCGCCCAACGCCGCCCATTCCCTTCCCCCCCTTGCCACCCTTTCCATTTTCCGCCGCCCATCGCCGCATATTCTCCACCCCTTACCCCCTGCCCCTGTCATCCCTTCCCCTCCCATTCGCGGCCATCACCGCCCACCCTCCATGTAGCCCCCCTCTCCCCGGCGGCAATCCTGCCTTCTCTACTCGGCGGCAGACCCACCTTCTCCCCTCGATGGCAAACTCGCCCTCCCCCCCTATCCCCCGCCTTCCCCTCTCCTCCCTGCCCACCACCCCACTCACCTTCGCTCCCCATCCTCCTCCAAGGCGGCCTGCCCGCTAGCGGCGAAACCGCTCTCCTTCCCCCCCTTAATTCCTCGCGTGTTTTTTTCCTTCTTCTTCCACGCGCTGGAGAGCACGCAGCCATCGCCCAGCAGCCTCCAGTAGGCGGCCACAGCTGGCTGGATCAGGTCGGCGGGCATCACGGCGACGTCGTTGAGCGGCCGCCACGCAGACGCGCCGGGGCACGGCGCGCGCGCGCCCACTCCAGGGTCTCCACCAGCAGGTGCCAGGCGGCGGCGGCGTGCACGCAACAGTGCACGATGTGCGCTTCGCCGTCGCCCAAGAGGAAGTCCTTTTGGCGGTAGCGCGTCGATTTTTTTGGCCTGCGCGCCGACCCCGCAAAACAATGGTGCTGGACATGTGTGCTGTTGTGTTGTATATCCCTGGGGATTTTTTGGCTTCCGCACGTCTGGCCGTTGATCGACGCCCCCCTTATGGTCCAGGCAGCAGCCTTGAGGGCCGCAGACTCGCACTTCTTCAAACTTGAGGATTAATGAAGGGGGTGCAAGTTTGCGGTCCAAGTGCCCGACCGCGCCGTTCAGGTCTGGCGTCCGCCACAACTTGGCGCGAGGGCGCGGCGCCTCCTTCGCGTCCTCCAGGTGGCGCGCGAGCATCATTGTCAATGCAGATAGTTCGAAGTTGGCAGGGATGTCGAGCTCCTCCGACCTCGACCGACGCGGATTCTGCTTCCGCTCGCGAACGAAGGCGCCCAGCCAGATGCCATCGGCCGCAGGCTGGTCGGCGACGTGGCAGAGGAAGTGGCGCTTCGGCTTTGTCATGTCAGCCCCGTGCGCGGCCGCGTGCAGCGCCGAGGCGGTCGAGGCCGCGCCGCCCCGCCGCCCCCGCGGGCCCGCCGCGGCCCCGATCCTCTGGACGGGGCCGGACCGCTGGCGGGCCGACGCGGTGCCTCCTCGAACGCACAGGGTGGCGTTCGCGTTTCAGCCGCGGCCGCGCGCCCCTTCGCCCTCCAAGTAAATGTCGAGCAGCGAGCGCGTCGCCTCGAACGACCGCGCCGCGGCGTCCGCCACGCTGCCTGGAAGCAGCTCTGCGTGCACCCGATGTCGAACCAGAGGGATGATGGCCAGGCGGCCCGGAGCTTTGCCGACGAAGTGCGGCGCCTTGAGAGTCGCCTTCTTCCGAGCCAAACTGAAGAGATGCAGCGGCGGTGCCCTGCCGCGCCTGCCCGTGCGCCGCGCTGCCAAGCGCCCCCGCCGCGTGCCCCGCGCGTCGGGAATGACATCCTTCGCCGCCCTGAGGAGAGCGTCGATTTCAACTTACGCGGCCCCGCCGCTGGCCGGCGCCGCGCGCGCGGGGCCCCTCGCGCACGTGCCCGGCGGCGCCGCCGTCCGCGACGCCGCGCGCGCCGCCGGAGAACGGCCGCCCAGACTGGCGCCCATCGCAGTTTCTTTCGGGGGGGGTGATCACGAGGGAGAAGGGCGGGGAATGTGGGAGGCACGTCGTGCCCGCGCCATCCCCCCCTCCCCGGCCCCCCGCCCCAGCTTCTCGATGTTCGCTTGCGTTGTCGAGCACCGCAGAGATGCCAGGTCGCCATGTTGCTGCGGGGGCTCCGCTGACGACGGCGGGTCGAACAGCGACATGCCAGCGCGCCATAGAGGCGCGAGGTAATTGTCGTCGTCGCAGTCTGCAGGGCATTCTGCTCGATCCGACGCAATTTTTTAACGATTGCAGCGCGGTCTCAGACCTGCTGCGCCCTTGGTGCAGAATGTATCTTCCCCGGCGGCCTCGTCTGCAACCGAGCGGTGGAACTTGGCGAAGAGCAGCGCCCCGCCAGCCGGGACGTCGTGCTCCGACGAGCTCTCTGGCCCGAGGGGGAGCTTCCAAAGCGGCGCCCGCGCCGCGGCCGAGCCGCCGATGGCCTCTGCCGCGGCGATGCGCAAGGTGCCGATTGGCAGCCGAGCGACCTCCTTCTGCAAGAAGGGTCCGAATTCGAGGAAAACCGCGCACGCCGCGAGCTGGTTTCGCAGATTTGTTATTTCCAGGGCGTTGCCCGCGCCAATGTCGTCGCGGCGCAACAGAGACGCCCACGGCCGATCGCGCGACGCAGGGGCGCGGCGCAATTTTTCAAAGAACGCCGAATTCCAGAGAGGGCACTCCGACGCGAGCCTCGGCACCACCCGATGCGGCTGCGCGATTTTCCATTGGGGCGGCCTGCCGATAGTGGGTTGCAGCTGCACGTCGCTTATGCGATCTGCCACTGATGCTGCCTGCGAACGATGCATGGTCCGAGCGCTCGCTTCCTTGCCGCCCGCGTCGTCGCCGAGGATTGCCGCGATCCGTTGGGGCAAACTCGCAGATGCGCCGCGCGTGGCCAAGCACTTCCGCGCGCGGTCGCGCCTCGCCAGGCCGATCGCCGCCGCGGCGCCGACGCGGGGGCCCAGCGCGATGCGCGGGCCGAAAAGAGGTTGCGGACAAGTAAAGGTGAGGGCGGGCAGCCGTCGGAGTGGCGGGGGGGTTGGCGGGGGTGGAGGGCGGCGCGGCCGCCGAGGGGCTTTGGGAAGGGGCGGAGTAGCCGCCCGAGGGTTCGGAAGGGGCGGAGCAGCCGCCGATGGGTTTTGGGCGGGCGGGCGACGGCGCGAAGCGAGGGTTGCGACGGGGGTTGCGCGGGGGGCGCAGATGGAGGCAATGATGACGATGGCCGGTGATGATTTTCAGCGGGCGCACCGCGCTGCGCCGCCGAGAGTGTCGCGCGCGGGGCCGCCCACCTAGAACGCCTAATCGGATGTCTCATTTGAATGTGCTGCCTGAGTGCCAGCTGGGCCCTCGCCCCCATCACTTGGCGCCGCTGGCAGCGAGGCCGCGGCGCCCCCGCCATCCCGAGCGGGATGCCGCGTAGCTGCGGCGCCCAAGGCTGCCGGTGCAGAGGCAGCGCCTCCGCTGCGCCCCCCGCTCCGCCCACGCCGCAGCCGCTGCGCAGCCCCTTTTGGCGCGTGGAAGGCGCGGGGCAATTTGGCGGCCTTCGCGCCCGGCATCCCGCGCAGCCTGGCTTTATTGATGGCTGCCTCGGGGGCCGCCCTTGCAGCGTTCGCTGCGATCACTCTTTGATGGTTTCGATTGCGCCTGGGGCGAGCTTGTAGCTGGCGCGAAGGGGCGGGCCGACGTCGCCCCAATATCTGCAGCCGAGCCTCTCGCTCTGCAGGGCCCCGGGTGGGGCCAGGTCGAGGTCCGCGAACATCGCGCGAAGGCCGCCATTCACCTCGTTCATCTGCGAACAACAGGCGGCCCCCGTCGTCCCGGGATTCCCGCTGCAGGAGCGCGCCATTGAGGATGTGGTCGCTGCTGTGCGCCGTCTTGAAGATGCTCCTCGAGAGCGCCCCCTTGGTCTTCATCTTCTTCGAGACTGGCTTATTGGCCGGTGGGTCGCGCTGGTAGGGGCTCTGGCCCTGGGCCTCGAACATGTGACGGCGCGCCTTGGCGGGCCGCCCGCGCCCCCCGCGCTCCGCGGCTGCGCCGTCGCCGATGGCGGGCGCGGCCGCGGCGCGCGCGGCGAGTCTCGAGCTCGGCTCAATGCGGCTATCGGGCGAGCAAAGCAAGGGGGAAGAGAGCTATATTTTAAGAGATCGAGAGCATCGGGGGCAGGGGGCTGCGCGGCAGAAGGATCGGCAGCGAGAAGGGGAAGAGAGCGAGGGCCTAGGATGCCGAGAACAGTGGGGGCGCGACGCGGCGCGACAGAAGGATCGGCGGCGACGGCGGTCACGATGGCGCGGCGGCACCTCCGCCAAACGAATGGGCCAGCAAAGTAGAGCGTGGCGGCAGCGAGCGGGGTGACTATGATAGCCGAGAGCTCGCGTGCACATGCGCCGCTAACTCCGCGCGGCGGGCGGCCGAGCGGCCGAGCGGCGTGAGTGGCGCGCGCGAGCTGCCGAGTGGCCCCGAGAAGCATCAACGCGCCGACCAGTGCTTCTGCGCCTTCCTGATCACGCCTGCAATGCACCTGCTAGCGCTCTGCGCTTTCTTCTGGATCTCGTTGCAGTCCTCCGCGGTCGTAGTCATCTTCGCGCCTTGATGGGCGCGCCCCTCAGCTTCCCCCCATCGCCCCCGTCGCCTGCTTGAGCGCAGTCCTCGCGTCTTTCACTGCCCGCGATGGGTCAGCGACGCGGCCTCGTGCCCGCCCGATCCACTGCCCCAGCTCAGCGGCCGGCTTCGATGCAGCCCCTGCGCGCTTCAACGCGAGGTTCTTCTCCTGGTTCTCCATCTTTTGGTGCTCTGCTTTCTCCCTCTATTCGAGCTTATTCTTCCTCTCCTGCTCCTGCGGGCGCCCACCGTCCTCCGCGCCCCTGCGCCGCCCGCGGGATAGCGGGGCGCGAGTTCGAGCCGGCCGAAATCGAAAGCGTCGCGCGATCGTTTGACTGCGGTCGAACGATCGGGCGAGAGCGGAGCCCAGGATACCTTTACTTGAAAGGCGAGCCGCCTGCTCTTGCCCCTGTCCTCGCCGCGGCTCTTGCCCCTGTCCTCGCCGCGGCCCCTGCCGCCGTTTTTGCCGCGGCTCCTGCTCTTGCGCTTGTCCTGGCCGCGGCTCCTGCCGCGCCTGCTCTTGTTGCTGTAACTGCGGCGCCTCGACCTGCTCCTGCGGCCGCGCCTGCGGCTCCTGGGTCTGCTGCGGCGGCTGTCGCCCCCGCTGCGCTTGCGGCTTGCGCAGCGCCTGCGCCTGCGGCTCCTGCCGCTCTCGCCATCGCTCTCGCCCGCGCGGCGGCGCTCGTTTACGCCCCCCGTCGCCGCCGCCGCGCCCCCGAAAGGCGGGGCCGCCGACGGGGCACCGCCGCGGCGCTTGTCGGCATAGAACTCTCTCCTCGCAGCCAATCCACCGCGTCGGGCCGCGCGGCCTCGAGCTGGGGGCGGCGCGCCCACTTTCCGAGGTCGTGGTTTCACCTTGTCCCTCGCATTTCCCTCGATGATCTTCGCGTCGAAGCCGTCGCGCGCCCGCTCCCTCGGCGGATAGCAGCGGCCTCCTCTTCGAACCCGCTCCTTGTCGATCTCCTGCGCCGCGATCGAGTTGATCGCGGGCTCCTCTAGCTGATTCGGGTTCTGTAGCTCGGGGCCTTTCTGCGAGGTCTTTGTGGAACTTCGTCTTGGAGCGATTCTTCTCCCTCGCGGAGGACCGCGGGGGCCAGCCCTCGAACTTGCGCGACAACCGCGCGCCAGTCGCGTTGTGCGAGTCGCACATGTCCATAATGAATGGCTGCAGCGCCAGGCGGCAGGCAAGCGCCGGCGATTCGCCGCCGGGGCCCTCAAACGCGACCCTGACCAACCAGACCCGCGCCCGCGGCGGCTGGCGCGAGCGGAGTGATTGGGGGTCGGGGCAGCCGAGGTCGCGAGGGCGACCTCGCTGGCAGTTTGGCTTCGGCCTCGCCCGCCCGGGAAGCGGCGGCGGTTCGCGCGTCGCACAGGGGGCGCGGATGGGGGGGTCGGTTCAGGGAGAGAGGCGCGTCGACCTCGGTCGCCTGCGCGTCGCCGTTCTGGGGCCATGGCCGATCAATCGGCGATGCGTCGCCGATCCCAGGTCGTTTACCCCCCCCTTCCCCCGCCCTCCCCCCGGAGCCCAATCCACCTTGCGCGCCCCCGTCGGCCGTGCGCGCGAAATCGCGCCGACCGGGCAATGCTCTCGGCCGCGCGGCGGCGAAGTCGGCAGCGATCCAGGGGGTCATGAGCGGGGGCGACTCCAGGGCGCGCTAGGGGGCGCTTGGCGGAAACATGCGATCAGGGGGGTTAGGGGCGGGGCTGTCCCTGGTGCGAAAGGAGCCGCTTCGGCTCGCCCGTTGCCGTTCGGCACGGGCGCGGTGGTTTTTCGAGGGCCCCCCATTCGATGTCTTCAAACAGTGTTTCACGTTGGCCAGCGTGGGCCCCAAACAGTAGGCTCTTGCCGTCTACGCGGTGCAATCTATGTGGTGCAATGTTTTCGGTGTAACCTATGTGATGCATTCTATGCGGTGCAGCCCATGTGGTGCAATGTATACGATGCAACCCATGTAATGCAATCCATGCGGTGTAATCTATGCAGTGCAATGTATGCGATGCAACTTCTGCAGTGCAATCTATGCAGTGCTATCTGCGCGGCGCAATGCACCATGGGGCGGCAACGGGCGGCACCCCGCGCAAAAGCTGGAAACCGACCCCAGGCGACGGGCGGCAACAGGGCGGGCGCGGGCGGCACCGCGCGCAAAAGCCGGCAGCCATTCCGAGATAGTTAAGCCAAGTAAGAACCCCTCTTCGCAA
The DNA here is from genome assembly GCA_963575745.1 of Prorocentrum cordatum. Taxonomy (NCBI): domain Eukaryota; class Dinophyceae; order Prorocentrales; family Prorocentraceae; genus Prorocentrum; species Prorocentrum cordatum. The sequence continues at coordinate 413,118 of CAUYUJ010000614.1, forward strand.
GTTCTGTTTGGGGAACTTCAAGGCCCCCCCCTCGTTCTGCTGCCCGTGCGGCCCCGTCCGCGAAGTCCCGCTGGGTCCCGCTCATGGAGCCTGGGCCACGGGGCGGCCGCGCGCCATTCCAGGGGCGCCGCGCAGCACGTTGCACGACATCCATTGCATTGCACATTTTGCACGACATTGGCTGCGCGCGCATGCGTCGCACCGGGCGCATTGTCATTGCCGCGCAGCGTGCACCGCGCATTCCCCCGCGCTTAGTCTGCGTCACGCACGTAGGGGGCGCATTGCACAGCTGTGTCAGTGACGTGATGCACGCGATCCGTTTGACGAGTAGGCCCCTTCCGGCGTCGGCGGAGTCGCAGGCACCCCTCGAAGCCCGCCGCAGACCGTCTCGATCGAGTCTGCGAGCTGCGCCGCCCGGCTGCCGCGCCGCCCGCCAGCCCTCCTTGAGCCCGCGCTGCTCGCCGCCATGCCGCCTGCCAGCGCGCTGATGTTCCTGATGTGCTTCCGCCTGGCGGGCGTCGCCGAGGCGGTCAATGGCGCCCGTCGCTTGGCCCGCCCGGCCGAGGGCGCGCTGCCCCCCGCGCTCACCAAAGGAGAGATCCGGGCAGCCTACCGCATCATGGAGACCCAGAACCCGTTTTCAGAGGAGATCGCGCGGCGCGCGTCGCCGCTGATGTGGGCCATCGCGGCGGCGCTGGGGCGGGCGACGTCGCTGCACCCGTCCTGCGTGTACGTCCACATGCTTCTCCTCATTGCCACGACTCTCGGCGCCGTGCAAATGAAGTACGGCCGGATCCTCGGGCGCCACTGCAACCTGCTGATGTTGCAGCATGGCGAGCCCGGTAACGGGAAGTCCGTCGCGTTGTGGCTCGACGTGCAAATCCTGTCCTTCTACGACCAGGCGCGCGAGGCCCGGGCCAAGAGAAGGCGCGAGGCCGCGGCCGCGAGGCACGAGCTCGACCCGGAGAACCACCCCAAGCCCGAGAAGGAGCCCGCCAAGGATTCTATCTTCATCAAGGGCACTTTCGTTGGTCTGGGGGGATTCATGCAAGCCCAGGAGGGCACCGCCTTTCTGGCCCTCCACGAGGGGAAGACTTGGCTCCCCCAGACGTTCGACAGCGGGCCGGGCGGCGGGATCGACGACCTTAATCAGATCCACGACCGCGACCTCTACAAGAACCACCCCGGCAACAACCAGAACAAGTTCCGCGTGCGGAATCCGCATTTATGCGGGGCAGTTCTGATGCACGTCGAAGGGGTCTACGACCAGTCGCAGAAGCCAGACACCACGGCGGGGATGATGCGCTTCCTCGTGGGGCACTTCTCCGCGGTGGTCAATAAGATCCTGCCCGATCTGCCGTCGCCGCAGATTGCCCGGATCGTCGCTGACGATCCCGACTACTTCAACAATTTGGGCTACGACGACGTCGTGCAAGCGTTGGGCGGGGTCATGCTCGTCTCCTCGTTCCTCTTCCCGGCGGGGCGGGAGCGCCAGGGCGAGAAGGTCGACGGGAAGCTCAATCGCGACCGCTTCTCCAAAGCGCGCGGGACGCACTTCCTCCCCTGGGCCCCCGATGTCCGGGAGCACTTTCGCACCCAATTTAATAAGTCCGCCGACTACGTCCGCGGCGAGGCCAGGGCGTCCAGGGGCGAGGGCGAGGTCAGCGAGTACTCCGCCGTCCGGAAGGACATGACGCGGACTCTCCAATTCATCCCGCCCGTCGACGTCGGGGAGAAGGTGGTCGCATTCCTACTCAAGAAGGCGGGCAAGACTGATGAGCAGGTGCAGGAGATGACCGGCCAAGGGATTGTGGAATGTCTGGGGGAGTACACCGACAAACATATCGATGCTCTTCTGGACGGCCTCGATCCGCGCCAGATACCGCCCAAGGTGGCGCGCCCATCAGTGGGCGCCGCCGTGGGGTTGGGCGAGTGGTTCGCGAAGAACTTCCAGAGGACGGTGCGCGCCAAGGACGTGGCCAGGGAGTTCATGCAGGCCCGCGCGCGTTTCGCTGCCATGCCGCCCCCGACGCTCGCGTCCGCGGAGCTGCTCGTGGGGCACGATGTCGCGTCCAAGGTGAACCCCATGGAGACGTTGCGGCGCATCGCGAACCACTGGAACGTCAAGGCCTTCGCGCAGAACCCATTTACCACGGGCGCCGACATAAAGGCCTTGCAGCTCGATTACATCATCCTGACACACATGGGCTTCCTACTGGTCGCAGACGGTCGTGCGAGCGTGGCCGCGTACGCAGCCAATAGCGAGAACTTCGAGAGGGCCGCCAACCGCATGATGAAGTGGGACCCCGAGGTCGCCCTCCCGGAATTGCGCAAGCTGGTGCCCGAGGACGCTTCGGGCGCGCGCGAGGAGGGAAACCAGGACGTCGCCGACGCGATCTGCCAGGGCTTGAAGGACGTGCTCGACGGCAAGCCGGTGGACTTCGACGAGCTCCGCGCACTCGAGGCCCCTGCCGTCGCCGACGTGCGCCACCAGCAGGTGCCGGCATCGCAGGTTGGCGCCCCCCCGCCGCCGGGCGACGCGCCCGGGCCGGCGGGCGCGGGCGAGTCGCCGGCCCCCGCGGCCGCGCCCGGGCTCACGCAAGCTCCGCTCTCGCCGGGTGAAGAAGAGGCCGGGGCGGCCCCCAGGGCCAAGAGGCTCCGCGCAGAGCCCCCCCTGGCAACAGAGAGCTTCGCGGGGGATTCCGCGCTGAAGAAGAAGATCCTCGTGTCCATCCTGGGCACAGCGCAGAACCCGTGCACGGCCGCCAAGAACAGGGGCTCGTTCAGCGGGCCCACCCCGCAGGCGGTCGAAGCTTCACTTCGCCTGATGTTTCGGTTCGTCGATGCCGCTGGCATCGCCGTGCTACAAGGGGCGGGGTCGGGCGTGCTCATGCGCGGCGTGCCCCCAGAGCACAAGGACGCCGTCTTAGAGGAGATGCAGTCCCGCTTGGGCCTCTCGGATCGCGTCCTCAATAAGATGAAAGATGCGAATGATGTCCGGGAGGTGGCATCCGAGTTCGGCAAGGAGAAGTTCATGCAGACGGCGCCCCTTCTGGGCGATGCATTCAAGAATGCCGCCTGACGCCGGCAACGCGCGCCCTCCGGGCGGCGCGAGCGCCTCGGTTGCCGTCGCCGAGCGACGGTCGCAACGATTTCGGTTTTTCAACGCAGCGAAGTTATCAACATCGATCATCGACCATCCGTCGTTATCATCCACCCTTGTCGCCGCAACGCGGCGAGTTTTTTTTCCCCAACCAACCTGTGTTGTTAGGTCTTCGTTTTGAAGAGACAGCGCCCCGCGTCCCACCTCCTCCTCTCCTCCTCCTCCTTCCTCCCGCCACCGCCACCATCATCATCATCATCATCGTCGTCGTCGTCGTCGTCATTTCGTGGCCCCGCAGGGAGCTCCACCGAAGGGCCCAGTGGGGCCGCCCGCATGCGTCAGCCACATCCACTTCGGCACACCCCTCACACGTTTCGTGGCCCCACAGGGAGTGCCACCGAAGGCCCCAGTAGGACCGCCCGCATGCGTCAGCCACACCCAATTCGGCACGCCCCTCACACGGTTCGCGGCCCCACAGGGAGCTCCACCGAAGGTCCGAGTAGGACCGCCCGCATGCGTCAGCCTCACCCGACTTGGCACACCCCTCACACGTTTCGCGGCCCCACAGGGAGCTCCACCGAAGAAGATATTCACAATTGCTGCACTCACACATGCGCATGGTTGGGTCCTTCGCCAGGATAATTTTCTGGCTTTCAGGCCCGATCCCGGACCCAGCCCCGGCAGAGATCCATCCAGGGTGAACTCTTGCCATGGATTCACCCCACGAGGGGCCCCGGGACCGATCGCGTTTCTTCGTTACCCCCAGGCCTCTGGAGGTCGTTTCACGGGAAAATCGGCCCTGGGGGATCGGCATACTCCTCCTCCTCGTCCTCCTACTCCTCATCCTCCTCCTCATCCGAGCCTCCGCCAATCGTCGTCCTCTGACCTCCCTCTGGGCATCCTCCGATCGTCCTCCTCCGATCCTCCTCCTCCCCCTCCCCCTCCTCCTCTGCCGAGTTTCCTCCGGTCTTCCTTCCCCGCTCGTTCTCTTCCGAGCCTCCTCAGATCCTCATCCTCCTGCTCATCCGAACCTCCTCTGATCCTCTTCCGTTCCCAGATGATGCGATACCGAAAATTGTCGGTAGCGAGAACATGCACGATGCAATTTCGGTCGTACCGGAAAGTGCCGGTATTTTCGGTCGCAGACGCACGTTCGCCTCACATAGGAATCGGTCGCGAGATTTCACTGCGCCAGGCGAGTAAATCTCATGCGTGCGCACGCACGTTTCCTATGCAAATTTCGGTCGGCAAATTTCGGTCGCGACCGAAACGCCGCGCGCGCGCCGCGACAAACGTTTGACAAACGTTTGTCAAACGTTTGTCCCCCACACGTTTGGACATGAAGTTATCATAGCACTATCCACGGACAAACGTTTGTCAAACGTTTGTCGGGCGAGTTGTGCCATTCGCGCCACCGCCATCATCGCGATCACCAGCATCGTCATTCACAGCATCATCATTATCGTCAAGTTCATAAACATCAAGATAGACCGCATTAATATCAAAATCGCCAACCTCATCATCGTCATCACCGTTGTCGCCGTCGTCGTTGGCGACACAGTCACCATCATACGACTCATCATCATCATCATCAGCATCATCATCAGTACCACCACCATCATGATCATTAACATCATCAACATCATCGGTATTATCAAAACCACCATCGTCAACATCGGTGCCATCATCACCAACGTCATTGTTATTTCTATCATATGTATCAGCACCACCTCCATCACCCCAACATCATCATCAATGTCATCATCACCAGCTTCATCAATATCATCAGCATCGTTATCATCATTCGCATTCTTCATCGTAGTCGGCATCGATGCCATCATCAGGGTCGTCGCCATCCCCTACCATCCCCTTCAGAATCGCGATAACTATCATAAACATCTTGGGGGGAAATTCATCGTCGCCCTCCTTCGTCTCCTTTTCCTCGTTGCCCATCTCCTCCTCCTATTCCTTTTCCTCATTCTCCCCATTCTCTCCTAGACGTTGTCGTGAATTGGTATCTCCCGAGGAGCATTTCTAGCAAATTGCTGACTTGCCCCCGCTCGGCAAAACCTTGTCGTTCAAGCGTTGAGCTCCCCCCCCTCCTATGTGTCCTCTCTCCCCCTCCGATGCTGAAGGCGGTTGTGGGGGCGGCCACTACGGGGATGGTGACGCCGATGCCGACTATGCTGATTCGGTTGATGATGGTGACGGTCATGATGGTGATGGTGAGGATGTTGGTGGTACCGATGATTAGTATGATGATGGTGATCATGTTGATGCTGCTGGTTTGGATGGTGATGGTGTGATGGTGGTGGGGTTGATGGTGGTGCTGATGATGATGCTGCTGATGACGGTGATGGTGAAGATGATGACGAGGATGGTGATGACGATGATGCTGATGATGTTGTTGTTGATGATGATGGTAAGGCAATGGCGAGTATGACGATAAATCACCAGACAAACGTTTGACACACGTTTGGCAAACGTTTGGCAAACGTTTGACAAACGTTTTACACACGTTGTGCAAACGTTTGACAAACGTTTGACAAACGTTTTTACAAACGTTTGGCAAACGTTTGACAAACGTTTTACACGTTGCGCAAACGTTTGGCAAACGTTTGGCAACCGTTTTGCAAACGTTTGGCAAACGTTTGACAAACGTTTTACAGACGTGTTTGCAAACGTTTGACAAACGCGTGGCAAACGTTCTACAAACATTTGGCAAACGTTTGACAAACGTTTGGCAGACGTTTTGTCGGTAGATCGTGTGGATATTATTGCGTTCCCGAGATTGTGAGAACAAACGTGTGATCAACTGGTTGGGGCGAGTGCGATGATTGCGCTGACATGTTTTGTATGCGCATCTGCCATTGCAGAGGCGAGCCGTGCGCCTGAATGCGACATCCCGCCGCAAATCCTGAAAAGTGCTGGCGAGGAGGGAGCAAGGCACGCGATGTAGAACCATGCCGATGCTGATAATATTGGCGATGACGGAGGCGGGGAAAGGGAGGGCGAAGGGCGGGCGAACTTCACCGCCAGCAAAGGCGAACGGTGCGCTGCTTGCAACCTAGTGCGAAGGGCGCACAATCTCGAAATCCACCTCCCCCTCATGCTAGGAGGGCCAGGACCTCGTAGGCTGTTATCTGGCCTTACCTCCTGCGTCATCTTCTCTCTTCATCACCCGTGCCCCCTCTCCCCGTGCCCCTGTTGCTCGCGCGCCCCCCCCTCCCCCCCCTCCAGTCTCCAGCAAACCGCGCGTCAGTCCTCCACGCCACCACTCCCATGCTATAGCTCTGCCTCCTCCGTTTCCATTCTGGCCCCGTTTCGTTCCATGCTTCAAACCGCGGTCATCTTGAACGCCCTTGCGCGACACTCACCACCCACCAACCCACCCAACCCCCACCCCGAAGGCCCCAAATCGCCACCCAGTTGGGGGAGGGGAGTGGGCGCCAGGCAACACGTGAAACTTATGCCCCCCTCCAACCAGATATTGGGGTCTTCGGGTTAGGTCGGGGTGACATGGTAGGTAGACAGGAACTGCCATCGCGCCCCTGCGGGCCACGGTGGGAGAGCAGATCGTCACAGACAGGGGGGGGGGGGGAGGGGAGGTATTAGAATGGGGAGTGGGTGCGCCACTACGCCAGACCATTCGAACGGCGCCCTGAAAGCCCCCCCCCCCGCGACGGGCCACGAGGGGACCACGAGGCACGAGCGGCCAGTCGGCGGAGCCAGCGATATACCTTCCTATGCGCCACCGCTCGCAAAGTTTTCGCGACAGGCTTAGTATCGGAGACCCCATCATCGTTGTAGAAGCGATCTTAGTAATATGACGCATAAAGTCCTCGCACATGTAGCACCAAAACCAACGCGGGTTCATGTGTGCCGCGCCCTCAGCGATGTGCCACCACATGTGGTGTTTGTTCACAATGCTCCATTTCTTCTTGTGCTCTGTTTTAACTGCGTAGGAGGAATGAAAATGATACCAAATCAATGCTGCCTCAACTGCTGTTGCTAGGTTATCTGCCGTTTCCTTACTCATGTACATCCCAGAAGAATCCATGTAGTCGTAGTATTTGCACAAATTCTCTACCATCAATGAGCGCATCGCCTTGCGATCGCTGCCATCCTCATATTCGAGGCAGAGCTTGTAAATAACGGGCACGAGCCATCGTTGTTCTGCAGCTTTAACTGATTTTTTCATGACGGGGCATTCTGCGTGCGGGCTCTTGGTGTCGGCGATAAAAAATTCCAGCCCGAAGTGTGTGATCCTGTGTGGAATCTTGAGTTCATCGTACAATTCGACAATTCGCCGCCATATTATCTCGCATGCTTTCGTGGCTGGCGGGGGAAGCTGCTCATAGATGATCTCCTTCAAGACGTTACCTAACATATGGCTCGTGATCCCGAGATCCACGCAATGCATACTGTCTAAACTGATGGAGTCGACCGTAACTCCAAAAACTGAAAAGACGGGATGCGTGAACGGGAAGGGCTCGCGACGTCGGAAGCGCATCCAATGCCTGGGATAGCTGTCCTGCCGATGATCCGCAACGCGCGCGTTAGCACCAACGTGTGTTTGCCTTATGCGGCCCTCCAACACGACGCAGGCGATGTAATGATCTACTTGCTGAGCTGAATGGTGTAAACACACGTTGGGCTAACGCATGTCCTGAGGAGCACCGATCCTGGCTAGGGCGTTGCCGCGCGGCCCAGAGGGCATGCGTGTGCATGGGGGGCGGGCACGGCGATGGCGAGCACAAGGAGAAAGCGAAACTAGCCTGTACATCGGTGCTCCGTAGGGGGCGGTGGGGGGAGCCAGAGGGTGGAAGGGTGGTGGGGGAGGGGTAGGTGGTCTGTTCCAGAACATACGGTGGGCGTGGCTGGCGGAATGGGATGGACAGGGCCGCAGCAACAATGCGGGAAACGAAGGTACGGGTAATGGGGGGGGGGGGGGAACAGGATTAGGGGGAGGCATGTGGATATGAAGCGAGGGAAGAGAAACGAAGGGGAGGAGTGGAATGGGGGGGGGGGGTGCAAACGCAGGGGGAGTGGCAGTATGATCAGGCTCACTGGGGCATCCCTGCGCGGGGTCAGGGCTAGGGGATTAGAGGGGGAGTGGGCTTACAGATAGACGTTGCTCACTGGGCGTGCGCGGTAATGCCTCGAACGTCGTACACAGATTTCCTTGACGAAATTGTTCCACGGCAGCGTCGTGCGGTTGGCTTCGCAGAGGAAGCAAATCTCATGCGCATTCGGGTGAGGGCAGCCGATGTGCTGGCTAAAAAACTCCATGTCGCCTGGCGGCGTTGGTCGCAGTCTGGAACGCACATGCGCTCTCCGCCCCTAGGTTTCAACTTGGTTTCCAAACAAGATGCCGCAGGTGGGAAACCGAAGTTGCATTGGTAAATCGGGGCGCTTCGAACTGCGACCACAGCCTAAAATCGCGTACAGGAACGCGCGGTATGGGAGTTCTTGGCCGCACAAATATTGGCCAGCTTGATCCCGATGGCGAGAACCCTCTGGAAACGGTCGGCCGAGCCAGTCCGCTGCAGCCACTGCTCGTTGCCCCATGCTCTGGGATTCGGTTCCCACATGTGGCGCCCCACATGTCCCCCCCTCGCCCCCGCATGAGTCGCCGCTCTTCCCAGCCCCCCGCAATCCCCCCTACGTTCGGGTTTTCGTCACCAAAACACAATACCCTTTCGAGCATGCGGAATGGCGGAGCCCTTGCATCTCTGGTCGGGAATTTCCCGCTCGCCAAAGAATTCAGAGACCATGCTATGACGCACCATATTTCGAGCCATGTGTCGAAACCATCATGCTGCTGCTTCAAAGTAGTTGAGTAGGGCCAGCCCGCGATTAGGAAACTTAATGCCCAAGCCGACCCTAGAGCCAACAAGCTTGTGAACGAGACAGTCATGAGGGAATCGTTGTTCTGCATTTCTGCTCCATCTCCGTGTATCCGAAGCGGGATGCACCACCGAGAGTAGTTTGGAACCAGCCAAACGGGGTGATGCTTCATCCTAGGGTCGCCCCTGGGAGCGCCACCCCAAAACTCGTGCATTGGACCAAGGCCCACCATCTCCCTGAACTCGTCAGGATGCGATCGGAACAAAGCAGAGAACATCTCGTGCGGAAGTAAAATGCAGCACGGTGATTCAAGTACTTGTAATGTTTTCGGGTGGCGACAATGAGCGTCAAACTCTTCAGGTTCTGGAAACGGGTTCCCGCGTAGATATTTCTTAGTTAATTGTTGATGCACGTTTGAAGGACACCTCCCCCAGGATCCCATTGATGCTAGCTCCCTCACCTCGCTGTAAGATGTCAGGCCGTCCTTGAACGCCGCGAGGGCATATCTCTGAACTTCCGCGCCGTAGAGTTTGCCCCACGACCATTCCCTCAACAGCATAGACGCGAATGCCGAGAATTCAGGGCGGCCCCGCCCATCGACATCCTCGCGAGCGCTAGTTTCAGACTCCTCGGAGTCAGGGGGTGGATCGGGATCGAGGCGCCTCTTCGTGCGCCGCCGCATGGCAGCGCGCGAACTCGAGCCCAGACGGGCTCGCAAACAAAAACTGGCTGTGCGATTGGCGGCCACAGCGGCGGTGCCTGGCAACGCCCGTCGAGAGTGTCCTCCCCCAGACCATCGCCCTCCCTCCCCTTCCTGTATTCAGCCCCCCTCCCCCGAAAAAAACAAACAGCTGCCTTCCTCCGTTCCCCCCACCTCTCCATGTGGCGCGCCCCTCCACGCGTCGAATTGCCCCCGCGGGCAGTGCCGTGACACTCTGAATCCTGGTCGCGATCGCCCCCCGCGCCCCCTCCGGACGCAGCGACAAGTCTTTGTCCTCTTACGAACCCGCGTTTGCACCGCTAGCAGAGCGAGCGATCAGTGAAAGCATGTCCGTCTGCCAGAGAAGAGGGGGAGAGGAGGAGGAGGGGGAGGGGGAAGATATGGAGGAGGAGGCGGATGAGGAGGGGAAGGAGGAGGAGGAGGAGGAGGATCGAGAACCTCGAGGAGGCGTAGGAGGTCGAGAAGGACGGGAAGAAAGACCTGAGTGGCTAATTACGCTTCCACCCGTCCCTCCTGGCATGTGAATGCGGGTGCGCAAGCGCACTCCCGCGATCGCAGGTCGGGAGCGTTGGGAAGTGCAGCAACCAAATCGCCTGGCGTCTCGGGCTGCGCGCGGACGCCGTACACTGGCTGCGCAGTGAAAACAAACTGGCTGGCTGGCTGCACTGGCTGGCTGACTGGCTGCACTGACTGAACTCACTTGGACTCGACACCGGCACGCTCGATGACATCGAACACTTCAATCGGATCATCCGCGTCGGAGGTGGCGCTGTAGTCGGTCCAGCCGAAGGGCACCCACGTAGCGGGATCATTGACGTCGAACGCGTTCCAGACAGCTGGCGAGATCCACTTAGAGTCGTCCTTTCGCTGCCAACCGTACTGCACCCACGTGTCCTCGTCATTTGCATCCCACGGCAGCTGGCCACCATGCTCGATGCTCTGCTTCGTGAGCTGCTTGTCGTACTGCTGGGTGAGCTGCGCAATCTTGCTGAGCGAATCGCACTGCGTTGCGGTCTGCTCCTCCGTGGTGCCCATCTTCACGCTGGAGTTGTCGAGCAAGAGGCCCTTGATCTTCTGCAGCTCCATTGTGGCCAGGTCGATCCTCGAGTCGTGGTAGTGCAGGGTGAGCAAGTTGGCCGTTCGCTGCTCCTCTGAGCTGCCAGGGCTGAGCGCCACGTGCTTGGTGTGAGCGATGGCCTTGGTGACTTTCGCTTTCTGGGCGTGCATCGCCTTGATCGCCTCCGTGATCTTGATGGCCTGCGTTTCCATCTCGTCGGCAAAGCTGTTAGTCGTGATCAGAGCGATCTCGCCACTCATGATCGATGATGATGCCATGGCTGGTACACTGCACTGGCGTCGGTAACCTCCTGGGGAGTAGGTCGCGATTGCTGGCGCAGTTGAACCGAGGGAAATGGCTACGTATGAATGCGAGAGCCTATGTGTCTGCGTCGTTGCCTTAGCCGTAGTTTCCTTAGTAGCCTCGCGCCCCGTGACCCTGACCGTTGTTTCCAGGAAGGAGGGGGTGAGGAGGAGGAGGAGGGGGAGAAAGAGGGGGAGGAATGGGGAGGAGGAGGACAATATGGGGGGATGCGGGACGATCTGGAAGGATTACCTGAACGGGTCTCTTGGAAGGAATATTTGGTGGTGAGCTCTCTCCACAGTGTTGCGCCCTCATTCTAAACCTAACTGCCACTGCTATGCCACAGTACCAGAAGACCCCGAAGCCAACGCCCCGACTGGCCCAGAAGGGCACCGCACGGCCCCAGGACTCAGGATGTGACAAGCTGTTTAGGGGTGTTCCCCCCACGCGTGCCAGAAGCGTTATTCAATGCACCGCGTGCCTCGCACTTGTGCGCCCAACGTGTACCCCCATATCCTGTGTCATATCCCCCCTTGAACGCATATGCTTTCTTTGCACTAGTGACCCTTGTCCTACTTAACTAAAGTCACTCACCCCGTACTGCCTCGTGTTCGCGTCGTTTGTGGCAAATTATATATCCGAGCTGAGCACATGACCCGAATGTATTCTGGAACCAGATATAATTTGGTCCGATGCTGGAACCAAATACTTTTGTCCTATCCTGGGCCCTGAACTAGACTCATGGCATCGTCGTGAGCTCCGCCACAGCGACCGTCATCGAGCCTCGCTGCAAACAGTGAGCACCAGTGAGCCCGGCATCGCTGTCACACTAGGGTACTGCGCGTGCTCATCGAACGCTCGCTGGAAACAATGAGCCTCGATGAGCGATCATCGAACGCTCACTGGAAACAGTGAGCTTCGATGAGCTTCGCTGCTAGTCGGTTCGCCGGGCTAACTTGAAATTGAAATGCGCGTGCATTTCAGTGGCAAAGCGCGCACGGATCTGCGCAACGAGCAGTACCATGAGCTTTCATTGCGAGCGCCTAACAGACAGACAGACACACAACCATCGCTCGCTAGCGATCACTGCGACAGACAGACAGACACATAACCATGAATACATACGAACGTACACACATACATATGTATGCATACCTATAGGTGTACCTATACCTGTACATGTGAACATGTATGTATGTGTATGTAGTACACACATACGTACACACGCATGCAATATACATGTGCATGTGCACATATGAGCTTACACACCACCATACATGTATAAGTATCTACACATACACATACAATTGTATTGCACATAATGCCCAGTCATGATCACATCAATTTCGAGCAGTGCCCAGATCCGTATGACGCCCCTCAAGCGGCGGAGACTCACACGTGCAGGAATATGATCCCCCCCTGCAACCATCTACGAAACTATCTTCAGCTGCTTCGCGGCAGCGAACGCATTGTACATGTTGTTGCAGGCCTTCTGCGTCCCCACCAGCGACGGGCTCTCCTCTGTCTTCAAGTCCCCGAGCACGTCGCGGTTCTTGCGGACGTCCGTGAGCACCTGGCATCGGCAAGGGCAGTCCCCAGTTCGTGAGCTCCTACCCCCAGGTGGTCGCAAGAATTCATGGGGTGATCCCTTTGCTCGAGCATTAGGCTACGTCGAATTGCGAATTGCAGGGCCGACGCAAAATGGTTTATAGCATATCGCTTAGGGTGTAGGGTTTAGAGATTAGGGTGTAGGGTGTTGGGTGCGTGACCAGTGCTGGTCCTACGCTTGCTCCTACTTATATGCATGTCCCTCGCGTGCATGTACTGGTTGGGGTTGGCGTGAGGGGGCGCGGGGGGCGGTGCGGAGTGGGTAGAGGATGGGTGTACGCACCCCACTTGCCCATGTCATATCCACGTGCCTGCCTGCACTCTCGTGGAGGGCGAGGCGGAGTTGGAGGGAGCGGGGGGTGGGGGGTGGGGGGGGGCTCGTCTGAACGATGGAAGGGAGGGGGGAGGCAGAGGAGGACAAGGGTGCACTGGCGCCTTCTTGGCCTTCTCGAGCTGGTCCTTCTTGACCTTGTTCGCAGCCTTCTTGATGTCCTGCTGGAGCTTCTCCACGAGGCCCTGGGCAAGGGGCGAAGGCGAAACGCACTGCGAGCGAGAGGGCGCGCCCGCGTGAAAGCTCGAGTGAGGGGATCGACTACGTAATTGATGCGCGCCGAAATTGGCGCGCCCTTCGAAACTAAAAAAGTTAAATCTGCTGGTCCTCACAACTGCGGTGTATTCCACACTTTGTTTCGTAGATCCGAAGGACGCGCCATTGGGGTACACCAAATATGTAGTAGACCCCCTCAGCGAAACGCTGGGAACACAACAGAACGCGGAGCAGCACGTGGCGGCCACGTGGGGAATGCCGAAATGGGCGACGAGGGCACGCGTTGCATGCGTGGCGGGAATCCCGACGAGGCGCGCGACGGTCAGCTTAGACCGCATGCGAACAACAACCATCCACGGACACGCGCATGCCCTGAACGACGGCCAGCCAGGATGCGACATGTTTGCAATTGCCAGGGCGCCGTCGAGGCGAGGTACATGTTCGACATGGTCTCGACGGCGACCTGGTAGTTCATCATCTGCGGCTTGCCCATCGCAAGCACGTCCTGCCAGTCGGAGATCTTGACCGACTTGGCCTCGCTGACAAGCGGTGGCAAACAGCTCCGTGGCCCGTCCAGAAGGCCCAACCCAGTGAAGGGGGGGGCGAACAAGTGGGGGGGAGGTGGAGGGGGTACGCGGGGGCGGGCGCGCAGGAAGCAGGACGAACACACGCGTTGGAGGGAGGGCGGTGGGCGATGGCAGCATGGCGGGTGGGAGGATGCGCGGGGCGACGGGGGGGGGCAGGACGAAGAGTGGGGCGCGTGGGTTCACGCGCGGTGGCGCGGAGGAGTTGAGAGTGCGAGGAGGTGGGGGCGAGGAAGCGGGTTGGGGCGAGTCGGAGGAGCAGGAGGAAATAATCGGAGGATGCGGAGGTGGAGAAAGATGATGACAGCGACGGTGGGAAGCAACCACCCGCGCCTTCGGCTTCGCTGCAGCTCCGCGACCGCGACCACGACCGCGGCCGCGATTCTGACTGCCTGTCTCCTCGGGCTCATCATCCTGCTCGTCGTTGCTCTCGTAGCCCATGTTCTGGAAATCGCCTCTAGATGTTGTATATGTCGCCATCGGTCCAAGCAGCAACGTAGCTCCTGACGCAATCCTGCCAGGTGGTGCCACATGGCGCACCATGGTTACCATGGACCGATGGGTCTGCGAACGATCGGCGGCCAGTTCACCCAGCCCAGCAGCAAAACAACACAACTACGCCGCCGTCAACGCTAAGCTTTGTCGCGGTCTTCTCAATGCTCTCCCATCTTGCCCTCTCTCGTGCTCTCTCTCTCTTTCTCGTTTGACCACCCCTCGTGTTCTCTCTCTCTCTCTCTCTCTCTCTCTCTCTCTCTCTCTCTCTCTCTATCTCTCCCCCCTCTCTCTCTCTATCGCCCTCCGCCCCCCGTGTGCACGAATACATGTACACCTGCACCTAAATACACGCATACATGCAATCATGTTTACATGTCTATGTGTATACATATAAGTAGTAGCCATAGCTCTCCCTCTCTGTTTCAGATCGGGCTGTCGCTCCCCAATATCTTTGCACGTGTGCGCATGTACTTCTACCTGTGCATATGCAGCACAGTGCACATGCGTGCAACCACCACCCACAGACAACACACAGCATGTGTGTAAACACATGTGCCGTAGATGTAGGTACTTTTGTGTATATATACACATGCATACACAATGCCCGACACCCCCTACCCGCTTCGCGCACGCGTGGCAGCAAGAGCCCCGCTGCAACTGGCAGTGCATGACCAACAGCTACTAGCAACGCATCGCGCTGGCCCCTCCTCTCCATGCACCTCTGACACCGCCAGCTGCAGTGGGGCTCGTCACACTACCGCAGGCACTGCCAGACACTACCAGTTGCCATGCCTCTCGCTGAGCATTCTGAAACTACTAAACAAGTCAATCCTCTGCGGATGTCCTCGACCATCTTGGCGGACCCCAGACCAGACGACAGGTTTTGGAACTCGTCGTTGTCAATGGCCTTCCTGCCGCGCGCGGTGCCGACCTTGTCGCGCCTGAACGATTTCTCGTGCTCGTCCTCCACGTCAAGGTATTGCCTCCTCTTGGGATGGGCTGGGTCGCGCCTGACCTGGGCTGCAGACCAGCGAGAATTCACCCTCCTCAGGGTGGAATGAGGAGGGGGGCTGCCAAACAGGATGGGAAGAGAAAGGTGGTCCATCCGCATCCTTCTTGCCTCTCCTCCTCCTCGTCGTCTTCCTCCTCCTCCTCCTCTGCACCCCCCTCGTTACTGGTTCATCCTGGGGCCTGGGCTGTTGGTCAACGAGAAATCCAACCCGTCCAAATTGAAGGATGGTGGGATTGACGGAAAGGATTTGGAGGAGGAAGGTGGTCCATCCTCCTCCGATTTGTCCCTCCTCCTCTTCCCCCCCCCCTCATCCCCCCTTTTTCTCACTCTTTGTTCCCACCCCTTCATCGCTGATCCCTCTCGGGATTGCCTGGGCCGCACTCGGCCCGCGCTACTCTCCAACGGGAAATGGCACCGCCCTCTCGATGGAAGGAGGGGGTGCATTAGAACGATGCTGGGTGGAAGGTGGCCCATCCTCCTCCGCCTTGCCCCCCCCATCCCCCCCCCCCCCCCCCTCGTTTGGCAACTCCTTGTTAGTTGGCATCCAGTGCAACCTTGATGGATCCAGCCTCCAGCCGCTCCTCCGCCTCCTCCTCGCCGTATTTGTCCAGCATCTGCTTCCACGGCTTCCAGACCGACTTGCGCTTGATGCCCTCGCTGGTCGTGGCGCTGACCGAGAGCTCCCAGAAGGCCTCCTGCATCGAGGGGTCCTGCAGAGCTGCGATGTTTATCCTGGGCGCTTCGGAGATCACGCGCGGGTCTAGATCTGCCAGGGCCCTCGTGCCCATTCATCTGGGGGCGGGGAGAGAGAGGGATGGGGACGTGCTGGGACACCCAGGGGGCAGCCGCTAGAGCTGTCAAGATGTTTCGGTTCCGAGGGTTTAGCAGTCAGGGTCGCGTTCATCCGCGGGCCAGGAAGAGGAGGGGGGCGTGCAGGGGAAGGACACAGCTGCGCGTCAAGGGGATGTTCAACTACGACGCTACGTGCGAGTGTGCACGGATGCCCCTGGACATGGAAACCGATTGCACTTGGCTTGGTAGGCGAGCATGTCGTGGCGCGATATTGGCCGACGTAGAGTAAGCGAGGTTGGGTAAGTAGATGCAATTGGCCAGATGTGGTGGCGGGTGGTTTAGGGATGCGCCTGAGGCAGACATCGATAGAGTCGGCTGGATGAGCGGGTTCGGTGGGGCAGCTGGACGGGCGTGCGAGGTGTGACAGATAGATGGTTGGATGGGACGACCCACGCAACTTGCCGACTTATGCTGTGCGTAATAATTGCATGGATGATGTTGATATGGGTAGGGCAGGAAGGAAACTACAAACAAACACCGGATGCATCCTTGAGCCATGCCATCACGTACCCGAGCTTCGCCTTGTTCTTCCCCTCCCGCACTCCCAACTTGTCGGCCTCCTCGAAGGCCGTGGAGACACGATCGTTGCCTTTGCGGGCCGTCCTGAACTGGTTGTGCAGGAGCTTCACCTCCTCGGCTGTAAAGATGGCGCGCAGCTGGGTCGGATCCATCCCGTCGCCATACTGCCTGGCAAGATGTTTTGATGCTGCACCGTCGCAAGCGCACGCGAGCGCGCGCTTGCGGTCGGGCTAAAATGGACGGCGACGAGAACGATGGGGATACGTCCGATTTCGTTTAATCGGCACCTGTGTTTGGCATCGTCTTCGCCACCCTGTTGATGCCCCACGGCGTCAACAGGGTGGCGAAGACGATCGCAAGCATCGCAGTCATCGCATCCTCGTTCGCGTCGGCCTGCTAAGTACCCACGTCATTATATTTGCCCCTGATATCGTCCCCACGTTTGGCCCGGTCACAAGCGCGCGCTCGCTCTCGCGACGGTGCGAACATTCAAAACGCAAGCCTGAAGAGCTCCTTCTTCTCGTTGAACGACTTGCCCTCCGCCTTGCGGACCAGCTCTGCGGTGGATTTCCTGCTCGATGGGTGTTTGTTTCGCGTCATCTGGCATGTGAGCGCACGACGGGGTGACCACGATGAGGCGACGACGAGGAGGGAGAGGTGGACAGGGCACAGGGCGGGCGGGCTGAAGAGTTACCAAGAACAATCACTGCACGCAGTCGCGCACGACTCAGCGCGCAGGGCATCGGGGCCGCCGATGCCCGTCCAGTCCCCCAGTCCAACAAATTGGATTCGTCGAGAAGGGGGGGGGGAACGACCTGCACTATTGGACGGAGAGGTTTCGTGGCATCGCATGGAACGGCTGTTATTGCGACGAGGCCTGGGTGGCCCAACTCGTCTACATCGAACCAAACTCTGAAACAACAACATTGCTCAAAACCGCGTGCACTCTCCGCTCTCTATTCAATGTGCTTCTACGAACCGCCTCAATAACATCCAGATGTCCCCTTGTCACCGTACACGGCCAATGTGAGCTCGCCCTTGCCCTTGCTCTTGCCCTTCTGCTTCGACTGCGCGACGCCCCGCTTCTTCGGCTGCGCCTGCGTCTTGGCGGCCTTCTTCAAGTTGGCCTGACAATGAGGGTGCGCGAAATGCAAATTCACGTGCGCGGCAGCCGTTGCGAGCAACCCCTTTCCAGGTTGCAAACTGACGCGGCGCCCAAAACACTGCGTCATATCGCAACCTTAAAAGGGGCAGCTCGCGCCGCCTGCCGCACCATCCAACTGGTCACAACGGAACCCAAAACGTACCTTGATCACTGGAGCACCCCGTTTCGAGCCCTTGGGAGGCATGGTGGAATAGACCAGCGCACCGAGGGTATAATCGAGAATCTGCTCGGCGGCCCCGCCTGGAGCCAAAACAACTCGAACACACCGCCGCTGAAGTTGGCCAGGGGTAGTTTTTGAGCGTGTTCAGGGACTGTGTTGCAGTGTTATGCGTGCGAGGTTCACGCCACAGTGCTACAAATACGTGCACGTGTGCCGCATTCACCTAACAGTACAATCCTAATTGCGTGTGCTGGGGCATAGCCAGGCCATGCAATTGATAACACATGAGCGCTTATTTAAACGGATTCACACACAATTAGCCACCAGGTTCGAACATATATTTTACATATAAAAGCTAGGCGACAAACGTTTGCCAAACGTTTGTCAAACGTTTGTCAAACGTTTGTCTCGAACGACAAACGATTGTCAAAAATGACAAACGTTTGTCATATGTGACAAACGTTTGACAAACGTTTGACAAACGTTTGACAAACGTTTGTCACAGTGTTTTGCACATGCAAATGTGATGCACATACGTGGTGATTAATTGTTCACATAACTGAGTTTTAGACATTTGAATTCTGGACATTTGCGACACATGTGCACGCACATGTACGCATGCACAACCCATATAACGCATTGCGCAGGTATCGCCCATGCGTGAAACTATGCTTGCACGTGTTGATCTGACTGGGCGATCCCTCCGTATAGATTGTTTTATTCGGCGATCGCTAGTGAGATGCCCGAGCTCCTATAGTAAATTGACGCCCACCGTTTGTATTGTACTCGATGCCTCACCTGAACCTTAGATTAATTCCCCCTCTCGATCCGCGCCAGCATATGTTATGCATTACGATTTACGGCACGTGGACACCTGGTGACTCGACCACCCAAAATTGCAATATGGCGCCACCTTGTCTCATGGTTGGCGCGTTGACATTAGACTTTCTGGCCCCGCGGGCGTCCACTGGCGATGTGGAGGATTGCGAGGAAGATCAGGGGAGACTGACCAATGTATGGGGGGCGATGATGAGCACGGAAAAGGAACGTTGAACTAATTGCGATGCCACCGCGTTTTGGAACGAGAGTTCTCTAGAGGGGGTGATGGGGGGGGTGGCATGACCAGGATTCACGGGTTACCAAACCGATCGACGTCACCTTGCTCTCCGTATCTCCTGCAGTCGGGGCGCTGACCTAAGGAACCCTAAATCAGGAACGGGAGCCCCTTTCCCACGCGTTAAACTTCGGCGTTCAATCGAAAGCTTATTGACAACCTTAAGGAGGATGTGACGCACTCGAGGGACACCAATCACCCCCCCCCCCAACGAAATGTGTTCCGTATTCAGCGCCCCGACTGTCATGTCCAAAAGAAATCTGAAACGCGTATTTCCTCGACCCTGAGGCTAGCAAGGTGCACATCGGAGATCCTGGCTCAGTTCGACGATCCTGAGACTTGTTCGACATCGGCCGATGAGTCCGAGCGCATCGTGGTACACGCCACATCCATATCGAGAGCGCTCCTGCTTTTCAGGCATAGCATGCTCAGACTCTGAGAGTCGCACAAGTACCTGCAAAAAAGAAACCAAACGTGCACATTACAGACAACTCGCAATCGAATCGCAGTGCCTGTCGATCCTGCAGCGTGCATCCCTGTGCAGCCCCCAGTCGCGACACATATCATGCCACGTCGCTGCAAAGACGCTGACATCACATATAATGTACACTCGAAAACTGCGACAGCTAGATCAATCCCGATCGGCTGCCAGCATCTGGGCACGGAGCAGCACAGTGGAGCTCTTGCTCAGCTTCTTAGAGCAAGACTGCTTCATTATGCTCATGAGAAGCTCAGCGTGCTTCGGGGTATGCGACGCGCTGCACTCTACGAAAAGACGGCGCTTCTGCTCACCATCGAAAAACAGAGAGTAACTCTTGTGAGTCCCGTACACAGCAACGATGTCACCCATGATCGGGTGCTTCCAGCTCCTGACCAGGGGCTCGCTGTCCACGGCACCAGTCTCCTCGATCAACGTCTTGGAGGTGGCTTTCTTGGGCGTCTTCTGGATGGTGACCTTCTCAGTGGGCGTCTTCTGGATGGTGGCCTTCTGCTTGAGCGTCTTCTGGATGACGGCCTTCTCCTTCCTCGTCATCTGGATGGTGACCTTCTCCTTCTGGATGGTGGCCGTCTCCTTCTGGGTGGTGGTCTTCTCCTTCTTCAGCTTCTGGACGGCGGCCTCTCAGCAACAGCGGCGGGTTGGGGGCGAGGCGCCGCAGCTGCTCCCTCCTATTCGCCCCCCCCCCCCCCCTCCTCAATATCCTCCTCAGCATCATCACCACCATCATCATAAGCATCGTCAGCATCATCATCACCATCATCAGTATCATCGTCATCATCATCATCATCATCATCTTCATAATCACCACCACACTCAGCATTATCAGTCTCATCATCACCGCCCTCCCCACCCCTGCTATCCCATTACTGGTCTGCATATTCGGTCGAATCTGAAGCGGCCTCCGAATGAGCTGGGGTCCCACGGGCGCAACTAACCCAATCTGGAGCGCCCGTCGGCCAATCCAATCAGTCAATGCACACATCAGCTCGCCACCCTACGCTTTCCGAACGAACCAGCAGCACACTTGAGCTGGGCCCACGACCGAACAAGCAGACACAGATAACCACAACATCCCATTTCACAGAACATGCCCCGCGCCTTCCTCGTCGGCATCTGGTCGGCCATCTTGGCCATGGCAAGTAGACGGGACGGGTCCTTGGCGCCGTTCTTGGGCGGCGTGGTGTCGTCATCATGCACGTTCTCCTTCGCGGTGCGCTTGACCGCGGCGGGGGTCTCCATGAGCCACTGGCAGACGTCCTGGCGCGGTGGCGGGAGGGGGCCCCGTCTAACGGGAGGTTGCTTCATCCTCACTCTCCCCCTGGCTCCTCAGCCCTCTTGCCTCCCTCGGTCATTGCCCCTATCCCCCCTCGTTTTTCCCTAGTCAGTCCATCATCTTATGCCAGCGTCGCTCTTCGTATTCTTCCCCCGACTCCTCCGTCCCTCGTCATATGTCCGCCCTCTCACTCTGCCAGTCAGGCGCACATCTTCAAGCCTCCATTCGACACAGTCCAGGGCCACAGTGATTCGGACAACCTCAGAAATTTGATGCGTAATGAACGGGTTGGAGATGATGACGATGATGATGATGCTGATGGTGATGGTGATGATGCGGGTGATGATTATAGAGGTGATGTTAGTGATGTTGGTGATGATGGTGACGATGATGATGATGATGTGAAATTCACAAGCACAGCATGAGGCTTGACTTCCCGTCAACGTGCACTCCGTCCACTGCGAGTGCATTGCGTTGGCTTCCCACGAATAAGAAAATGAATTAAAGTTCCACCAGTGCAGCCAGAGCGGGTGCCATGAGGATTTGAACCACCACCCGCCCTCCTCCATCTCATAGCGCTGGGGTACTTGGTTAGAAGTGATGACGCTGCCCGACCGCAGTGGTGGAACTTTTGGCAACTGCGTGCGCAGGCAGAGCTTCAGTCCCTGAAGCGATCAAATTTCAGCCAGAAAGCCAAGTTCTTCATCTCATGATCGCCGAGCTCGGATGTCTCGGCCGTTGCTCCACCCTGCGTCAACATCGATGGTTGCTGGCGCTGCTGCTCTGGCTTCTTCGGGATCTTCGGCTCGTGGTTCTTCGGCTGGTTCGGCTGCGGCGTGCACGATGGCGCAGTCATGTGCTCTGGGCCCTTCGACTGGTCCTCCAGCGGCTTCGGGCTGTCGGCCGACGGCTCCTCGAGGTGCGGCGCGAGCTTCGTCTCCTGCTCTGCGTCACTCTGGCCGCTGCTCTCCTGCCCCGCCTCGAGACTTGGTGGCTCTGGCTGCTCCACGGGGGGCTGCGTGTCCGAGCCCATGTCGCCACGCGGAGTCTGGCCCCTGGCCCAGGCCCCGACCTCGAGGGGCGGGGGTTCCGGACTGCTGGCGGCCTGGGCTGGCTGGGTGCCAGCTATGAAGCCAAGCTGGCGCGCCATGATCCGCTCGGCTGGCGATGGGCAAAGCTCCGCCCAAGGCATGTCGGGCCGCGAACTCTCGCGCTTCGCCTGACGCCGAGCGTACTCCATGGCCCAGTCCTCTGCCGTGCTGCATGGTGCTGGCGCCCATCTCGGCTGAAGATCGGACTGCGCATCATCGGCTGGCTTCTGGCTGACCTGCTCGGGCGGGCTCGTCTTCTCCCTCAGGCGCCGTCTCTTCGGGGTAGCCGACGCGTCCTAGTGTTCGACAAAGATCGGCCGAGGGGGATGTCGAAGATGAGGAGCACGAGTAGGGGAAGGGGCAGGAGTTTTGAAGGCGAGGAGGGGAGGGGTAATCACAGGCGGAGGGGGAAAAATGAAGAGGGAGGGTGGTACAGGCCATCGATTGCGGTGCCGCTCCTCCGAAGAAATGGTCTCGCACGATCCGCTGGCACGCGCGGGGCAACTGCCATCGGTCTCGAACGATCCGCTGTTCTCGACGGGGCGACTGGAAGCTGGCATCGCAGACTCCTGGGCCTGGTTGGAGGGGTCTGTCATATAGAGGCCGCGAATGATCGCAGCTCACTTCTTAACGAACTGAATCGGAATCTCTGGCATATACGCGCCTCTGATCTCAGGCGCAGCTTGGAACTCGCCACCCGATGGTTTTGCCTCGGAGGACAACAGAAGAGAGAGAGAAAAAAAAAAAAAAAAAAAAAAAAAAAAAAAAAAAAAAAAAAAAAAAAAAAAAAAAAAAAAAAAAAAAAAAAAAAAAAAAAAAAAAAAAAAAAAAAAAAAAAAAAAAAAGCGGCACGTTTGCAATGGGGGGTGCAACGGGAGCGCGGGCACCCATGTAGGGTTCGACGGGGGGGGGGGGGGCTGCATTGGATGTGCCTCTGAGTATTTCTGTTCTCCCCAGCGGCCTTCTCCAGACCCCTGAACGCCGCGTCATCAGAAATGATGTGAATCTCCCCGAGGGCATCGCCTCCAAAAGCACCGAGGCACGTGAAACTCGTGACGTTGGCAACCAGGGTCCGCAGGCAATGCGCTGGCTTGTGCACCCACATGATCGAGGGCATCGGGTGCACCCGCGCTTGATGCACCTGAAACCGAACATCGAAAACCATCTTCAGTGTTCCGAATTTCCACGTCCACCTCCGCCTCCTGCAGGAGGCGGAGGTGGACGTGGAAATTAGGGGGAATGGAGGTGGAGGTGGACGCGGAGGTGGCCGTGGCTGCAGAGAGAATGGGGGAACGGAAGAACATGTTCTTCCCTTCCCCCATTATCCCCCCTCCTCGTTCATGTCGCCCTGGGCGGGCATGGAGTTTAAATCGCAGGCGCCCCCCGAAGCCAGCAAATGGTCCCGACGATGGTGCACCGCTCGACCTGGAGGTGCGCGTCGTGTATAAGCTGCTGGCTGGCGTCCCCCCCTGGGTTGTCCTTCGTCCTCGACTGCGCGGCCGAGTCCGAGGGGGGCCACGTCGCAGTCAAGGGCGTAAAGAACACCGTGCCCCCCTGCTGGACGCGAAGGCTCAGCTCGAGGAGGTGAGCGAAGCCCTCGTCCGTCAATACGTCGTGCTGGCGACCGTAGAGGTCGTTGTAGGGTCTGCTCGGGCCGATCATGCTGCACTCCTCGGAGATGGCCGTGGGCCCAATCACCTCCAGGCACGCCGGGTCGCGCCGCTCGGGCAGGAGCGCGGCCAGGAACGGGGCGCACGCCTGGAGGATGAAGAGGAGGAGCTTGTCCTTGCTCGCCTTCAGCAGCGCCCAGCGCTCGGGGAAGAAAATCTGCTCGGCAACCTCATCCAGACCACGCTCGTCGGCCTGATGACGATCGGCGGACATGCAGGCACCAGCAAGGGCCTGCAGGGCCTGGGAGGGCGCCGCCTGGCGCCTGACCAGGGCTCCGCCTGGCAAGAAGAGCCAAATGTGCTCTACGGAATGTCTACGTCGTTCGGTGGCAACTCACGGGGGCCTCCCATGCCATCTTGTCGGCTCGTGCGAATCGGCGCCAGTCAGCACTAGTCGACGCTAAGTCGACGCTGCTCGAGGCTAGCCGACGCAACATCGGAGCTATCCCATCGACTCCCAGACGCTACTCGAC
Organism: Prorocentrum cordatum; assembly: GCA_963575745.1. NCBI lineage: Eukaryota > Dinophyceae > Prorocentrales > Prorocentraceae > Prorocentrum > Prorocentrum cordatum. The sequence goes on from CAUYUJ010000614.1 coordinate 437,214, forward strand.
GCTATAGCACCTGGCTCCCATGATTCGTGGCCGAACTATCGGGGCCCGCCGCCCGTTGCCAGCCCGCCTCTTATTTCCCTGACCCCGATCTACCCTGCCGAAACCAGCCCCTCCAAGAGACCACATGGGGCCTAGGCCGCAACAGGGCCACCCGAAGGCCATCGGGGGGACAACGAGGGCGCCCCCGACCCCGTTCAAACACCCAGCGCGCCCCCTATTCCTACGCTTCCAGTCGCGAAATTGAAGGGGTGGAGGGGGCAGAGGGCGGGGGAATACGAGGTGGTTGGCGAGAACATAACATACTCGGACAGGGACAACCGAGGGTGAAAAAGGGAGGCGATGGGAAAGACTGCGATTGAGGAGGAGGAGGGGGAGGAGGAGGAGGAGGAGGAGGAGGAGGGGGAGGAGGAGACGGACAAGGAGGAGGGGGAGGATAATGAGGGCGATGGAGGGGAGGATGGGGGAAGGTCGACGGAGCCCCCCGTGGCCGCGACAGTCCTGAAGGTCGTTCTTCGGCACGCCAAGCTGGTTGAGCTTCTGCTCGAAATCATCGCTGGAGTCCTCGGGCCATTTCGGTGGGGGTGCATGATTCCCCCCCGTCAGTATCCAGCATCATGGACATCTTCGCCAACATCATCGTCGTCACCGAAAAGCAAAACACTCGTTATCAGCATCAATACCAGCATCACCATCATCATCATCAGCATCATCATCATCATAATCATCATCATCACGGTTATCACCACCATCGTCGTCATCATACCCATCATCCTTATCACCAGCATCAACATCATCGTCAGCCTCAGCATTACCCTCGCAGTCCTCCTCATCATCATCAGCAGCATCACCATCGCCCTCGTCAATGTCCTGTTCCCCCTCCTCATCATGATCAGCATCATCATCATTACCACACCCATCATCATCAACACCATCAGCATCATCATCATCACCATGGCCAGTATAACATTTAGCACCATCAGCATCAGCATCATTACCCTCAGCATCATTATCACCATCACCGTCCTCATCATAACCATCCTATGCACCACCGTCGTCAGCATCGTCATCATCTTAATCATGTTCATCATACTCATCATCAGCACCCCCTTCTCCGTCACCATCCTCAACACCACCATCATTAGCACTGCCACCTCACCCCCACCCCCACCACCAGCATCATCATGACCACCACCATCCTCCTCCTCCTCCTCATCCTCCCCTCATTACCTCATCAGCATCAACATCATCATCATCATCACCACCGTCATCCTTCTGACCCTCATCACCATTCTGACCCTCCGCATGCCGTCTGCTCCTCTTCCTACCCTCCCTGCTCCCGTACGTTTCCATCCCTACTCCCCCTCTCTCCATCCAGCCTGAGTCCCCGTCTCCTTTCCTGACTCGTTGGAGAACGGAGCAAGGCGATCCTCGTCCTCCACGGAGTCGTGGGCCATGGCGTCGTCCTCCACGGAGTCGTGGGCCATGTCGTCGTCGGGGGCGGCCGCCGTCTCGAGGGCCGCGATCGACACCTCGTGGTGAGGAGGCGCGACCACCATCATCATCATCATCATCATCATCATCATCAGCATCAGCATCAGCATCATCCTCATCATCAGCCTTATCATCATCACCATCAACTGCATCATCATCGTTATCATCATCAGCATCGTCATCATCACCATCACTACCACAGACGCCATCATACTCATCAACATCACCATCACCACCATCATCAACAGCATCATCATGTGCATGCGCATGGTCATTATCAGCATATTCAGCATCATCCCCTCCATCATCGGCATCACCATCGTCATCACCATCATCATCATCATCAGCATCATCATCAGTATCATCACCATCATCATCACCCTCATCAGCACCATCAGCGTCATCATCATTGCCATCATCATCACCATCATTCCAATCATCAACATCATCATCATCGTCTTCGTCATCGCCATCATCATCGCCATCAGGGTAGGGGAGTGAAGGGTTGACGCCCGAGCTACTGGGTCGAAGCGACATCGGCGGGTCGATGCCCCCGCCGACGACGCCCTCGATGACGGCGGCCTCGGGGAGGGCAACGGGGGCGGCTCTTGGGAAGCCATCGGGGACGCGGCGACGGTCGGCGGGCGCCCCATGAGGTGCAAGAAATAGTTGATGGAGCTCACCTCTTTGTCATTGCAGGTCGCCAGGGCCTATGGGGCGCGCGGGTAGATTAGGGGCCTGCCAAGCTATCGGACCATGCGTTCCCCGATTCGGTTTGGGAAGTCTTCAGGGAACACGTGGGCATCTTGAAAGTCATCTTGGCCGCCTGGAGGCCATTGGGGGCCCGTGGGGGCTCGTGGGCCGTCTTGGGGGCTCGTGGGCCGTCTTGGAGGCCATCTTGAGCGTCTTGGAGGCCTCTTGGGCCGTCTCGGGTGCCTCTGGGGGCCGTCGTGGGCCTCTCGGGCGATCTTTGGGCGCGCTTGAATCGTCTGGGGCCGTCGGAAGGCAGGAAAAAAATAAGCAAATGCCACAATCCTTCAAACACTAATGGGAAATCAATCATTTTGACATTTTCGGCCCTTCGGAGGACGCCCAGCCGCAGTAGGAGGGGGAGGGGAAGGAGGAGGGGGAGGAGGAGGAGGAAGAGGAGGATCGAGGAGTTGGAAGAGGAGGAGGAAGAGGAGGATGCGGAGGAAAAATCGGAGGTGACAATACCTCCTCATCAAAATCCCCCTGATGTGAAATCCCCCTCCTCGCGGCGACCTGGCGCAGCCGCGTCTGGCAGTCTCGGAGGCGCCGCAAGTGTTTGAGAATCACGCCGATCTTGTCGGCGAGACTGGCGGCCTTGTCCAAGGCTGAGGCCGTGGACTTCTCTGACGTGCACTTGGGGTACCTGGGGGGTACCAGTGGAAGCAGCAGAGGGAGACCATGACGATCATTATCGCCATCATCATCACCACCGTCATCATCACCCGCATCATCATTAGCATCATCATCATCATCAGCACCATCGCAGTCATTATCATCACTATGATCATTATTATCATCGGTATCGTTATCGTCATCGTCGTCATCAGATTCGTCACCATCGTCGTCAGCCGCGTCAGCATCGTCACCATAATCATCATCACCACCATCACCATCACCACCACCATCATCACCGTCATCATCATCGTCATCAGCATCATCGAACTCATCGTGCTCATCACCATCAACATCATTATCATCACAATCCTCCTCATCATCATCATCATCATCAGCATCATCATCCTCGTTGTCATCCTGGCCCTCCGCATTTTCTTTATCATCCTGGTCCTCTTCCTGCCCCCTCCTTCTTCCATTCTCCCTCACCTCCCACCTCTCAATTCCACCCTCCTCGCTTCCTCTCCTCCATCCCTTCATCGCCGTGTCCAGTCCCCCTCTGGCGCCACCACTCCCGCCCGCCAACCCCGAAGGCGCTTTCTACGCCCAAAGGCACGCAACGATGGCGGCGTGGCAAGCCGTCCGCAGCACAGAGAAGGTCGCGTCGACCTCTGGGATGTTGGTCAGCAGGGCCTTCACCTGTCGCTCGATCTTTCCATTATCCTCATCCTCCATATCATCCACCTCGTCATTATCCTAGGTTCCCTCCTCATCGTCACCATCCTCCTGTATTACCTCCTCCTCCTCCTTCTCCTCCTCGCCCCCTCCTCCTCCTCCTCATCCTCCTCCTCCTTTTTCTAATCCTCGCATTCCTTCTCCTTTTCCTCCTCCTCATCCTCCTCCTCCTTCTCCTCCTTCACCTCCCCCCCCCCCCGCCCCGCATTTCTGCGCTCCAGCCGCCAGCTCCGACACGTGGTGCAACGATCGAGCGTGCACCGCGCAGTCCCGCCTCAAGAACTCGTAGTGGCCCAAAACGAAACTCTTCTTCGAGCCGACCTCCTCCACGTACGCAACAAATGATCGGGGGAGGTCGGCGGCATTCACGGCCGGGACGGGGCGACGCACGGGGGGGGTCACTCATGGTGCCAGACATGCTGGAACACAGCCAAATAGGCTGCGTGTGCGCGCGTTGCAATGGTGGTAAAAGTGCATAGGGGAAGGAGTGGGAGCCAGAATCAGAAGCATGCTCAACCCTGATCAGGGGTGACCATACTTCTGATTCTGGCCCCCACTCCTTCTGGCGATAGTGGGAGTGGAACTCCGAGAGCGGGGATGGGAGAAGAGAGCAATGCGCGCTGTAAACGGAGTTTAGAATGAAGTGGGGTAATGGAGGTTGGGGTAGCATATGGAGCATGAGTGGACGCACCATTGGGTGCAGGAGTAGCGGGGGGGGGGCGGGGGTAAGATAATAAGAGCAGCTAGGAACATACTTGTCGTGCTCACTCACTCCTAAATTCCCCGTTCTCCTTCTCCTCCCTGTTTACACTCCTCCCCTCGCCCCTCCATCTGCATCGCCATCACCATCATCGTCCTCCTCGTCATCATCGCCATCATCACCATCATCATCATCACCATCATCATCAGCATCATCATCATCATGATCATCATCATCATCAGCCTTATCATCATCACCATCAACTGCATCATCATCGTTATCATCAGCAGCATCATCATCATCATCGTCATCGTCATCATCATCCTTATCATCATCAGCAGCATCATCATCAGTGCGAACGGTTGAGGTGACGGCCGCGATGACGACGAGGATGATGGTGATGACGATGGTGGTGATGATGGTGATGATGATTGTTTGTTGGGGCGATGCTGAGAATGCGGACGTTGTTGCGGATGATGGTGATAATTACGGCGGATGTCGGGGCCCTCTGGGGGCCCCTCGCGACACCATTGCCCCCGAGCGCCGACGCCCCGCGGAGGCGCCCAGATAGCCCCGATGGGGCCCGCAAGGGCGCTGCAAGACAGGAGGGCGGAGCACGGAGGGGGGAAGGAAAGAGGGGGGAGAGGGGGGGGACCTCCTCCGCCTCCCCCATTTACCCCATGCGGGGCCTCGGGCACGGGCGTCTCAGCGATCTCGACCTGCAGGGCTGCGGCTGCGGCTGCAGAACTGCTGGTCAGCCTCGGCCCGCTGGGGTGGGCGCAGAATCGCCCGCGCGGGCGCGCCGATCTTCAGCCCAGGGCGCGCCTGCGAACGCGTCCTGGGCTGATGATCGGCGCGCGCGCGCAAGTGGTAATGCGCCCGCCCATCCACGGGCGCCTGGGCCTGAGCACGGGCCCGCGCCTCCGCTGCGTCGCGCGCCGCCACGGCGGCCGCGAGGGCCGACGCGGAATCCTCCCACTGGGCGCGGGCGCGGGCCCAGGAGCGCCACGCCGCGTCGACGGCCGCCTGCAACGTCTCTGCATCGAAGACGTCGGACGCCTCGAAAGCGTCGGCCGCCGCCGCGGACGGGGGCTCGGCATGGGCCGCTGGCTGTCCAGCCGCGTCGTCCGCCAGCAAGCGGGCTGGGGGCGGAGGTGGCGACGGCACGGCGGGGCGCGCCGCTGGCTGTCCAGCCGCACTGTCCGCCAGCAAGTGTTCTGGGGGCGGACCTGCAGGCGGCGACGGCGTTGTGGGGCGCGCCGCTGGCGGTTCGGCATCATGCCTCGCCAGCAGGTGGGCTGGGGGCGGACCTGCAGGCGGCGACGGCCCTGCGGGGCACGCCGCTGGCGGTTCGGCCGCACTGTCCGCCAGCAGGTGGCTTGGGGGCGGACCTGCTGGTGGCGACGGCACGGCGGGGCGCGCCGCTGGCGGTTCGGGCACACTGTCCGCCAGCAAGTGGGCTGGGGGCGGACTTGCAGGTGGCGACGGCGCCGCGGGGCGCGCCGCTCCATCGCGCCTGGGCTGCACCTCCACGAGAGGCTGCTGCTCCATCGCGGCCGCGCTGCGCGTGGCTACCGCCGCGAGCTTGCAGCCCAAAAACAAGGGTGAGGAGGAGGGCAGCAGGATTGGCGCGACGGCTGCGCTTTCGTGGCACCTATAGGGAGCGCCACTCACGTTTCGTAGCACACCACTCACGTTTCGTGGCCCTATCGGGAGCGCCACCCAAGGTCCCAGTAGCGCCGTCCGCATGACGGCGCCGCCCCACGTTGGCGCACCCCTTCGCACATTTGATGCCCTGTTTGGGCCCTCTCGGGGCCGCGGTGGGCCCCTCGGACTCGGGGATCCCGCTGGAGACTTCCTCGGGTCCTTACAAACCGAAGCTTGAACTGGATAAATGGCTGCCCATAATCAATATTACGAGGAATTGTAGAACGGAAATCAGATATGGTAGAGGGGGGAGAAAAGGAGGATACAGGATTCTCAGCAGGCGGGCGAGCACCACGTGGATGAGGATGATCAGCAGGAGGAGGAGCACACTGTATAGGAGGATGATGTTGATGATGCCAGTGACTGATGGTTGACGTTATGGGACATGATGGTGGTAACATGGAATTTCAAATGATGGCTGTGATGTGCAGTAATGAATGTGGCAATGATAATCGAAATCGTGCATGCTGCAAAGGCGATTGATATGATGATGTTGCTGCTGATGATGATGATGTTGATGATGATACGCTGACGAATACGATTGTGGACCTGATACTGGTGAGCACGATACTTGCATAGCGAAGCGCTACAATGATGAAGACCACCGCCAATCAACATCGTCAGCATTCCCCACCGACCCACCACCATCACTCACCATCGTCATCGTCACCGCCGTCATCATCAGCATCATCAACATCATCATGGCCGTCGCCATCACCTTCATCATCATCATCAACATCATCATCATCATCATCATCATCATCAACATCATCATCATCATCATCATCATCGTCATCGCCATTATCGCCGTTATCGTCACCATCATCGACGGCCATTTTGGCACACCCTTTCACACGTGCCGTGGCCCCATAGGGAGCCCCACCGAAGGCACCAGTGGCGCCGTCCGCACGGCGGCGCCGCCCTACTTTGGCACACCCCTCACACGCTTCGTGACCCCAAAGGGAGCTCCACCTACGGCCCCAGCGGCGCCGTCCGCATGGTTGCGGACGGCGCAGTCCGCAGTGGCCCCTACGCCCCCAGCGGCGCCGTCCGCCGAGACCCTACCAGTGCGATCACATGCCAGTGTACCAACACGAGCTCGATATACCGCTCACGACCTCCACGCCCAAACGAACGCTAATCCAGCCCTCCTTAACCAACCGCGCATATCAAACCGCGTGCTCATTGTTATGCAACGGTGGTCTGGGATGATTGGCTGCCCCATCCATCTCCTCCGCCTCGTCCACCCACCCTCCTCTATATGTGGTGAAGGTTTGCGGTTCAGGGTTCAGACGCCAAGTCTTGTGACACAGGGGCCCAGGCTTCTGGCTTAAGAACTCCACCAGGCTATGAGTCCATGACTGGACAGCATGGTTGTGCTTGGGCATACTGTCTAAGTTGTGCCAGTTTTTTTTGGGGGGTGGTGGTGGTCTGTGTTGTCGTGGTATTTGATGGGTGCCGCATGTTGTGTAGCATGGTTGCAAGCACTGTTTGGGGCAGCGCGATGAGATTACACATGTGGCATATGGGGCATACCTAAGCCTAATTTCACGTGCGGTACCTTGCAAAACGACACTGCGATACCCTGATGTACCCTGCAAAGCAACCATACAACCCATTGCAACTCACTTAAGCAACCCTGCAATGCCCTGCGCAACGACACCCTGCAAGTACATTCTCCCTGAGGGGGTTCCTTCGGGGTCCTCGCTGTGCTTCGAGATGGCCCCTAGGGTGCTCTAAGAGGCGTCCTGAAAACTCCCGAGACGTTGCGCGTCGGAGACCCAACACAGCGAACTAGAATGCACACGGTCATCACTGAACTTTGCACGTGCACCACTACAACGACATTATTGTGCCTGGTGTGAGTGTGGTAGTGATCGTGTTGGCGATGGCTCAGGTGGTGATGGTGGCAGTACTGATCTTACGATGGCGCCCACGATGATACCGATGTTGACGCAGATGATGGTGACGCTGGTGTGTCTGCCGATGCCGATGATCATGGCGATGGTTGTGATGGTGGGGGTGGTGGTGGCTAGTTAGTAAGGCGGGTTGTGCATTGAAGCCGCGGCCGAATTGAAGTCGCAGCCGTAGGTTAATAGTTTAGAATATGCATGCGCAGTGCTGCTAGTAATAGTTTAGTAAGTAGTCAGTAGCTTAGCTGAGTGCAGTAGGTACTTTATGTAAGTAGTTTCGGAATCTAGTGTAGTTTGGTTAATGGTCCAGTTCGTGGGTTAGTCGTTTACACCTACAAGCACACGTACGCAGCAAACGTTTGCAGCGATTGGCAAGCAAACGTTTGACGCGCATGTGTGTTCGAAGCGCGATTTACACACGATCGAGGGGCGCAAGAATCGGTCGTGAAATACCGGGAGTGGAGGACGCTCGCGTCGTCGGTTTTCGGGAGCGAACATGCCGAAGAATCGGTCGCGAAATACCGAGATCCCGAATCTGAATCCCAGTATCGGCATCACGCGCACTTCGTCTTGCAATACCGGGATTGGACCACTCGTTTTGATTTTCGGTCGCTCCCCATCATGCAAACTCGCTACCGAAAATTTTCGGTAGCGCATCATCTGGGTTCCCCTTCCTCCGGTATTCCTCCGATTTCCCTCTCCCGATCCTCTTCCGAGCCGCGTCCGAGCTTTGTCCGAGCTTCCTCCGATACCTTCCTCGCCAACCACCTGGCCTGGCCCCGGCCCAGCCGCGGCCCGGCCCTGGCGCCGGACCGGCTCCGGCCCGGCCCCGGCCCCGCCGGCCCCGGCCCCGGCCCCGGCCCCGGCCCCGGCCCCGGCCCCCGGCCCCCCCGGGCCCGGCCGCCCCCGCCCCGGCCCCGGCCCGGCCCGGCCCCGCCTTCGGCCCGGCCCCCGGCCCGGCCCGGCCCCGGCCCCGGCCCCGGCCCTGGCCTGGCCCGGCCCGGGCCCGGCCGGGCCCCAGCCCGGCCCCGGCCCCAGCCCCGGCCCCGGCCCGGACCCCGCCCCGGCCCGGCCTGGCCCGGCCCGGCCCCGGCCCGGCCGGCCCCGGCCCCCGGCCCCGGCCCCGGCCCCCCGGCCCCGGGCCCCGGCCCCCGGCCCGGCCCCGGCCCCGGCCCTGGTTCCGGCCCCGGCCCGGCCCCGGCCCGGCCCGGCCCCGGCCCCGGCCCCGGCCCCAGCCCCGGCCCGGCCCCGGCGTTTCCACCTCCCCCGCGGGCCCTTGTCAACACCGTCCTCGTATTTTCGTGGTTCGAACCGGGGCCTCTGGCCCCTGGCCCGAGCTTCAGCTCCCCTGCCCTGGCCCTGGGCCCCCACTCTCCCCGGCCCTGGCCTTGGCCCCAGCCCTCCTCGCACTGGACTTTTTATTTTCGTTGTTCCGTCTCCCTGGCTCTGGCCCCCCATCGCCCCTGGCCCTCTCGCCGCCCCCGCGCCCCTCCTCCTCTGCGTCTCCTCGAATGTGCAAGAGGCAGGGCACGCGTGCCAATTATTTTCGTGGTTTGTCGTCGCCGCCCCCTTGCCTCCCGCCGCCCCTTGCCCTCCGCGTCCCATGCTAGACCTTTGGCCCCATGGTCCGAGCCCCAATCCTCCTGCCCCGGCCCTGAACCCAGCCTCCCTCCTTGGCTCTGGCTTTCCCTGGCCCTGGCCCCAGCCCCCCTTGACCCGGACTTTTTATTTTCGCGGTTGGTCGTCGCCCCCTTGGCTCTGGCCTGCTTCCCTTGGCTCCCTCGCCCCCGCCCTCTTGCCCTGGCCCTGACCCCGGCCTCCCTCTTTGGCTCTGGCGCCCCTTCCTCGCCCCAGACCATGTATTTACGTGTCTCGTCGTCGCCCCCCTGGCTCTGGCCTGCTTCCCCTGGCTCCCTCGTTCCCGCCCTCTTGCCCTGGCCCTGAACCCAGCCTTTCTACTTGGCTCTGGCGCCCCCTGGCCCTGGCCCTAGCCCCCCTCGCCCCAGATTTTTATTTTCGTAATTCGTCGTCGTCCCCCTGGCTCGGGCCTGCTTCCCTTCGCCCCCGCCCTCCTGCCCTGGCCCTTAACCAGCCTCTCTCCTTGGCTCTGGCGCCCCCCCATTCGCCCCGGATTTTTTATTTTCGTGTTTCCTCGTCGCCCCCTTGGCTCTGGCCTGCTTCCCCTGGCCCCCTCGCCCCCGCCCTCCTGCCCTGGCCCTGAACCCAGCCTCCCTCCTTGGCCATGGCGCCCACCCCTCGCCCCGGACTTTTTATTTTCGTGGTTCGTCGTCGTCCCCCTCGCTCTGGCCTGCTTCCCCTGCCCCCCTCGCCCCCGCCCTCCGGCCCTGGCCCTGAACCCGGCCTCCCTCCTTGGCTCTGGCGCCCCCTGGCCCTGGCCCCAGCCCCCCTCGCCCCAGCCGTTTTGTTTTTGTGGTTCGTGGTTTGTCGTGGCCCTCCTGGCTGTAGCCCGCTGCCCCTCGCCCCTGTGGCCCGCCCCCCCTCTCCCTTGCCCCAGCCGGGACCTCTGGCCTTCGCCCCAGCCCTCGTCGCCCCGGACCGTGTGCTTTCGCGGTTCGAACCCCGACCTCTGGCCCCTGGTTCGAGCTTCAGTCTCCGTGCCCTGGCCCTGGGCCCCCACTCGCCCCGACCCTGGCCTTGGCCCCGGCCCTCCTCGCCCCGGACCCACCCATCTGTTTTCGTTGTTCCGTCTCCCTGGCTCTGGCCCCCCATCGCCCCTGGCCCTCTCGCCCCCCGCGCGCACCCCTTCCTTTTTCTCTCTTCAAATGTGCGGGGGCTAGGGCACGCGTGCCGATGTGTTTTTTTCCCAGACATCGTGCGGTGTTGGGTCCTCTTTTTCACGAGACGGTCCCCGCGTTCCTCCCTCCTTCCTCTCTACCCCCCCCCCTCCCCCCCCCCCCCTCCACCAGTCCTCGCGCCGAGGCGAAGTGCAGTTGCTGCGAACCCGCGCCGGTGGAAACTTGGACCGCGGACATTCTCTTTCGCGGCCATCCTGCGCGCGCCCCTGTAAGTGGTTCGGCGGTGGGGGCGATCGACGGCCAAAGACAGCCAGAACAGTGTGCGACGCGTGTTTTCAGAGAGCAGTTGGACCGCGAGCCTGTAGCATTCGGCCCGATCACGATCTGCAGGAGACGTGCGAAGTCCTGCACTAACGGCGGCAAGGTGCGAGGCCGACGTGAGACTTGCCCTGGGCCGCCGGGGCGCCCGCCAACGGCAGCAGCGCAGACGGCGGCCATCAAGCTCGCCGTGGACCAGAGGCACCCGAAGACGGGCATTTTCTTGGGCAGTGAGGCGCCAGTGGCTCAGTGGGTGCATGCTCCTGGGCGGCGCGGGGTCGACGGCGAGACGACTGCTTCTTCGCCCAGTCCACGTTCGACAGCGGTGGAGCAGTCCGAACAGACGGCGAGTGCTAGTGCGGCTGTGCAGATGCCCAGTGGGCCTGCGTCGCGCCATCGTCGCCACGATAGTCAGAGCGAAGGTTTCGCTCGAAATGGCGAAGGCGATCGTGGAGCGGCACCGGGTGCAGAAGAAGCTTGAGAAGGGGGTGGTGCTAGCGCTGCGGCGCGGGCGCCCACTGAGCCCGCGCCGCCTCGTCGTCGCCGCGGCAGCCTCGAGGGGGCAGGGGGTGGCAATGCAAGCGTTGCTAGCGTGGCCGTGCAGGTGCCCGCTGAGCCTCCGCGGCGCCAGCGCCACGTTCCTGTTCTTGCGTCGGGCGAGGCTGAAACTGGCCAGAGCGAAAGAGGTGCTAGCGCGGCGTTGCAGGTGCTCGCTGAGCCTGCCGCGCTTCGTCGTCGCCGCGATGGTCCGGGCCGCGGGCAGAAAGCTGGCGGGCGGTCAGAGATCACGGGCAGGTTCCCCGTCGGATTGCTTCCGCCCCCGCCTCGCCCGCGCAGGCAGCGGCGCCGCGAACTGTGCGACCGCGCGAGCCATGCATTGACTCGACTGGCGCGCAACATCAAGAGGGCGGAGCACAACAACGAGGATACTTGGCTGCGGCAGCGCGCGCCGCATGCATAGGCGCTCCTCGGCAAAGGCGACCTCGGGCGACACCTCATGCAGCGAGGCCCGCTGCTGCCGGCGACGGGGGCCGTGGTCGAGGCGCCGCGCCGCCCTGCTCGGGCGATGGCCTGGCCCTACAGGCCCCAGCTCCTGCAGATGATCCGAGAGGCTCTTAGGGATCAGGACATAATCAACCTGTTGCAGTATCGCGTCGACCAGCTCCGCGCGCCGCGCGACGTCACGCGCTGGGAGTTGGGCGACCGTGCCCCGCCAGACGGCCCGTTGCCCGACAGCGACCTCGCGGGCGAGGGCGAGGGCGACGCTGGAGGGCGCCGACGGCCGATGGGGGCAAACCGCTGTGGCCCGAGCCAGGATGGCCAGCGGGGGCGAGGGGGGGGGGCGGCCATTCCCTGCGTCTCCCAGGGGGGGGGGGGGGGGCAGCGGCCGCGGGCCGCGGAGGGGGGGGGGGGGGGGGGGCGGCCACGCCCATTGCCTTCCTGCCGACTGGTCATCTACATGGATGGGAAGAGGTGGGGTTGCGCGCGGCCGGCCGCGTGGCCGAGGCGCGGGGCGCCGTGCCGCGTGCGGCCGCGGGCCCTAAGGTCGGGGGCTGGCCGTGTCAGTGCCTGGGCAAAGTGCTAGAGGTGGCCAGTATGCGAACTGGCGCAGGTTCCGACGCTTTGGACATGGAAGGGGTGCAGGCCAACGGGCGCATGGACATCGGGGACTTGTTCATGGGCTTGCTCGAGCGTTCAAGGCTGCAGTGTATTGCCCCAGGTGGCCAAGGAGGCGCAGTCCTTTGGGCGGGGGTCAGGGGCGGCGCCAGTGGCCGGGGGGCTGCGTTGCCCTGGGCGGTGCGCGCGGAGTTCGGCCTCTTCGTCTTCTGGGTGCGGGGGGGGCTCCATAAGGGGTGCCCGCGTGTGCGGCGTTGAGGAGTTTCGGGCAGCCTCCGATGAATTGCCCGAGGCGGCCGACGCGGGGAAGGGGCCTGGGCCGAAGTGCTCGCTGGGGGAGCCGATGTGGCTGGCAGACAGGCCTGGGCAGGCAGCGCGGCGCCTCGGGACGGGGGCGCGTGCCCCTCCTGGAGCTCCTGGCCCCCCCCCCGAGCGGCGCGGGGCAAGGCCGCCACTGGCACCTGTGCAGCAAGCGTGTGACACAACATGTTGCCAGATCGGCTCGTCTACTGTCAATGACACTACCTCATCGTGTGCGCCAGTGTCCTAGGAGGTGCATTCTCTGGGCGGCGCGGGTCTTTCCCCCGCGAGGCGATGGGCTAGGCCCATATTGCGTCGGTGGCCAGGGAGGTGCGTTCCCCTGGGCGACGCCGACGGCCCCTTTTGAGGCCGAGGGCCCTCGGGGGTCCGCCGCCGTGCGTCGCTGCGGCCTGCGCATCTCGGGGTTCGACTCGGACTCCGCGCGACGCGGTGTGTGTGTGTGTGTTGTATATATATATATACTTCTCCTATCACTCTCTTTCTTTCTTTCTTTCTATCTTTTTTTTTTTTTTTCTCTCTCTCTCTCTCTCTCTCTTTTTGTTGTTTGTTCTCTCTCTCTCTCTCACTCTCTCTCTCTCTCTCTCTCTCTCTTTTTGTTTGTTTGTTTTGTTTTGTTTTGTGTTGGTTTGTTTTGTTTTGTTTTTGTTTCCCCTCTCTCTCTCTCTCTCTCTCTCTCTCTCTCTCTCTCTCTCTTTCTCTATCATTTTTTTTTGTTTTTGTTCCCTACCTGGGCTCTGCCTAGAGGGTTTTTGCTCTCTGTCTTAAACGGGGCCGGGCAGTGCAACTCGCTCCGGGCGGCCCCCCCGGCCCCCGCCCCGCGGTTCCCCCAGTTGCGCCCCCTGGGTTCACCCAGCTCAAGCTTAGCTTAGCTTAGCTTATCTCATCTTAGCTTAGCTTAGGTTAGCTTAGCTTTGCCTAGCCTAGCTTAGCTTAGCTTAGCTCAGCTTAGCTTAGCTTAGCTTATCTTAGCATAGCTGCGTCACAGCGACTTCGGTGACTTCCACTTGCAAACCGGCTGCGAGCACATCCCTGATCAAATGCGATGGCCGATTGTTAACCTGCAGCGTTTCTGCGACAAGATCTGCGAGTTGCGGAAGGGGAACCAGTCACGGCGATATGTGTGCTACTGGTTATCAATCACAGTCCCTGCGCGCCAAGAGCGGCTCCGGCGACTCCACGACAGCGGGGAGGTTGTGGTGGCACCGCTCTGGTGAAACCGCATATCCCAGTTCCGATGATGCACCGATCTGGGAGTTGCTGCTGCTGTGCAATTTCGTAGGAACGTTCGGTGTAGCAAGTGTTGCACAACCATGCTCAATGCCACGTCGTGCAGTGTAGACCGGATACGGAGCATTGTCAAGCACGCCCGGTGAGCGAGTGCGAAAACACGCGTGTGTGTGTGTCTGCGCGCAGGCAAAGCAAAAACAAATTTATCCCAGTGCGACCCTACCTAGGAGTCGGAGCCTCTTAGGAAATCAACATTAGTAGGAGCGCCCAACGCCGTCCTCCTCCTCTCCTCATCGTCGTAATTGTAGCATTCGCGGTAGTAGTAGTAGTAGTAGTAGTAGTAGTAGTAGTAGTAGTTGTAGTAGTAGTAGTAGTAGTGGTAGTATTAGTAGTAGTAGTAGTAGTAGTAGTAGTAGTAGTAGTAGTAGTAGTAGTAGTAGTAGTAGTGGATGCGATGCTATGCTGCGCTTTGTTATGCTATGCTGCTCTGTGCTATGCCATGCTATGTTATGGTATGATATGATATGCTATGCAATGCTGCGCTGTGCCATGGGAAGCTAAGCTATGCGATGACATGATATGCAATTCTGCGATGTGCTATGATATGCTATGCTATGCTATGCTACGATATGCTATGATATGCTGCGCTATGCGATGCTGCGCTATGCTATGCTATGCGATGATATGCTATGCTATGCGATGCTATGCTAGTGATGCGCTAAGCTAAGCGAAGCTAAGCTAAGCTGCGCTATGCTAAATTAAAGCGATGCGAAACTAGGCTAGGCTAAACTAAGCTAAGCTAAGCTCAGCTAGGCAAAGCTACGCTAGGGTAGGCTAAGCTAAGCTAAGCTAAGATGAGATAAGCGACGCTAAGCTAAGGGTACGTCACTGGGGGACACGCGGGGCGGATCCTGGGGGAACCGCCCGGGGCGGATTCCACTGCCCGGCCCTTAAAGCCCACACAATCAGAACCCTTCTAGGCAGGGCTCAGGTAGGGGACCGAGCAAAAGCAACAACAACAGCAAAACAGAAGCAACAGCAAAAGCAAACACACAAACAAAGGCAAGGCAATGCAAAGCACAAACAAAACCAATGCGAAAGTGTAGATTTAGATGTAGATGTAGGTGTAGGTGTAGATGTGGATGTAGATGTAGATGTAGATGTACATGTAGATGTAGGTGTAGATGTAGGTGTAGGTGTAGATGTAGATGTAGATGTAGATGTAGATGTGAGTATCGCTGCTGATGTTGCTGTAGATTTACATGCATGTGTAGATGTTAATGTATCTGCCGGTGTCGATGTTGATGTTCCTTTCCTAGATGCTCCAACTCCTAGGTATGGATGGTCGCACTGGGATAATGTGTGTGTGTGTGTTTGTGTGTCTCTCTCTCCCTCTCTCTCTCTCTCTCTCTCTCTCCCTTCCTCCCTGAGTCTCCCACCCGGCACGGCGTTTCGTGGCCCGTATAGGGAGCCCCACCGAAGCCCTCAGTGGGGCCGCCCGCGCGCGGCGCCCAAATTCAATTTGGCACGCCCCTCGCACGTTGCGTGGCCCCATACGGAGCTCCACCGAAAACCCAGTTTGGCACACCCCTCGCACGCTTCATGGCCCCATAGGGAGCTCCACCGAAGCACCCCGTGGGGCCGCCCGCACGCGCCCCCCGAACCCAATTTGGCACATCTCTCACGCGCTTCGTGGCCCCGCAATGAGTTCCAACGAAGCCGCCAATGGGACCTCCCGCATGCGCCCCCCCCCCCCGAACCCATTTCGGCACGCCGCGCACGCGTTTCGTGGCCCCATAGGGTGCTCCACCGAAGCCACGGGTGGGGCCGCCCGCATGCGTCCCCAAATGCAATGTTAGACGCTCCGCGTATCCCCACCAACCCATCCAGAAACGATGTCCAGGCGGGTTGAGGTGATCAGGGAAGCGCGGGAGCAAAGGGGAGCGGCCGAGCCGTGCGAAGGAGGGAGGAGGATAATGATGAGGCTTGGTGGATGAATGAGGAAGTGGCGAGAAGGAGGATGAGGAGGAGGAGGAGGAGGAGGAGGAGGAGGAGGAGGAGGAGGAGGAGGAGGAGGAGGAGGAGGAGGAGGAGGAGGAGGAGGAGGAGGGGGAGGAGGAGAAGGAGGAGGGAGGAGGAAGAGGGAGGAGGAGGAGGAGGAGGAGGAGGAGGAGGAGGGGGAGGAGGAGGAGGAGGGGGGGGAGGAATACGAGAAGGAAACGGAAAAGGAAGGAGGAACATGATTCGGAAGGCACGCGCAAAGGGCCAGCGGTCTTTTGGATGCCTCTCGGAGCCTCTTGGGGCATCTCCTGGGCGCTTCTAGGTGGCCTCATGGGACGTCTTGGGGGTCTCTTGGCGGTCCTGGGGGGCCCCTGAACGTCTCGGGTGCCTCGGGGGGGAGGGGGGGGGGGAAGGCGGGGCGGGCTGCGGAGCATGCAGAGAAACAACATGCGGTAGAAACCGTCTTTCCCCAACAGGGGGAACACTTAGGAGGAATCGTCGTTGTTGCCGTCGGAGGCGGCGGCGGAGGAGGAGGGGGAAACGGAGGGGGGCGAGGAGGGCGGAAGAGGACAACGTGGACAAGGAGGAGGAGGAAACTTCTGTGTGGAAGGGAAGGGAAGGGAAGGGAAGTGAAGGGGGGGGAAGGGGGAGGAGGAGGAGGAGGTGATAAGGTGGGGTGGAAGGAGGAACAATAGGTGTACAAGGAGGAGAAGGAGAAGGAGGAGGAGGATGAGGAACAGGACAATGAGGAGGATGAAACATGACGAACATAAAGAGCATCCTCGGATATCCTTTGGGAGTTGGTTTGTAGACCTCTTGGGGCGTCTGGGGGGCATCGCGGGTGCCCCAGGGATCCTCTTGACGCCTCTTGGAGTCTCTTGGGAGCCTATTGGAGGCGTTTTGGGCGCCTTTTGGGGCCGCCTGAGCGGCTTTTGGGCCCCTCTTGCGGCGCTCTTGGAAGCTTCAGGGGCGCCCCGAGGGCCATCGTGGAGGAGATCGAGCAGCATTATCTGGGCGAAGGACCCAACCATATGCAGTTGTGAGCACAGCAATTGAGAGTATTTTCTTCGGTGATGCCCACGAACCGCATGAGGGGCGTGCCGAAATGTGGCGGGGTACACAACACGAAGGAAAACGATGGATCTAATTGTGAGAAACTGAGCGCGGGTGAATCTGAACGCGAGAGAGTCTAAGTGTGAATGAGTCTGCGTACGAGCGAATATATTTGCACGAATGCGATCATGGCTACGCCTCGTGTGAATGTATATGAATGTGAATGATTCGGGTATGCCTGTGCGTGCGCACGTGACAGTGAGCGTGGCCGCCGCAAAAAGCTTCCGCGGGGACCCCGGCGGCGGCGCCCGCGCGCCGCGACGCCCATGTTGGCGCGCCCCTCACGATGATCGCGCCCGCTTCCTTCCCTTCTTTTCCTCCCCGTTTGCCCGCGCACTCCAAAGTCCAAGGCTGCGGGCGCAGCTCGGCGCGGAGCCCCCGCGACGCGCGCCGGTCGCCCAGGAAGGGTCCCAGCGACGCGCGCGGGTCGTCCGCTGCGCGGAGCAAAGAGAGCTAGCTGGCTGGCTGATAGCGGGCAAGGCTCTGACCGCTGGACAGAGCGACGACGGGCGAGCGAGGCGCAGGGAAGAACGCAACACGGAGTTCCCGCGACGCGCGCTGGTCGCCCCGGGAGGGCCCCAGCGACGCGCGCGGGTCGTCCGCGGCGCGAGGCCAAACAATTAGTTGGGCAGTCGAAAGAAAGCGCGGCTCGTGGGGCGGCGTTCCTCAGGTCAGGCCTCGCAGATAAACTCGGTGAGTCCGGGCTCCCTGGCGAGGGCCGTCGCCTCCCTCCTGCACCGCTTCGTGCGCGCCGCAAACTGCCCCAGCTGCTTCCGCAAGCCCTCCGGCGGCCCTGCCGGGAAGAACTCGACGCGCGGCGCCCGCGTGAGCAGGGGGTCCTCGTGGCGCGTGTCGCGCGAGAGCAGCGCGTAGAGCTCGGGCCACCAGTCGTCGTCCTTTTTCTTGCCATTCCCGACGTCGTGGCGGCCGCAGTCCAGGATCGCGCCTGGGCGACGTCGGCCGAGGGGGCAGCGCGCCGGACAGCCGACGGCCCAGGGCGAGTCCACGGGACCGAGAGATGGTCCGGCTGCAGACCGCTCGCGCACAGTAGGTTTGGCCGTAGACTGCCCAAGGACGCCGTTCCCTCGCCCCGTCGCCTTCTCGCACGGTGCGCCCCTGGCACGCCGCCGTGGCGATGGCCCTGCCGCGCGAGGGCGGGGGGCCCGTCCGGGTGACCTTGGAGGCGCGGAGAGTGAACGGCCCCGACGCGCGGGGCTCGATGAACGCCAGCGGGCCCGCGAGGCCCCACGTGAAGCTGTCGTCGTGGCGCTTCAGGTCGTCCACGAAGGGCGCGCTCGCGTACTTCTCCATGCGCGCCCAGAACCCCAGCGCCTAGCGCTTCAGATAGATCCTGTTCTCCCCGTCTCTCTCGGCTTTCTGGGCGTCGCCCCGGTCCCGAGGGTCCACGACGATGTGCGCGATCTGCCCCTCGGCATCCTTGGCGAGGCCGTCCTTGAGGTCGAGCGCCTCCAGGGGCCGGGTCCTCGTGCCCGCGTGCGCCTGGGGGAGTCCGCGCATGCCGCCCGTGTTCTTCGGGTTGGCACAGTTCATCATCTTGGCGGCGTCCTCGACGTTCATCTTCGGTGCAGACTTGTCGGCGGCCTGCGCGAGGAAGAGGGGCTTCTTCAGGGCGCCCGCGCCCCGCTGGGCACGCGTGTTCATCCACCGCGCCACGGTGTCCCAGTGCGACCCGATCATATGGCCCGTCTGGAACCTCTCCTCCCGGAGCCGACGATCATCAGGTTCAGCTGCGTAGCTTCCCACCTGGCCTGGATGGCCGGAGGGGCCTGCTTCCCCGGTTTGCGCAGGAAGGCCATGGGATCCCTTAGTTTCGGGTCCTTTAAGCGGTTGGGCGCCTGGAGCTCGAAGCACAGCGGCGCTTTGCAGAGGAGCTTCATCGCGGCCTGGTGCTCTGGAGCGAGGTTGTTGCCCGCCGCCGCTAGATCCTGGAAGCTGGAGTTGAGGGGCACTTTGCTTCAGCTGCAGGAAGTCCCCCAGGTGGATCACGATGGGTATCCGGCCGAAGGCTCCGCCGACCTGGTCGTGCCCCCGCTCCTCCGCGCCCCACTCGGCCTTGCGTCCCAGGTAGGGCCGGAACGCTAGCATGTTGGACAACTCGAACCACCCGCCTGCAGTAGCTTCGCATGCGCCCACCAGACAAATTTTGGCACGCCCCTCACACGTTTCGTGGCCCTATACAGAGCTCCTCCGGGTGCAGTGCGTGCAGCGACGGCGTTGACAGCTGGCTGTCGACGCTCGGTGGGCCGCGGGCGTGCAACGCGCCACTCGGGCGCGAGTGGGCGGGCGTGGCGCGCCGCCTGTTGCCGCGCGAACGATGTCACATGCGAGGAACTGGTGGCGGGCGCGGGGCGGGGGGCGGGGGGGGGGGCGGGGGGGCGGGGGGCGGGGGGGCGCCAACCAGCGTGGCCCTCGAACGCCAATCGCGCCTGCTCGAGCGCGGCGGCGCCAGGGCCGCAGGCCCCCCCCCCCATCGCCCCTCTCCCCTCCCCCCGCCCCCCGCCCCGCTATCGCCTTGCAGTGGGGCGCGTCGGCTGGTTGCAGTAGCTGCGCGTGCGCTGCTTCAAAATTGGCAGTGGCCCGCGCGAGGCCACGTCGGGCCCGCGGCTCAAAGGGCCTATCGCGGGGAGAAGAGGCACTCGCTAGAGGGGGCGGATGATTTAATGTTTGACGTTTTGCGTCGCACCTTCTGGCCCCCCCCCCGCGCGCCCGTCTGGGCAGCGAGGGAAGTAAAACCCACACTGGATGACCGCGCGCCTTGCTCAGCGTTGGCGCGCTTGTACTGGGTTAGCAATCGCAAGTAGCCCACCAGTAACCTTTGTTAACGCTCTGCCGAAGTCTATCAACTCTTCGCAAGCCCCGGCAACAGCGTCTAACGCTTAGAATGCCGAGCCTCGATGCCTCAACGTTTTGTCACGTCCTACAAGCGTAACTTTTAAACAGGCTACAAGGATATAGTGGGTTAGCTACAGGGTTATCTAGCGCTGCTAACGGCGACGCGCACGTTTGCTTTGACTTAGGTAAACCTTCACAACCCCAAACCAAAAGGTTTAACGAGGTTTAGCTAAGCAGCTCAACAAAGGTTTATCTAAAGGTTTAGCGAGGCTTAGTTAAGAGCCTCAGCAGCGCCGTCTTGGAGCGTTATTTGGCCGTCTCGGGGGCTGGGGACCGCGCCGTCTTGGGGCGTTTTGGGGCCATCCTGGGGGCCAGGGGCCTTTGCGGGGAGCGCCGTCTTGGAGCATTCTCGGGCCGTCTTGGAGGCTCGGGGGGGCTGGCTCGGTGTAGTTAAACCGCCGCCGCGTCGTGTTTTCGCAGCCGTCTGGCGCAAGTTTTCGCGCCCCCGCCCCCCGCCTCTGTTTTGGCGCCGCCCGGAGCAGCGCGATGGCATCGAAAGTGGGGTCTGTTCTGCAGGCCGTCGCGTCAGCGATCCAGGTCGCCCGGGCCGATTACAGGGCGGGTGGCAAAATCGCTGAAGCCTTCAACACCTGGACAGACGCACTCCCAGCGACCCCCTGCCTCAAGTGGAAGCAATTCCTTCGCGCAGATTTCGCGGCCCCTCATCCTAAGGATCGCGGCGGTATCGGAGTCGCGCTCGTCGAGGCCTTCAGCAACGGGCTGAAGCATTGCAACGCAGGGCGGGGCAACAAGAAGGCCTCCGCTGGACTCCAGGTTCATGGTCCAAGCGAATGTCGTTCTCCTGGGGGAATGAAAAAGCCCGTCAGTTCGTAGAGCTTGTTTCCTGTTTCCCGAGGTTCGTCGTTCTCCGAGCCCTGGGTGGGGTTCGGCAACGAGAACACTGTCAATCAAGGCTTGCCTCCCTTCGACAATAGCACGTGCTTTAGCTTGGGGGGTCCCTCTGCGACGCGTTCTTGAGATCGGCCCTGGCCAGCAGCCCATGCGCGCTGAACGAGGTAGCGCCCAGTGGCAGGCTGATCAAGGATGAGATGGTGATGAATCATTATGCGATGGAGCGAGCCCTCGCG
Organism: Prorocentrum cordatum; assembly: GCA_963575745.1. Lineage (NCBI taxonomy): Eukaryota > Dinophyceae > Prorocentrales > Prorocentraceae > Prorocentrum > Prorocentrum cordatum. Next base: position 458,476 of record CAUYUJ010000614.1, read on the forward strand.
AGTGGCTTCGAATGGACCTTGATTCACGAATCAGTCATTCAACGCTTTCCAGGCATTTTCACCATCGGCTTCCAAGCATGAAGCAATATCGGTACTTCGCAAGTGTCTGGGATGGAGGGCCCCCCGGGCACGTCGAGTTTGTTCGCTAGTGCGCGCAGCAATTGTCTCGGCGAGAAGAGTGCCTGGGAGGGGGCGGTTTCCGAGAGCGTCAAAACAGATCCGTTTTGGGCGGGGTGGCCCGCGTCGTCGACGAAGCCGCGCAGAGTGGTCTCCTACGAGAAGCTTTCAGAGGCCAGGCGCATGTTTCAAGCAGCGGTCATTGTGCACAGGGTAAATTCTGGGTTGTTGGAGGAAGAAGGATACGGAGGCATGAGGGGGATTGCAGGGCCGGGGGGGGGAGGATGACGCGTTGTTTTTCTAGCTTGGTCACTTCATCGCCCGGAGGCGCTCGGACACTCGAGCAGTAGCTGCGGCCGCGTCGGCGGCAGCTTCGCCGAGGCGGCCACCGACCTCGACTGGGCCGGCGAAGTCGCCCAGCGCAGCCGGGCGCGCCTAGCAGCGCTCCTTCCGAACGTGCTCGCACCGATCGAGAAGATCAAGGGCGGGGGTTGCGAGCGTCTAAGGGGGGGCGACGCGGGGGGCCCAGGCAGCAAGCAGTTGCCACCAATGGCAAAAGAAGCAGGGGGAATGATGGACGACGCTCGCGACACCTTGCGGAGAAATTACTTGGGGCCGCCACAGCACGGGGACCTCCTTTGCTTCCACGATTGCAGGCTCGCCAACATGACGTCGGATGGAGGGGGGCGGGGGGGGGCTTCTCGGGGGGGCGTCGACCATCCAGATCTGGCGCGCGCAGGGCAAGGAATCATTGATGCACCGTCCGCCATCTTGGGCCAGGGCGCCACCAACCATTGGGCGCCCAACCAGCGCGTGATCTCCAAGATGCCCGGGGCGACCGAGGGGGCGCAGCGCGCCCCCTTGCCCGGAGAGAGAGAGAGAGAGAGAGAGAGAGAGAGAGAGAGAGAGAGAGAGAGAGAGAGAGAGAGAGAGAGAGAGAGAGAGAGAGAGAGAGAGAGAGAGAGAGAAAGAAACAAAAAAAAAAGAGAAGGAAGAAAGGATCAGGATGAGGTTCATGGCCTTATACATTGATTTTGGAAGCGTCTTGATAGTTTGATTTCTGGATGTTCCCCGGCCTTCTGTTGGATTCACCTGCCTTGTTTGGTTTCTCTGGCGTTCCATTCGGCGCCCTGCTTCGCTGGCCTGGCGCGCTGTGGAGGAGGAGGGGGATGATGGGCAGAAGCGAGCGTTGCGCGATTCAAGCTGCGCAGGTGATTCCGAGCTTCCAGTGGATAACGGAGCAAGTTGAATCGGCGATGCTAACCGCCGCTCGGACTAGTCTTTCGTTGCCCCCAGCCAGTTCTTTCGGCGCGCCCTGGCCAGATGATGGCACTAGACGGCGTCTTCTGATCGTGGGCGAACCGTGCGGCTAAAAGCCGCGTCGCCCCAGGTCTTCGCGTCGTTCCGCGTCCGGTTAGGCCCCGCGCAGTTGGTTTGTTCGTTTGTTCTTCGCGCGTTTCTCTTTCTTCCTCCGATCTCCTTCGCGAAGACCGTGGCCCTTAGCGCGATAACTGATGAGGCGCGCATTTGGCCAGGTGTCCCGGTGTTCACCAGCGCGGGCGGCCTCCAGTTCATCTCCCTGCCCAACGACGACGCCGTGCTGAGCGCGCGGCGCTCAGGCAAGCCGGCTTGCAACATGGAGATGTCTTCAGCAATCGACCTGCTGAAGAAATCGTTGGTCACCGCGCCCAAGGGGGAGCGTGACTTCGAGGGGCCAGCACCCGTTGGGCAGACGATCCACAAGGAGAGGCCCCAGAGAAGGCGCTCGGAAGGTTGCAGGAAGGCCGCGAAGCATCGGCTGCCGACGTCGCCCTCAATGAATTTTCTTGCGGTGGAAGATCGGCGCCCGCCGTCGTCCTCAAGATGCCGGTCAGCATTTCCCGTGGCCGTGCCGTGCTCGAGCTGGGGGGCGACGCCGCGCCCCGGGCCTGGATGGCGCGTCGCTCGTGGCCCGAGCCCGCTGCGGATGGTCGGCCAGGGGGCGCCGACAGCAGCGACGACGACTCGGTCTCGAAGAATGGCGGTGGCAAGCCGAAGGGCGGCAGCGCGAAACAAATCGGAGTAGTTGTTTCCAGGGGCGCATGGCCAACAGCGGCCAAGACTGGCAACTGGGTGTTCATCAGCTGTCTAGGGTGCATGTACCCTCTCAGCTAGCAAGTAGTCCGCTGGCCTGCCTAGTTTCGGTGCCTGGCGTATTCCCAGTGCGTCGTTGCCTATGTGGTTCGAGGCTGAATCGCTCTAGCTCTGCGCGATGGCGTTTTTGATTAGCGGCCGTGAGCAACAGTGGCAACACAAAGTGGCATGGCGTTTCCCTTGTAACGATGTCCTCGCAATCTGGGCGCGCGCGCGGGGGGGGGGGATTGGAGTCAAATGGCGCCGCCGGCGCGGCGGATGCTTGGGCCGAGATGTCAGCGGCGCGGCGGGACGCGGCATGGTTTGGGAGGAACATGATTGGGGGGGGGGGGGCGCGAGCAGTCAGGCGCCTAAGTTCTTGAACGCGCTTGCGCCAATGAGGGGCGCAAAGCTGGCGAGGGCGAGGAAGAGGGGGGGGCGGATGGGCGCGTGGGCGATGGGGGAGGGGGATGAGGAAGAGGATGAGTCGAATCGCGTTTGTTTCCGCCTCTTGCTGCAGGCATGTCATGTCCTCACCCCCCCACCTCTCCTGTCGCTCCCCGTTCCCTTGGCCCATCCATCCGTTTTTTGTTCGGTGCTCGCCTCTTCGCCTGGTCGATTGGTCTCTCTCTCTCTCTCTCTCTCTCTCTCTCTCTCTCTCTCTCTCTCTCTCTCTCTCTCTCTCTCTCTCTCTCTCTCTCTTTCTCTCTCCTGTGATGCCGCCATTGCCGGGCGATCCGCGAAGCTCGTGGGGCTGATCGTCGCCGGCCCCAGAGCGGCCCCCCAGTGGTCAGCGGCTGCAAGGCCGCGCCGTTGCAGTCAATGCGCAAGATGCAGTCTATCGAATACCAGTTGGCCAAATGGGATGCTGCATCGGCGCTGCCGCCAAGAGGCGCCAGGCCGACCCATCTGACAAGTGCCAGATGTGCATCGCCCAGGCTCTGGGCAATGCCACGACGTCGTTGATGCCTACAGGTGTCCATGCCGAGTGGGGTCGCAATGCGGCGATCAACGCGCCCTGCTCTGCCTCGAGCAGGATCTGGCCCATCGCGAGCGCGAAGCCTCAGAAGCGCATCGCCCCCCTGGATGCGTGCCCAGGGCAGTCGCCCGATTCGGGGGCCCTCTACGCGACGTCGCAGATCTGGCTCAGCCTGAACTGCTTGTCGGAGGAGCCGGGCTCCAAGCTGGGCTGCGCCAGACTGGGCGTCTACGAGAGCCCTCGGGCGGTCGTCGCCCATGACAAGTTCTGGAAGGGTGAACTCCAGTTGATCCCAGCCACCAAGAACATCGAGACTCGGGGACCAGCCGATGATATGGGTCGCAGAAGGATTGGACTCGGGCGGCTGACCCGCGCGACGGCGACGCTCTTCTCGCTCCACCCGCGCCTGATCACGCGCAAGCCTGGTTCCAACTTCGCCGCTCCTTTCTGGGCCTCGCAGATAGCACTGCCTGGCCAGAACCCGATGTCCAAAAAGCAGGTGGCTATCTCGGCATTTACTAAGGGCGGCCCTTTGGAGCAGAACTCGGTTCTCGACATCCCTGTGCGCGAGAACGCCGTCGTCGTCGACGGCGGCGACGAGCTCCCCCTCGCCGAGGAGAAGACTGACGAACGGCCGAGGAAGAAGGCGCGCAGGGCCCGAGCCCACTTTTAGTTTCGTTGTCTGGTCTGCCGCTGCCCCTCGTCTGCACATAGTTGGCGCCGTGCCGATAGCTGACGCGTCGTGCCCGGCTGAGAGACAGTCCGCCCCTCGCCGTGCCTGCGGGCAGGACGCATTGGGGTTGATGCGAAAGCTTGGGCCTGGGGGGGGGGGGCATGGCTGAAACCGAAATCCCGATCGTGCTCCTCAGCAGTCCCTCATTGCCCCAGTCCTTCTCCCCCTGTCCTCTCCTCCTCTCCGCATCCTGCTCATCCTACGCCGTAGCCTCTCACCCATGCCCTGCCGCTGCTGCTGCTGCTGCTGCTGCTGCTCCTCCTCCTCATCATCATCCCCGCTCCGCTGCTGGCGCTGCTGCTCATGCTGTTTCGCCTGGCCACCCTGCTACTGCCCCATCAACCCCCTTCGTCATTCAAATACGTCCTGCTCTATATGTCCTGATTGTAGATGCTTGTGTGCTTCTAGTCCGATCTGGAGAACAACAGCCCCTCCCCCCCTCCCCTGCGCCCCCTCGCAGATGGGCAATTGAGGGGGGGGGGGGTATATATGTGTGTATATATAAATACATGTATCCCAATTCGGCTTGGAAAAAATACTCGACGCGGGGCTCCCCATATGTGCATATCATTATCTTGGTACGTCTTTCTATTGATTTCTGTCAATGAGCGCCTGTGTGCAAGGGAGAACCGCTCGCTCGAGACATTCCCACAGTCTGCAAGCATGAGTGCGACCAATAGCAAATCTGAGGGCGTCTGATTGTGAGTGTGAGTTAATCTAGGTGCGATTGAGCCTGGGTTTGAGTGGGTATGCGTGTGAGTAAATATGAGTGCGAGTTCGTATGTGCGCGGGTGGGTCTGAGCATGGACGAATCTGAGTGTGAGCCAGTCTGGGATTGAGCGGATCGTAGCATGATGAGTCTGAGCATGCGTGAGTCTGGGCTTGAGTGGGTCTGAGTGTGAGAAAAAGTGTGTGTTAAGGAATCGGAGTGCGAGTGTGCCGAGTGTGATTGGGCATGGATGTGGGGCAGTCTGAGTGTGAGTCGGTCTGCGTTTGAGCGGACCGAAGGATGATGAGTCTGAGCAGGAGCCAGTCTGAGTATGAGTGGTTCTGAGCGTGAGTCTGAGTGCGAGTATGTTTAAGTATGGATATGAGCGAGTCCAAGTTCGAGTGAGTCTGCGTGTGACTGGGTCTGAGTATGAGTGGGCATGAATGCAGAAACGTGAAGGAGGGCGGAGAGCGAAGGAGAGTGAGGCGGACGCGTTTGAGTAAAACCTAAAGCCCTGGAACATCGAACCTCGATCGTCTGGCCGTGGCTACTCGAGTTGCCCACGTCCTCCTCCTCCTCCTCCTCCTCCTCCTCCTCCTCCTCCTCATCATCATCATCATCATCATCATCATCCTCCCCTTCCTGCTTCTGACCCTACCGTGTTCATGCTGTCCTCCTCCTCCTCCTCCTCGTCCTCTTCCTCCTCCTCCTCGCTTCCTCCTTCTCGTCCTCCTCCTCCTCCTCCTCCTCTTCCTCCTCCTTCTCCTCCTCCTTGGGGGTGCTGAAACCAGCAAATCGCCTGATACATCCTCCCGAAATTGTTCCGAAAACGATAGATGCCCAACATCATAACGGCCAAACCGCCTGAGACATCCCCGCGCACTGGGCGCGAACGTCCTCCAAATCTGCTCCGACAGCGAAACATGTTGGAAGAGAAAATGGCCAAGCCGCCTGAGACACCCCCACGCAATCCCGCGAAAGGGGCCGAGTGAAATGCCCCCCCGCCGCTCGCCTTAGAGTGCTGAAACCAGCGAATCGCCTGAGACCCCCTCCAAATCTGCTCCGAAAGCGAAGCATGTTGGAAGAGAAAATGGCCAAACCGCCGGAGACATCCCCACGCAATCCCGCGAAAAGAGGCCGAGTGACATACCCCCCCCGCCGCTCCCCTTGGAGTGCTGAAGCCAGCGAATCGCCTGAGACATCCTCCAAATCTGCTCCGAAAGCGAAACATGTTGGAGGAGGAAAAAGGCAAAACCGCCTGAAACATCCCCGCAACATCCCGCGAAAGGGGCTGAGGGAAATACCCCTCCGCCGCTCCCCCTAGGAGTGCTAAAACCAGCGAATCGCCTGAAACATCCTCCAAATCTGCTCCGAAAGCGAAACATGTTGGAGGAGAAAAAGGCAAAACCGCCTGGGACATCCCCACGCAAATCCGCGAAAAGGGGGCCGAGGGAAATACCCCCCCGCCGCTCCCCTTAGGAGTGTTGAAACCAGCGAATCGCCTTAGGAGTGAAACTCGAGCCGGGGCGGGCGCGCGGCGGGAAGCCCCCCTCTGCTCCTCGTCCTCGTCCTCGTCCTCGTCCTCGTCCTCGTCCTCCTCCTCCTCCTCCTCCTCCTCCTCCTCCTCCTCCTCCTCCTCCTCCTCCCGCCCCCTCCGCGCCCCTCCTCCCCCCGCCGTTTCATCGCCCCCCCCCTTTCTCCCCCTTCCGCGACGAGGGCGGCGGAGGTCGGGGGGCGGTCGCCGCCGAAGCAACGGGGTGAGGAAACGGAAAACGGGGCGGGGGGGGGTGCGGTTTGCCGCCGACTTGGGAAGGGCGGGGAGGGGGAGGCGGTCTGCCGCCAAGGGATGAGGCGGTCTCCCGCCGCAAAGGGGGGGGGGGGGGCCTCTGCCGCCGACGGGTCGAGGCGGCTTGCCGCCGTGGGAGGAGGGCGGGGGGGGGCGGCCTGCCGCAGAGGGGTCGAGCGGGAGGGGCGGGGCAGCGCGGGGACGGTCTGCCGCCGAATGGGGGGGAAGGGTGGCGAGGCAAGCGGCTCGCCGCCGAGCGGGAGGGGGTCGGGGGGGGGGAGAGGCATGGGGGGGGGGCGGGGGAAGGGCGAGGAGGGATGGATGGGGGGAGGCGGCTTGCCGCCGAGACGAGGGAGAGGAAAGGCGAGGGGAGATGCCTTTTCCTCCCTTCCCCTGGCGCAAGTGCGCGGCCGCAGCGCCGCCGCGGGCTCTGGCGGGATGGACGTGTGACGCCTGTCCTGAACATCGGAAGCGCAGGTGCAAAGCAACAAACACATCAAACATCCGCCAAACATGTACAACAACATCGCACAACCATGGGGAATACATATATTCAGGACATTTACCAAACCATGACGATACAGCGGGCCTGATCGCCTTAACACATATCTCGGATTTAGTAATTTACGTCTTTGCGTACAACTACAATAAGTGTGGAGGCGTATGAAATTGTTTTTTCGCGCAACATATGCATCAACAGCGAGCTGACCGAAGCCAAAATACATAAACGGTCTTATCGCACTCACACCCGCCCGACAATCAAAGCGGGGCGTCTGGGAGGCAACGGGTCTGGGGCTGGGGCCCTGGGGACCCGGGGACGCCAGGGTTGGGGCAGGGACCAGGGCCGCGGCCGGGGCCACGGCCGGGGCCACGGGCCAGAGCCGGGGCCGCAACTGGAGCTGGGGGGCCTGGGCTGGGGCCGGGGCTGGGGCCAGAGCCAGGCCCAGGGCCGGGTCCGCGGCGCCGGCCCATGCCAGGGGCCGTGGCCGGGGCACGCGAGTGGGGCTGGGGCCAGGGCCGAGGCGGGGGGAGGGGTCCTGAGCTCCCCTGCCACCAGGGAGGCCCCACCCCTTGTCCCTCTTCTCCACATGGGGGCCGACGGTGGGCAAGTGGGCAGTAATCCGATCTGGGCCCCCCCCCTACCCCTCTCCGTACCCCCCCGTGCGTAGTCCCCCCCTATCCCCCCCCTTCCCCCCCAGGGAGGGGAAAGGGGATGGAATCGACTTAACTACGACCTTTTTGTACGACATTTCTTTCCTCTATGCGTATAGATGTCCTTGGTACTTTTTTATATGTGCCCAAGTTTGCCCTACATGCATTCTGGTATGTATTCTTCAGATCTACCGCATACCCTCTCATTTTGACCTCTCCATCCATTTCCAAATTTCATATCGTGGTCGGTGAAACT
>CAUYUJ010000614.1:471319-486319 GCA_963575745.1 Prorocentrum cordatum
CGCTCGTCCGGAAGCGGCTGCCCGCACCGCGGGGGAGGCGCAGGTGGTGGTTCAGGCCGCTGCCGCGAGCGCGGCGGCCGACGAAACCGCCGAGGAGGTGCGCGCGTAGGTGCGCGCCCTCCTCCAGCGCGGCAGCTGACCCTAGGTGGGGGCCGCCTCCTCGCGCCGCCCCAGCCTGCCCCGGAGGCAGCGCCTGGCTGCCCGCGGCAGGGTCGCCCAGCGGGCGATGCGCCTTGCGGCGCCGTATAGATCCTGGAGCTCGTGGAGCTGCTGGCCTGCGCCTGGCGGCGCGCGCCCGCTGGGTCAGAGGTCCGTCGGGCCGGGCGCGGGCCGGCGCGCCTCCCTGCCCTTCCCCTCCCCCTTCCCCCTTTCCCCCCCGCGCGCCTGTTTCGTTGTCGTGTCATCTGTCGTCCCCGTTGTCGCGTCGTGTCGTGCCTTTACTCTTGCCACGGAGCTCCTCCTGCGCTTGTAAGGAAGAGGTGTCTCTCTTTGTGTGTGTGTGTGTGTGTGTGCGTGGGTGTGTGTGTGTGTGTGTGTGTGTGTGTGTGTGTGTGTGTGTCCGTGCGTTGTTTTTTATGTGTGTGCGCGTACGTGTCTCAGTGTGTGTGTGCGTGTGTGCGTGCATGCGTGCGTGCGTGTGTGTGAGGAAGGGAGAGAGAGAGAGAGAGAGTGAGTGAGTGAGTGAGTGAGTGCGTGAGTGAATGAGTGTTTGTGTGTATGTGTGTGCGGGCGCGCTCGCGCGCGCGCGCGCGCGTGTGTGTGTGTGTGTGTGTGTGCGCGTGTGCGTGTGCGTGTGTGTGTGCGTGTGCGTGTGCGTGTGTGTGTGCTTGTGTGTGTGGTTGACCCATTGTGGACCGCTCCTCCATCCTCTGAGGGGCCGGCCGCGCGCGGTGCTGGATTGCCCGGGTGCGCTCTCGCCGCCTCGTCGCTGTGCGCGAGGCCGCGATCGCCGCCAAAAGTGTGTGTTTGTGTTTGTGTTTGTGTTTGTGTGTTGTGTGTTGTGTGTTGTGTGTTGTGTGTTGTGTGTTGTGTGTTGTGTTTGTGTGTTGTGTTTGTGTTTGTGTTTGTGTTTGTGTTTGTGTTTGTGTTTGTGTGTGTGTGCCTGTACTTGTGTGTGTGTGTGTGTCCGGTGCTTCTGGCCCACGCCCTAGGAACGTGGCCGACCGCGCGCGCTTGAGACCGCTAGGGTGGGGGGATCTCGGCCGACCCTTCGGCAACGCCGCCGCCGCCCGGCCGCCCAAGACCGGCAGCTCGCTGTCAGCATCCCCCGCGGGGGGGTGCAGCCTTAGCTCTCTCGCTGTCTGTCCCTCTCCTGCTCTTCCGTCCCCGCCCTTCCTCCTCCCCCTTCCCTTCCCTTCGCCCCCCCCCCCCGCCGCCATGTCCGAAACTGGCGACGGAGCTCCAGAGCTCCGTGGCCAGAGCAGGAGACATCCGTCCAGGAACGGATAGATTCGGCAGGTTCGCATTGCTCATTTCATGATTGCCCTCGCCACTACTCCTTGCTGGAATCCAGTCGACCCCTGTTCCAGTTCGGAAGCCGCTGGCGCCCACTGGCAACCGTCTGCGCGCCCCCCTTTGGACCGCGGCGTCTCGCCGCTGGATCGCCGGCTCCTCTCTGTCACTGTTTCCCCAATCGATCGGCCGCGCTTGCTCCCCAGGGTGACCCTCTGGGCAGATCGCGCGCCCCTTTTGCGGCCTCGTTCGGCGGTCTTGCCCTGGGCATGGCGCCCAGGGCCCCCCGCGCCCCCCCTGGGGCCCCTTGCCCACCTCCCGGCAGCCCGCCGCCTCGCCACGGTGGCCGCCGCCCCCCCCAAGCTGCGCCTGCCCTCTTTAGCTTGAGGGGCGCCCCCTCGGCGCTCGGGCTCTGCCGTTCGCTGCGGGTCCCCGTTAGGGCTCCCAGGGCGGCTGACTTCTCTTCTCGCCTTCGCCCGATCACCAGGGTGGACACTCCGTGTTGATTGCGACGGCGCTCCCGCCTTGCAACTCCGGCGCCGCCACGGGAGCGTCCTCGAGGCTCTTTTTGCCGAGCTCTGCCCTGCTCTCTGCGGGCATGGGCCGTTTCTCTGCAGGCTGACCTCGTCGGTACTTTGCCGCGCCAGCCTCGCCATCTGCGCGCTTCCGCCGCCTGCCCGGTGGCTCCCACCTACTCAGATTGCCGCCTCGCCCCGGCACCCCGTCGGCCTCCCGTCGCGCTCCGCCCGCGTGGCGACCCGTCGCTCGCGCTCCCCTTCCTCGCCTGCTTCAGCTCGCCGGCGCCTCCTCCAGCCTCGTGCGTCGCCTCCCTCCTCTTTTGCCGCCTGTGCCAAGGTGGGACCCCCTGTGTCGGTCGCATTGGTTCTGCGGGTCTCGCCTGACGGCGTTCCGCTCTCCGTCTCTGCCCGCGCCGCCGCCCGAGCGTTTCCTTGGCGCTGGTTCTTCCAGCTGGCACTGCCTTCGCTCGCCCTGCCCCCGCCCCAGCTCCTGCCAGCCCAGATGTCGTTGCTGCCGCTGCCCCGTGAAGGGGCCAGCCTCTTTTTAATCCTTCCGGCGCGTGCGCGCGTCGGATTTTTTTTTGGGCGGCGTGGCGTTGCGCCCGCCCGCGAAAGACCGATTGTGTGTGTGAGAGAGAGAAAGTTTTCGCTCTTCGTGTCTTTCCTTGCCCTTGTGGTGTGCTGCCCCCCTTTTTTCCCTTGGCTTTCCACTTGGCTTTCCCATTTCTTCCCCTTGGCGTTCCTTCCTTTTGTCCCCTTGGCTCTCCCTTCCCTCATCAATCTACTGACCGATGGTCACGACGTGCCGCCGTATGGACCCCCCCCAATACATGACAACAACTTCCCAGCGGAAAAGATGGGACCATGATATCGTTAGCTCTTTGGTATCACGGAAACTGGTGGACGACACAAGAGCATCCGACGACACCGGTTGCCGGTGGTTGTTACAGCTTGCTTGCGACAGTTGCGCGTGGCACAGATTGGAGGGAGAATTTATCGCTCATGCGACGGCTTCTCTATCAACATCTCCGGCACCACGGTCTCCAACTTTCCGACTCCATCCCCCATGGCCCCAACTCCGGCGCCCAGCTTTCCGTCTCTGGCTCACGTCTCTCCAATTCTAGCGTCCAACTTTCTGACTCCAACTCCCGTGTCTCCAACTCCGGCTCTCGCCGACTGCCTTCCAAGTTTCCAATTCCAGCATCCGCGGCCCCGACTCCAGCGCCCAATCTTACGACTCCGGCTCCAGTCTCTCCATCTCCAGCGTCCAACCTTCCGATTCCAGCTTCCATGTCTCCGACGCCGCTCGTGCTCCTATCTTTCCGATTCCCGCGCCCAGCTTTCCGACTGCAGCTCCCATGGCCCCGACTCCGGCGCCCAATTTTCCGACCACTGCTCCCGTCTCTCCAACTCGGGCGCCCAAGTTCCCGACTCCAGCTCCACCTCCAGCGTCCACTCTTTCCGACTCCAGCTCCCGTCTTGCCAGCTCCGGCCCCCTCCGACTATAGTCGTCCGACGTTCCGACTCCAGCACCCGCGGCCCCGACTCCGGCACCCAGCTTCCCAACTTTCCGGCTCCAGCTCCCACGTCTCCGACCCCGCTCGTGCTCCTAATTTTCCGACCCCGGCGGCCCCAACTCCAGCGCCCATCTTTCCACTTTTCCTGCTTTCGTCTCTCCAATTTGGGCGTCCAATTTCCCGACTCTTGCTCCCGTCTCTCTAAGTCCGGCGCCCAAGTTTCCGAGTCCAGTTGCTGCGTATCCGACTTTGGTGTCGGTAACTCCGAAAGCGGTTCTCATAACTACGACTCCTAATTTCAAGTTTCGACTCCAGGTCCCATCTCTGCGACGCCAGCGGCCATTTCTGGATTGATAAATCCTCTGGTGTGCTATTGTCTGCAGGTCCATTCGACACGTCTGTGCAGCATTGGATTATGTGATCGCCGTGAGCGGGGTCAGAAGTTGGCATTAAGAAACGACAACCCGAACGGTAAGATGTCTTCGTCGCGTTGGATACATACCGCTCACGATAAACAGCACTGAGTCTACCAGTGAGCAGCAGGCCAACCTTCAGACTATAGCATTTTGGGTGTGGGGGGCTCTTCGGCCAGCAAGGCGCCGAAAAGAGCCGCACTTTGTTGTCTAGATGCTTGCACTGGGAGCTGCACGGAGGATAGCGCCAGGGGGAGTGCGCAGGACAAAAAAATAAGCATTTTGGGTGTTTAGACGTGTGCAGTGTTTCACCCTGCTTCTTGGGCCCCGGCCCCCCCTGCGCCGACCCTCAAGGGTCCCTCTCCGGCGGATCTGCGCGCTTCGCTTCACTTCGCCTCCTCGTCGGTTTGCTCGCTGTCCCTCGTGTCCTGTCCGTTTCATGTCCTTCGGCTGTCGGGTTTTCCTCCTCGCTCCTCGATTCTCTCTTCGCCTTGTTTGGCCCTCCTTGCCCTTGTCTCGCTGGCTCCTTGTCGTTCTAACCTGGCTGGCAGGTTTTAGGCCTGCCTGGCATGACCGCTGCCAATTGTCCCCCGCCACTGCCCCGTGAGGGCCCAGCGTTTCCCCCCCCCCCCCAGAGTGTCCTTGGGTGCCGCGCTCAGCCTGGCGTTAGTTCGCTTCGCCAGGCGAGCCGTCCGACAGTGCGAGCGGATTCTCCGCCCCCACCGCGTGCACCCGAAAACTCTCTCTCTCTCTGTGTCTATGTGTGTGTGTGTCTGTGTATGTGTGTGTGTGTGTGTTTGTGTGTGTGTGTGTGTTCGTGTGTGTGTGTGTGTGTGTCTGTGTATGTGTGTGTGTGTGTTTGTGTGTGTGTGTCTGTGTGATGGGCAACTCCGTATGTGTGTGTGTGTGTGTGTGTGATGGGCATGGGCAGGATGAGCTTGGCAAGCTGGCCCGCTGGGGCCTTGCCTGGGCCATCGGACGGTGTGGCCAGCGGGCCGTTTGGGGATCTCCGACAGGTCCCAGTTCCGTGACCTGGCGCACGGGGCGGACGTCCTGGTGGCGACCCCTGGCGGGGCGGGCGGAAGTGGGTCTCGGCTGCGCCGGGGCTGGCGCCTTCTGGGAACCTCAGTCTCGGCACGCCGTCGGCGGAGAGGGAGGACGAGGAATTTTGTAGGACGAGGATGGGGAGGAGATGGAGGAGGCGAGGAACGAGGCGCATGGAGGAGGAGGAGGAGGAGGAGGAGAGAGAGGAGGAGGAGGAGGAGGAGGAGGAGGAGGGGAGGAGCAGGAGGAGGAGGAGGAGGAGGAGGAGGAGGAGGAGGAGGAGAGGTGGATGAGGCGGAGGAGGAGGAGGCGGAGGACGAGGAGGAGGAGGAGGAGGACGAGGAGGAGGAGGAGGAGGAGGAGGAGGAGGAGGAGGAGGAGGAGAGGAGGCGGAGGAGGAGGGAGGAGGAGGAGGGAATTGATGATGGATGAGGAAGGAGGGAGGAGGGAGGAGGTAGGAGGGAGGAGGGAGGAGGGAGGAGGGAGGAGGGAGGATGGAGGATGAGGAGGAGGAGGAGGAGGACGAGGAGGAGGAGGAGGAGGAGGAGGAGGAGGACTTAGAGGGAGGAGGAGGAGGAGGAGGAGGAGGAGGAGGAGGAGGAGGAGGAGGAGGAGGAGGATAACGCACTGCCCTGGCGGACGCCGCGCAGTGATCGCGCCTAGCGTGCACAGAGAGAGGGGACAGGCAAGTGCCCATCCAGTGTGCTAGCAAGGTGCGACTCGCCCCCACCGAGGATCACGGGGCGGGCCGCCAGCACGGACGGCTCATGTGAGCCAGGCGCAAGCGCCAAGAAATGTAAACCCGAAACGAGCGCTAGGCCCCAGAGGGGCCCAAGCGCAACCAGAGCGTTTCGGGGTCAGTGGCCAAAAGCGGCCTTGGGGTCCGAAGGGTGCGGCCGTTAGGCTTGCCTTCGTCGGCAGGGTGCCGACACTCCAGGAACAGTTTGCGATTACGAGTCGCCCTCTCTGACATCTGGTTGAAATCAGGAGGGCGACAGTCCACAAGGAGGTGACTTGCGACCCCAGTTGTGTAAAAACCGCAACGTATGCACAAAGCGACCTCCCCTGTGGCGACCCAACACCGATGTCCTCTAGCCGCCTCGGGCGGCACAGTGCCAGCAGCTGGCAACGGGGTAATCGGCACGGTGGTGTCGCACAACCTGGGGCGGGGATTATTGCGAGCTTGACGCCTGCGCTTAGCTCGGGGGAGGTCGGCCTCTACGTCCGCAGTGGCTCGATCCTGCTGCTCCTGACAAGGGGACCGAGCCAGGACGATAGGATCAAAAGCGACTCTCGGCCTGACGCTGCGACTGCCCTCACCCTCAGAGCTAGACGAACGAGGACGACAGGACGACCGACGAGGGTCCGAAACGTCAACGAAGACGTGAGGAGGCGGGAAGGCAGCAGCATGGGCGCTACCAGCGCTCCTCTCAGGAATAGGAGCCTCCGTCCCCATGGCGAAGTCGTCGCCAGCCACGGGCACTTCACTGGGCAACTGCACGTCTCGGCCAGCTTCGACGTCTCGGAAGGACGCCGAGGCTGGAGGGGACGCGTCAAAGCCCATGGAGGAGCCGACGGCCAACGCAGGCCCAAGGGGGCCAGGCCTGGGGACTTATGGAAGCTCTGATGCCTCGAGTCCGAGCGTAGCCGCCGAAGCCCGAAGGCGAGCAGAGCAAGAGAGGACCTCGAGGCGACCGACTCTCTCAGCAGTCTTAGCGCCGAGCTTGCAGTACCCGCAGCGGAAAATCCTCCTCCCTGGGGCTTTGACAAACACGTGTCGGAGATGAGACGGGGTGTCACCCGTGTCCTCTTGAGGGGGGGAGCGCGGCGGGTACGCTTAACCCTAGGCTTGGTGGGACAGCGCCCTGTGCCACCATAGATGGTGAGGGCACGCACCATCCATCGGAGGCAGAGATTATAATTCCTGAAGGCGACAGCCATGGCCTTACGGGCTTGTTGCGAAGCACAGTGTAAATCGCGCCCTCTGGTGGCAGCCAGGTCGGCCCACCGATTACCTCGCGCCACTTCGCTGCCGCCCCGCTGATGCCCTTTACAAAGCTCAAAAGAGACACCACTCTGGAGACCGCCTAGGTCGTGGATTTTTCCCAGATGGCCTCCCAGAGGTCCAGATTGTTTCGACGAGGAGCCAAACACCACGCTGGACCCCTGACAAGCCCATCGGGCAAACCCTTAAAATCGGTAGCTATAACGACAGGAGGCAAGCAGGCCATCAGAACTTGAAGGGCAGCAAACATCTCAGCCCGAGGGGAGGTCTGCACAGGCTCTGGTAAAGCTCCGTACACAACACATTGAACTCCGCCACGGTCGCGATCAGTTAAGGTGGCGAAGCCCCACCCTGCTCGGGCCGACTCCGGCCAGTACAAGCTTCGACGACAGGCTCCGTCCGTGTAGACCCTGCCCGAGACACCCCATGGGTTTCCATGCAGAATGTGCCAGGCCCCCGAGTCGTCCCGATGTGGTAGTATGGGGAAGCAAGACCGCCCAATAAGTCCACGGTCCCAAAACCAAGAGCCCTCAACACGCGGTGGAAAACCACGAGTATCCAAGCGAGACATCACCTGTTCACGCTCCAGTGATCGTACAACGGACGAGCATTTCCAAACCACATGATGCACTTCACATTTCTCAGCACCGCACATCGCACACTCTGAGCAATCCGTGTAACCCAGCTGTGCAAGCCTTTGCGGTAGCCAAACGCCACCTGTGACGAACGCCTGAAGCATACCTGCTTCTCGCTGGTCTGGTTCCCAGCGCGAGGAAGCACGCTGCTCGCAGTGGCTGCCGTGTTGGTCGGGGGGGGGGGGACCCTGTTCGGTGTCATCCTCTGAATCCGACTCCTCCACGCGCACCCGACCCAAGGCCTTCAGGAGGGGCTCGACCCAATAGCCAGTGGGTTCTTTCGGGACCATATCCTGGGATGTGCTTTCGGGCCTGCTGGCCCACAGGGCCCATGCGCGTCGGGCTGCTGATTCTTTGGCAAGCGCAAGCAAAGTCGAGGGGGCATCTCTGCGGAGGTCCAAGATGTCCCCAAGGTCGGTACGACATACATGAGCTGAGACCGTGGTCCATCCGAGATCTCGAAAGGCCAGTAGTGTGGCCCCAGCAGGGCCTGCGACTTTATTCCAAGGCTTGGGGTGGTTGTAGAGGATGCGGATTTGCTGACTCCAAGCCCTCTGTAGTACGTCCCCCGACACAGCCTTGTCTCGATGCAGCAGTGCCCACTGATAAATCGGGGCACACCAGCCCCTCGCCTGGGGGTCGGCCAGACTGTCGGGCTGTAACGTAGCACTCAGCCACGCTGAGGTGGCACCTCCTGGCGTATGCCAGGCACTGCGCAAAAGGCGCCGTATGCGGTGCACAAAGCGGGGCGGGATGCCATGTACTCCTGCCCCGTAGCTGAGGGCTGGGGGGACCGCCTGTCGTGCGAAGCGATTGACCACTCGCCCAGCCCTCCGTACACTACGAAATCGGGGTACCCTCCGACCGGTGGCCCGCAGTCGGGATCGTAACTTGTGATACCGTAGCGGGCGTCCTGCTGCCACATCAATCCCAAGAACCTCCAGGGCACTGTGATATACAAACCCAAGAGCCCGAACGAGGTGACAGATGGCCGGTCCTGTTTTGGGGTGGCTGCACGCTATTTCATCTTATTCGCAGCCGCTGGAAGCTCAAGGCGTTCCAACACGCCATGTAGTAATCGCAGCATTTTTGGTCCCTGGTCAAGAAGGGCCTCGATCGAATCAGTGATCGAAATCGTAACGTCATCGGCGTAAAGGTCGATGGTCCGAGATATGGTGCACGTGTGCCTATACAATGCATCGAAGGGCTGCAGCATGATGCATTGCAAAGCATACATAGCCACAGCACGCCCAGGCAGGACCCCACGACTCGCCCAAGTAACCGCAGAGTAGGCCCCATCCCATACCAAACGCCGTGCCGAGCCGTACATACGGAGAGCCAAGGTTATTAACACACCTGGAAATTCATGGATCCCAGCGGAAGCGATGAGCTTTCGCCAAGGTGTCTTGTCGAAACACTTGGCAATGTCGACGGTAGCGTGTAGGGAAGCCTGGGTCGGATCATCCCCTGTGTGAGCCTCAGCGTGAACCAGGAGTCGAGCAGCCACGTCTGTGGTGGCCTTCTGTACCCCTAAGGCCAGGTAGGGGCGGCATAACTGAGAGGCCCATTCTCGTGCAAATGTCATCCTGGCTTTCGCCCACACACTGTAGACCGTGGGCAGTAGGGCGATGGGGCAGTAGCCCCCAAGGGGCTTAGCCAGTAGGACGATGTGCACGTGACGCGCATGTTGGGGCCAGGACCCAAATACTTGACATAGGTATAGCAGATACCCAAGGAAGGAGAGGCCTTCATTCGATAAGAAGGCCCAGTGTCGTGGGCGGAATCGGTCAGCACCCACAGCGGTGCGGGTCGGAAACTGCATAGCAGCCTCTCGAATCTGCGCAATCCTAAGGGGAGGAAGTCGGGGCCCGTGCTCACACAGGTGGCGCATTTCCTCCACGACGTCGCCAAATCATTCAGGATTGTGTATGCTTCCCGATAGATGTGGAGGGGCCCCAGGAGTGCTGTCCCAGACTAGGCCCCATGAGGTACGCTGTGAATCGACAACCTCGTCAGGGAAGGTAGTTGGTCCGAGGGCCCCATGGGCTTGAGATAAGTCCCATCCGCGGGGTTTCGTTCACCTGTATACTGCACCAGGCTGCGTGCTCAGCTGTCGTCGCAACCATGCTGTGAAGGACTTCGCTCGCGCCTGTCCCAGTCGACGCTCCTCTTGGGCCGCCAAGCTCCCAAGATAATCCCCCACGAACTTAAATAGCGCATGGTGTAGGTGAGGGGCGGATTCCACAACCTGTTGAATCAAGTACGAAACCAGAGGGACCAGTCCCGTGGGTAGGTATTTCTTCATACGCCCATGCCGTCCAGTCCCAGACAGAAAGTCGCACAGAAAACCCCAGGCTTGGTGGGCACACTGCAAGGAACCCCGAGAGATGTGCGAGAGGCGCACATCGTGGACCCGAAGCTGCAGAAGCCGAATGGCCCGAGAAACCTGAGTGCCCGAAGGTTGGCAACGTGCCAGAGCGCCCCCAGAGGTGGACTGGCGGTAGCGAGGTCCCTGCTGACGCCCCAAGTACTGTGTCGCGGCACTGTCGCCGTCGTGAAACAATGGGGCGAGCTCAATTTCGGCCCCATCGTACAGGGCACCATAAAGGTGATCTAATCGAGCCTGGTGCTCGTCCTGGGGCCCAAGGCGACTAGCCGCGTCGTCCGCCATTGACTCTGACCATAGTCGCTCTGGTGAGCCCCGAGGAGGAGGAGGAGGAGGAGGAGGAGGAGGAGGAGGAGGAGGAGGAGGAGGAGGAGGAGGGGGAAGGAGCGTTGCAGCTCAAGCGGGGGCGCCAGTCCACGCACGGCAGGTCATCGCGGCGAGGCAGACTATGCTGGACGCGGCCTTCTATTGGGTCTCCGTGGCGGGCTGCGTCGCTGCGGATCGTCGCGAAGACATCTCCAACGAGAAGGTCATGGGGCACCTCAGCGACAAGTCGTAGCTGCGCCTCACCAGCCACGAGGTGATCAAGGTCTCCCACTGCCTCCCGCGCTGCCTCAAGACGGCCTGCAGCGGCACCGTCAAGGCACACTTCTGGGCCAAGCCGTGCGTGCCGAAGCCCTACGCCCCGCCCCTCTCAGGCGGGCCCTCGCGCAGGCGACCTGCCAGGGCAGCCTTGGCTACGGCGCCCACGGCGGCGGCGTTCTCTGCCTTGGCGGCGGCTGGCGAGCCTGGACAGTGCAGCGGAGCCGACGGCATCAGCAAAACTGCGCAGGCCCCCAAGACGACCAAGCAGAAGATCGACTTCCTGTTGTCGGCGGCCTCTGGGGCCATCTCGAGCGGGGCGGGCCGCCCGAGTGAGGGGGAAGTCGGGGCGCCACCCGTGAGTGAGGCATGCGCGAGCACCGCTGCTTTTGGCCTCGGGGACCTCCAGCCTGGACCTCCTGCGGGCCCCGCTGCTGAAACCCCTTTTGGCTCTGGCTTGTTGGTGGAAATGGCCGTCGCGAGGCCCGTGGACCCTCCGACTGCCGTGGGCCCCCATTCGGAGGCCGGCCGCTGTCGGCATGAGGAACGGGAATCGTGCCGTTGCCTCGTGCAGCGTGGGCGGGATCCGCAGCCGCGGGGGGGTGGTAGGGGAGGAGCTCGGAGAGCGCCCGAAGGCCGCCCCCAGGCCCCCGTTTGCCTCCTGAGGGCCCCGCTGCAGCAGCCGTTCAGGAGGCCCCAGCCCTGTCTGCCGCGCAGTGCAGCCAGCAGCCTTTGTCTGGTGCTGCGGCGGACCTCTGCGGGCCAGGGTTCTCGCTGTTTGCTGAGAGCCAGCATTCCAGCTGCCAGGTCCCGTCGCAACGCGACCGTCCTTTTGCCCGCCGCTCGAGGTCGCCCGCGCCCTCTCGGTCGGTGGGTTTCGACGGCCCCCCCTGGGCCCTCTGCCGCCGCGTCATACGCCGGTGGCGGCGCTGGGGTCTCTGGGGTGGCCAGTGGCGGGCGCCAGCTGGTCACCGTCAGTGGGTACCGCATTTGCACCAAGTGCCACTGCTACGCTCGCGTGATCGGAGGAAAGCACCGTGGGTTGGCAGCGGCAGAGTGCAAGCTTCCCAGCCGCGCTCGAGGCTTGCAGCATCGCGTCGAGAAGATCCAAAGAATCAGGATCGGGCTGCCGCCGAAAGAGGCGCAGCTAAGGGAGCGGGCTCACTGACGGGGGGAACGGCGGTGTGGCGGTGGGTTGGCCCGTTGGCCGCCCGCTCCTTTGCTACGCTGCTCCCCGACCCCAGGCGTTCGCCTGCCGCATGTGCCCGCGGCCGCCATATGGCGGCTGCTCTGACCTGAGCTTGCGCCGCGCGGGCCTGGCACACAGCTTTCAAAAAAAAGGCCCAAGTGGCTGTGTTCGCAAGGCACCGCCGCACATACTTCGGCACACTCACACGTTTCGTGGACCTGTAGGGAGTTCCGCCGAAGGCCCACGGGGTTGCGTTCGCATGACACCACCGTACCAACTTCGGCACGCCCCTCGCACGTTTCGTGGCCCTATGGGGAGCTCCACCGAAGGCCCAAGCGGCCGCGTTCGCATGGCACCACCGCACCTATTTCGGCACACTCCTCACACGCTTCGTGGCCCTCTAGGGAGCCCCTTTCCGAAGGCCCAAGTGGCTGCGTTCGCATGGCACCACCGCACCCATTCCGGCACAACTCTCACACGCTTCGTGGCCCCATGGGGAGCCCCATTGAAGGCCCAAGCGGCTGCGTTCGCATGGTACCACCGCACCTTCTCTGGCACACCCCACACACGCTTCGTGGCCCCATAGGGGGCTCCACCGAAGGCCTCAATAGCAGGGTTCGAGTGCAGGTCCACCGTCATGCCAGCGCACCCCATAGGGAGTTCCGCCGAAGGCCCCAGTGGGAGGGTTCGAGTGGCACCACCGCGCCCAATTCGGTATACCTCCTCACGCGTCTCGTGGCCCCAGAGGGTACTCCACCGAAGGCTCCAGTGGGAGGGTTCGCATGGCACCACCGCGCCCAATTCGGCACGCCCTTCACACGGGTCGTGACCCCATAAGGGACTCCACCGAAAGCGGTACCACATTGCGGTACTCGCAGCTGCATGTGCCTGGGTCTTTTTGTTTTCTTCTCTCTCTCTTTCTCTCTTTCTCTCTGTGTGAGAGACAGTCCAAGACTGCATTATTTCTACGTTGGACATGTTCAGACGAATGCATTTCCTTGTCAAACTTAGGTTTTCGATTTACCGCCGTGAACATTCGTTGCAAACGCTTGCAGTAGTTATCCGAGTGGAGGGCGACGTGTTTTGAATATGTAGCTCTCGCCTCAGCGCCGCGCCCATTCGCTTCAAGAATCTGCAACACCTGGACGGATGGGGGGCGGTTTGTTTCCAACATGCGGACCTTTGCTTCAGCGCAGCGCACATACGTTGAAACTGTGTGCAACCGCTGCCCCCATGGAGGGCGGTTCGTTTTCAACATAGGGCTCGCCTCATTGCCGCCATTTGTTCGAACCGATACAGTCGCTCGAATGGCAATTCCATGGGGCTATCGTCGTTTTAACCGGAGACGGGGGGCGGGGGTCGCAGTGGAAAGGAATGCTTCTAGGGACTCCGGGGGAAGGAACGCCGAGGGCGCGAGGGTGTATTGCAGCATCGCTGATGCATGCTTTCGCGTTGAGCATTGCATGCTTTCAGAAGCCAGGCAGCCAGGCCAGCGCCCCCCCCCGTCTGTTGGCTGGGCAGCTGGGGGAGCAAGAGGAAAGGGGGGAACACATAGCCTTGCTTCTCCCTTCGGCGGCGAGCGAGGGGGGAAGTGAGGAGGATGAGGCCTTCTCAGAGGGAGGCGGGGCTTCTCAGGTCCCCGTCGGGTCTCCCGAGAAGCTCCCTGTGCCTCCGGGGGAGGCATCGAACCATTCCGAGAAGGCCAGAGGCCTTCGGAGCCTTTTGAGAAAGCCTGCCCCGTCTCTCTCTTCCCCCCCCGGGCGCGCCGCCGATCCGCCTCTTCCCCTTCGCTTCGACGTCGGCTCGTCGCGGTGCTTCCAGCAGCATGTCCGGAGGCCAGGCGAGGCTACCCAGCCGAGCACCACCCGGGGGCCACTCGTTGTGGTCATGCGCGTAGCAGTGATCAGGAAATAGCATTGGTACGAGGTGCGCTTCGATGTAGCATCAGGGCATGTGCAGGATAGCAAGGAGGTGGTGCTTCATATAGAGTTCAGGTACGTACGGCTGTTGCGAACATGAGGGTCAGCTTCGTTGTGACCATTTGTACGATTGACCTCTTCAAGCATGCAATCCTGCACTTATGAACGCTGGTAGCGACGGTAGAGTTGCAAAGGCCTTGCCGCCAGCTCCGACGACCCTGAATTGAGAGCCACTTGGCCGAAACATCGCGCAAGCTGGCCCAATATTGCCTCCATGAACCCCATGTTGGCCTAAGATGCTTCCAGGTCCCCGAAGTTGGCCCGATTCCCGCCAGAACTCATCCAGTCCCCCTCTGCCCCCTCCGAAGAACAAAACACCACTGCATGAATATGAGCATTCGGAGGTCCGCGCGGTTTTTCTGGGTCGGCGCTGGGCCACTTTGTGGGCGCCTGCAGCGCCACACTTGGAAATGGCTCCGGCCCACGAAATCCGCGTGGGCTTCCATGGGGGGGACCAGACAGAAGGTGTTTCCTTCGACTCGATTGCGACATGCGCTCGAGTTTGCTAGGTTTGCCGGGCTGGCGTGCTGAAGGGGCCATGGGAGGGGGGGGGCAATGTGTGAGAGCCTCTGCATAGGGATTCCCTCGCGCACGCCGGCAGCGTCCGTGGATAGCGCTGGCAAGGCTGATCGTGAGCATTCTACGGCTCAGGGCAGAAACGACAAGTAAAGAGTGTGGATGTTGACGACTGCTTTGGGGTCAAGGGAGGGAAAAAAAACACCCCGACCCCCATAATCGGCCTTTCCTAGACGGCTCTGGGCGTTTACTAAGCCGCTTCGTCCTGTTCGATTCCCTCTGTGGGCGCGTTTACTGAATAGCTTCGTTCGTCGGGGTGCTTGTTATGAAAGTGGTTGTTGCGTTCCCTATGCAGGGAAGGAAGCGGCGATGGCAGCAGTGCTTCCTTCAGTGTTCGGGGCGGACGAAAGAGGGGATGGTGAAAAGGGGGGTTACGAAATCTGCTGCATGCAGCTGGTTTAGGCCCCGCCGCCGGGCCCATTCCTCGATGCATGGGCGCCTCCTGGCGCCAGGAGGCGCTGCGAAACCCACCTACGTAAGCTGACTCTCTACCCTACCCTGTGCTATCCTACCCTTTTGCCCCCCCCCCCCCCGCCCCCCGAGCTTCCTTCACTGGGCAAGAGCGAGGGGCAAGAAGGGGGGCCCAGGCCTGCTCGTTGACGCCCTGCACCGCGGGGCCGCCGCGCCGCCCACCCCCCCCCTGGATGAGGGGGAGGACGGGTGCACCTTCTTTTGGTTCCCCTGGTTCCCCCCCAACCCCCCCT
>CAUYUJ010000614.1:493819-506319 GCA_963575745.1 Prorocentrum cordatum
AATGTTTGACGGTCCCGAGGCCCGGCGAAGGCTCCCCGAGGCCGGAAACTAGCAAAAACCTCCCGCCAATTTTTGTTGTGTGTATGTTTTTTTTCCCAATCCTCCTGTGTTGGGCACTCGTTTTGAATCGTGCACTGTCTGACCCCACCTCCTCCTCCTCCTCCTTCCTCCCTCCGTGTGCGCGGCCCAGAGGGGGGGCCAGGGACGTCATAAAAGAAGAAGAGGCGCCAGGAAATCAGAGGAAGCATCATGGCCCCCGCCATGATGTCCACGCCCCCAAGTCATCACCCCCCTCTTGGCCGCCCGCCCCCGATCCTGCGCAGAGCGCTGACGTGCCGAACGAATGCGGCATCTCCGATCCAATACCATCGGAGGTTTCCACCCCGTCCTTCTGTGGCGCTTATCGGGCCAGACTCATGCGCGAGTAAGCTGAAGCCAGGACGAAGCGAAACTCGGGTACGGACAAGTCGAGAGTCTCTTGAGATCTGGCGGCTCTGGAGAATGCATCGGGCGCCATGGCTTTCTCAGAGCGTTCCGGAACGCTCTGAGAGCGTTCCGGAACGCTCTAGAGCGGATTTATCCTCGTCCTAGCCCCGTCCGAGTGAGGCCTCCAGGACCTGGAGTCGTAGGCGAACGCTTGGTGCGAAAGTGATTCGACGCCCAAATCTCGGGGACCTCTGGCTCGTCTCGAGGACACGTCTGCCCGCTTCGCGGGCTGTGGAAGCAGGCCGCCAGGCAGAAGAAAACGGACAGGTGTTACCTCGAAGTCGATGGGCACTCTCTTAACCCACGCCGCGGCCGTGCGCACGTGAAAAAGAAGAAGCTGTCTGGGCTCCCAGCGCAGTACATCACGCTGTTCTTGAAACCCATCGACTTGGACAAGTCAAGCCTTGCGTTGCCGCAGCTAGGCCAGAGGCGATGAGGAGAAGGGCGAGGGGGAGGGGATGAGAAGTAGGAGGAGGATCGAGGATCTGAATTGTGGTTGCCTTTTTCTGAGGCCTCCAAAAAGATCTGGCCCGAGTGCGGGGAGGAGCGGGGTAAGGACGAGCGGGGTGTGGAGCAAAGGGGTAATTAGGGGAGTCGCGGAGCAAACAAAAACATAAACACCACCGTTTGACGGTCTGCGCGGATTCCTTGGATCTGCGCTGGACCAACCTCTGGCGCGCGGAGCGCGCCAAGAGCGGCGCCAGAGGCGCCGCCAAGGGGTCCTGGCGAAGGTCCTAGAAATCCGCGTGGAGCGTCGAAAATGTATGTTTATTCAGTTTTGCGTCTTCGACGGGAAGGAGCGAAAGGTAAGACGAAGCCAGGATGATGATAAAATCGGGTGAGGGTAAATCGAGAATCTCTGAGATCCGCCGGCTCTGGAGTATCTGGGCTAGAACCCGCCAGGGAGGGTGTCCCCGCGCAGATCCAAAGAAATCCGCGCGGACGGCTAAAAGTCTATGTCTATGTCGACTTTGACTCTTCGAGGAAAGAGGGCTTACCTGGAAGGATTACCTGAAACGCACCTGCGCACGCACAAACTGAGTCATGCTACTCCGCCACTGTCTGCTGCAATAGCGCGCTGCGCATCCATGTGGTGCAGCGTCTCACGCACTCTCTTCGGAGGAGGAGGGGGAGGAGGAGGAGGAGGAGGAGGAGGAGGAGGAGGAGGAGGAGGAGGAGGATGAGGAGGGGAGGAGGAGGAGGAGGAGGGGGAGGGGGACGGAAGGAGGAGGAGGAGGAAGGAGGAGGCGGAGAGGGAGGAGGAGGAGAGAGAGGGAAGAGGAGGAGGAGGAGGAGGAGGAGGACAAGGCAAGACAACGCCATTGCGAACAAGGACGTCCTGAGATAGAGGAGGAGACACGACAAGACAAGACAAGACAAGACAAGACAAGACAAGACAAGACAAGACAAGACAAGACAAGACAAGACAAGACAAGACAAGACAAGACAAGACAAGACAAGACAAGACAAGACAAGACACGGCAGGACAAAATAATTGAACGCCATGAAGTCCTGAGAGTTGAGGAGGAGGCGATTGAGGAAGAGGAGGAGGACAAGGAGTCCTAAGATTTGAAGAGGAAGAAGAGGAGGAGGCGGAAGAGGAGGAGAGGCTTGGCAGGTGGCGGGGAGAGGATGGTCCCTCCCGTTCGCGACCGGAGGCAAAGGCCTCCTCCAAGAGGACCCCGTGACTCCTGCGGAGGGCGCAGACCAGGGCGCGCGTGGCAAACAGCAAGGCACACGATGAGACTCGAGGGTGCCCATGCTCTGCAGCCTCGAGCCGAAGGCGCATCGGTCGCGACTGTACCCACGGGTCGGAAGCAGTGGGTCGAAACATGCAATGGAGAGGCGTTGGAAGTAGATTGGGCTTCCACCCGCCTCCTGAAGACCAAAGGGGGGGGAACGCGTTCGACTCTTGAAACAAGAAAATCCCAAAGGAGGTTGGACCCTGGTAAGCCGGGAGCCAAGAGAACCTGCAGTGGAGGCCGGTCCACACGAAACCTTCCCCGGGAAACCCAACCCTGAGACCCCAGGGCGTCCATTGACTTTTGGTGTGGGAGCGTCACGCTCTCCACCGCAAAAAGCATCGAAACCCAGGAAGCCCAGGGCATCCTGGAGGCAAGGAGGGTGTCTTGGCGTGGGCCCTTAGCTGCCCCGATACGCAACACGCAACACGTATCGTACTGATACGGAGCTCAACACGTAGACTGAAAACGTAGGTCCGACGCGATGCATTCGCCAACACGTGGTCCAACACGTGGGGCCAACACGCAACGTATCGACACGGACGTCTTGAACACGGGACGTGTTGCGTTTCAAGACGGGCGCATCGGGGCAACTGAGCGTGGGCCTCCACTGCACGTCGACGACCGGTGGGTGCCGACGAACGCCACCGCTGCTGCTGCTCGAGCGCGGCCTGGTCCCCGCCGCGAACTCCACGGTCCCCGCGTCCAGCAGGCGCTGCCGGGGCCGCTTGTTGCTCCCGCGGGCGCGGGGGGGTCGGCGGCGGAGCTCGCACGGGGCCGCGCGCGGCGCGAGGGCTGGGCGCGCACTCCGTGGGGACCCTCCTGAAGAGACGCTCGCGCCCCTCGCGCGCCGAAGCTGCGCCGACCACCCGCCGATCTGAGCCGACCTCGCGTCGAACCTGGGCTGAACCTGAGCCGAGCCTGAGTCGAGCTCGACTCGAACCTGGGTCGAACTGTGTTCGAACCGGGGTCGAGCCGATCCCTGAGGTGGGCCCCAGGAAGGCCCCAGGAGGGCCCCCCGAAAACGAGCACCTGAAGAGAGCAGGCAGGCAGGACGATGGCAAGAGCAGGAGGGCCCGAGACCGGCGTCCTGCCACGAGCAGGCCCCCGGGACAGGGGCGCGCCCCCCGAGGGGCCCCCAGGGCGACCCCGAACGATCGGACGAGCGAGCGAATGCCGCTACGGCGCAAGCTGTCCCGACCGTGGGGATGGGCGTGTCGCGCCGCAGCGCTCGGTGCGTGTTCTCGACGAAGCCTTCCTGTAGGTGATGGGTGTCGTTGTCTCGAAGAGCGGTGTGCCAACTCTGTGCCCCCCAGGGCCCCCCAGGGCGGCCCCGCGAGGGGCCCAGGACGGCCCAGGTAGACCTTCCAGGATGCCCAAGAGGGCCACCGAGACGGTAAGAGTTCTGTGGCAACTCATGGGGGCCTCCCGTGCCATCTTGCCGGCTCCTGCGGGTCGGCGCTCATCGACGCCAAATCGACGCTCATCGGCGCTAAATCGACGCACATCGACGCTAGACTGGCTCTATCTCATCGACATGCCAGTCGACGCAGACGACGGAATTGAGTGTCGGGGGAGCGCAAACATGGATTAGCGATCCATGATTTGGCGCGCGGTCGCCAACTCCATGGATCGGGGGAAGTGCCCTCCCCAAAATGCGGCCAGTGCCGCCTCGTTCGGCGGCGGAAATGCCCTATTTCCCATGGAGACAGGACCCGTCGCTATTCCACGCCCCCTTGATCCATGTTGGCGATCCCCTGACAAGCCCCTTCTTCCCTTCGGTGAGGGGTACCCGCCCCCTCCCTTCCCTGAGTTTTTGTTTGGGGGGTACGCGATATGTCAAAGGGTCGTTGTCGCCCAAGATAGCTCCAAGAGGGCCTCCGATGCTATAATGTGGCCTCCCAAATGGCTCAAGATAGCCGCCGATCGCTCAAGATAGCCGCCGATCCATGTAGGCGATCGCCTGAAAGAGGGTGAACCAGGCTCCGATGATTTGCTACCGGACAAAGAGGGCCCAAAGGCGGCCACGAGCAGGCCTCAGGACGAGGGGAGCGAGGCCGCCAGGGGGAGGAGGAGGAGGAGGAGGAGGAGGAGGAGGAGGAGGAGGAGGAGGAGGAGGAGGAGGAAGGAGGAGGGAGAGGGGGGAGGTGAGGTGGAGGAGGAGGAGGATGGAGAGGAGAGGGAGGGGAGGAATGAGAGAAGGAGGAAGGAGGAATGAGGAAGGAGGAAGGAGGGAGGAGGGAGGAGGAGGAGGAGGAGGAGGAGGGAGGAGGAAAGGAGGAGGAAGGAGGGAGGAGAAGGAGGAGGAGGAAGGAGGAGGAGGAGGAGGAGGAGGTGGAGGAAGAAGAGAAAGGAGGAGGAGGCGGAGGAGGAGGAGGAGGAGGCGGAGGAGGCCCCCCAACGACGGCTTCCTGCGTCCCCGCCACGGGCAAGCCCCTGGACGCAGGATTGCGAGGCCGCCCCCCGGGCTGCACCTGGGAGGCGCGAGGAGCCCCGCGGGGGCACGCCCAGGGACGGGCCCAGTTCTCCCTATCATAGGCCTCAGAGAAACCTATTAGAGGCCTCAGAGAAGCCTATCAGAGGCCCCAGAGAAGCCCATCAGAGGCCTCAGAGAAGCCTCTCAGAGATGCCTCAGAGAAACCTCCCAGAAAAACCTCGGAAAGGCTTCAGGGAAGCCTCTGAAAAAAGGCTTCAGAGAAGCCTCTGAAAAAAAGTTTCAGAGAAGCCTCTGAAAAAAGGCTTCAGAGAAGCCTCTGAAAAAAAGGCTTTAGAGAAGCCTCTGCAAGGCTTCAGGGAAGCCTCTGAAAGGCTTCGGAGAA
Source organism: Prorocentrum cordatum (assembly GCA_963575745.1). Taxonomy (NCBI): domain Eukaryota; class Dinophyceae; order Prorocentrales; family Prorocentraceae; genus Prorocentrum; species Prorocentrum cordatum. The sequence continues at coordinate 498,867 of CAUYUJ010000614.1, forward strand.
GCCTCTGAAAACAAGCTATCTTCAGAGCGGCCTCTGAAAGGCTGCGGAGAAGCCCCTGGAAGGCTTCGGAGAAGCCTCTGAAAGGCTTCAGAGAACCCTCTGAAAAGGCATCTCTGAAGCCTCTGAAAGAGTCCTCGCTGAGGCCTCTCAGAGGCCTCGCTGAGAGCTCAGCAGAAGCTCTGCAGAAGCTCTTTGATCGGTTGCAATCCAGTGTTCTTCAGAACAGTTTGTATAGGAATCCTTCAGGTTGCGATCAATCAGTTTCCAGTGGTTGCAATCCGACCGACGTAGTTCCTGGACAGTCCGAAGTGGTTGTGATCTGTCTGAGGCACCAAGAGTGCCCCCAGGGGCTCCCAAGATGCCCCCTCCTCCTCCTCCTCCTCCTCCTCCTCCTCCTCCTCCTCCTCCTGATCTTCCCAGCCATCCTTCCCCAAGTGTTCCCCGAAGGGCTTCTACAACTGCTGGGGGAGCACATGGCCCGATAGCTTGGCGGAGCCCTTGCCACAACGCTCGGCCACATGGGCGATTCCAAAAGGCAGGGGGCGGCTGTGATTCCCCGTAGGCGTGCTCGATAACGCGTCTCAATATGCGCTGATGTTTCCTATACGCCCCCGCATGATGTTCCCAGATGCGCCAAGGCAGCGCCGACACGCACCGACGCGACTCTGAAATACCGCCCACCGCACGTTGTGTGTTGCTTCGGCGCGCACGGGGGTCCCTGGGAATCCCCGCCAGACTTGGCGACACGCATAAGAGGGTGGAGGGAGGGGGGAGGGCTTCTTAGAAGGAGGGCTACTTCTTCGAAGGCGCCGGCCTTACATCTATAGATAAGGCCCGCGCCTTCTGAGAGGCAGGGGTGCTGCTCAGAAGCCCTCCCCCCCTCCCCACAACCCCCTCCTGCACGTGGCTGACAGACGGCCAGCGTCTCGAGCATCTCCTCGTTTTGAACAGAGGGAGGGCGAGAGCGGGGAAACCGAAAAGGGTACCAATACCGCTACTCCCTGGACCGCTCCAGGGGTGCGTGCGGACCCGCATGTCGAGGCGAAGCCAGCGGTGGCGACGACGGCCTCCCAGGAGAACACCGAAGGGAGAAAACGGGCGAAGGGTAGGGAGAGATAGCGAGAAAGAGAGAGGCAGAGCGAGAAAGAAATAGTGAGAGAGAGAGCACATGGATAGCAAAAAAAATGCTATGAGTACCTTTTCTCCTTCTGAGATATGGGGGAGAGAGAGAGAGAGAGAGAGAGAGAGAGAGCGAGAAACAGAGAGAGAGAGAGAGAGTGAGAGAGAGAAACAGAGAGAAAAAGAGAGAGAGAGAGAGAGAGAGAAACACAACAAAAAACGAAAGAGACGACCAGGCGGGCCGCGGGCGCCGAGGCAGTCTCAGCATGTTCCGGGGCAGCATTGCTTGGGCCACGATTTCTGCTGGAGAAAACAAAAACGCACAGATCGGCGGCGAGCGGGGGGGGGGGACGCGAGAAGGGGCGGGCCTGCTCAGAAGGCTCGGAAGGCCCACAGCCTTCCGATGGGGCTTCCTGAACCTTCCCCTAAGGCAGAGCAATGCCCTCCGAAGGCGCGGGGGCTTCTGAGAAGGCCCCCCCGCCTTACGAGAAGGCCCTCTCCGTCTCCCTGCCCCCCTCGCTCGCCGCCGGCAAGAGGAACAGCCCACGGAAGTGTCAGGAACCTCCCTACATCCTCCGGCCTTGCGCCGAGCTGTGGAAAATATACCGAGCTCTATCGTCGGCAAACGTCGGCTCTGCACCCGTTGAGCAGGGACCGGCAGTCCCGGCATTCCTATAGGCCTACCACGACATGTTCTTAGAACCCAGAAATGTTCTGAGAACAACCAGGACATGTTCTTAGTCCATACACCGGGTATACTGCTCCCAACCAGAAGTGTTCTAAGAACACTCCGTGCAAACCACAAAAAAGGTTCTTAGAGCATTCTTTGGTAGGCCTATCGGCGAGCCAGGACGCTGCGCGACTGCGTGAATCCGTGTGGTTCGCCTAGCGTTCTCGCGGCTGGCGCCCTGTGTCGCGGCGCCCAGCCGAGCGCTCTCTCGCTCCACGGGCTGTCTCCAATCCCACGCCACCCTCCCAGGGAACATCCCGAGCGTCGTGACGAGGACCATCATGAGCTCCGATACCGACCACACACCACCATCTGGTTACTTGAAAGGGAGCGAAAAGGAAAACCATGCAGGAAAGAGGACTGCGCAGGGTATGCAAAATGCGCAGCGCGCCAAAATTCGAGCATGCGTAAGAGCAGAAACCGCTGCGGGGGGATGCCCCGCGCCTGTGCCCAGGAATTTGGAGTCCCGAAACGGTGCGGTGACGGACCGTGCGGTGACCTCGAAATCCCTGCAGACCTCACCGCACGGTCCGTAACGCACGGTTTTGGGACCTCGGACACCCCAGTCGCCCGAGGCGTCCTCGGAGAACGACCCGAGTCCCCAAAAACCGTGCGGTGACCCCGACTCCCCACCGACCCACCACACGGTGTGGCCACCGCCCCGTTTGGGGACCCGAAGGAAGGCGTCGGGCTCGCTCGCTCGGTGGAAAATGCGACCATTCTGCCGGGGTGGGTTGGAGAGTGGAGGTGGAGGGTGGAGGAGGAGTAAGAGATCGAGGAGGAGGAGGAGGAGGAGGCGGTGGAGGAGGCGGAGGAGGAGGAGGCGGAGGAGGAGGAGGAGGAGGAGGAGGAAGAAAATGCGGGGCCGTCCATCGCAGCGCGCCAACGGAACCACGCCCGGCTCGCCCCGTCTGCCGCGCGGGTTTTGCTACTCCAAGCTCTCTGCCGGCAGCGACTCCTGCAGGATCTGCCTGCCCCCCTTGGCACGTGGAGGCGTGCCAGAATGCCAAGTGCTACCTGCCTTTTTGTTGTTATTGTTTGTAATATGTATGTATGCATGTATGCATGTATGCATGTATGCATGTATGCATGTATGTATGTATGTATGTATGTATGTATGTATGTATGTATGTATGTATGTATGTACGTATGTACGTAGGTATGTAGGTATGTAGGTATGTATGTATGTATGTATGTATGTATGTATGTATGTATGTATGTATGTATGTAGGTATGCGTGTATGCATGTATGTATGTATGTATGTATGTATGTATGTATGTATGTATGTATGTATGTATGTATGTATATGTATATATATATATGTATATTACAATCTTCTAGAAAGGGCCCCCCCGTTTCCCCGTCTCCCCGTCGCAACTCGTCGAGCGCACCGCCCCTGCTCCCGGGGGGGGCCCTGGGCGGCCATGGTGACCCCCTGGGGCTCTTCGGAGCTTCCACGGCGGCCGAGGAGGCCTCCAAGACGGTCCACGAGGGCACCGAGTCGCCGAACGATCGTTCGAAGACTACCAATATGGCCTCAAGATGGCGCAAGATGCTTTCAAGGCGCCCCACGAGGCCTCCAAGAGGCCTCCAAGAAGGGCACCCCAAAGCCAACATCATTGATTCCCTTGCGTATTTTAAGTCTTGTGGCGGTCTCGCCTTTTCGGCTTTCCGACGCTCCGAGACAGACGGCCCAAGAGGCCCCCAAGACGGCCTGAGAGCGCCCCAAGACGGCCCAGGAAGCGCCCAAGACGGCCCAAGAAACGCCCCAAGGCGGCCCCCCAAAAAGGCCCCACAGAGGGAACACGAACCGACAATCCGAGCCTTCCGCCCCACGAGGCCCCCAGGAAGCCCCGAGAGGCGTCCAAGGGGCCCCAAGATGCCCACAAGAGGCCCCCAAGAGGCCCCAAGAGGCCCCACAGAGCGGCCCAAGAAGCCCCCAGACGGCCACCACGAGGCCCCAAAACTGCCTACAAGAGGCCTCCGAGATGCCTCCCACGAGACTCCAACAAACGTCCACTAGGCTTATAAACTACAATCCAAGTACGGTGGCGGGACGTGCCGTAGGCAGCTGGATAATGCGCACATACGCGTCTTCAAGCGTTGCCTGTGATATCCCCCAACGCTTGATGCCGTTCCCTTCCGCGCGTCGACCCAACGACAGGAACAACTGCCCGACAGTTTCCACGTCGCGGCCGACCTTGAAAGTCATCTGGCCGAGCTGAGAAACCTTTACGGGCTTCTTGTTTTCATCTTGAAACTGCGACGCAATGAAAACCATGGCCTTCTCCTCCTCGCCGTCGTTTGCATCGACTGTCAACATATAACCGGTTCCCCATACGTCCTTCAACTCCTGTACGGAACCCTGTGTGGCTATGCGGCCTTTATTCAAGATGACAATATCAGAACACAACGCCTCTGCCTCTTCAAGCATATGAGTAGTAAGCAAGAGGCAACTTCCGTCAGCCTTGGCTTTCCCGATGGTGGTCCACAGCTGACGTCGGGCGAATGGATCTAGACCAGTCGTGGGCTCGTCCAGAAACGTGAGCGTGGAGGAGCCAGTAAGCGCACAACCCACGGCCAATCGACGACGCATACCTCCACTGAGCTGCGAAGGGAACGCAAACCGCTTCTCGGTCAACAATGTGGCTTCAATCATTTGTTCGAAACATTCCTTCTCCTTGTCTTTACGTACTGCGCGAATGCGCCCGAAGAAATATATGTGCTCCTCGACAGTCAGATCCTCGAACAGAACCGTTTCCTGCGGGCACAATCCAATACTGTCTTCGCCCCCGTACGCGGTGGCAACCGGACGGATCAATATATTCCCCCGCTGTGGAGTTTCTTCGCCAGTGATGCACTTTATCGAGGTCGTCTTTCCGGCGCCATTCGGGCCAAGCAAACCTAGCGTTGATCCCGGCCTCATGAAAAAACTAACTCCATCCAGAGCCCGGCTCTTCGTCATTGAGAGTGGCAGGAAGCCGTATGCCATTGTGAGCTCCTGCACCTCAACCAGAGCCGACACTTCTTTGGGCGTTTCCTTCCTCCGGTACAGGGTGGGAAAACGCCGTGCGTCAAGTAGAAGAACTAAGATGCCCCAAAGTACAAGCTCTGCCAAGACAAGCCCTACAAGCTCGACGTACTGCACTTCCAAAGACGGCTTACCACCAACTGACGTCGCAATATCATCACCTGGACCTTGGATCATCATTCGAATCATCCTGTAAGGGGCCGTCGTGAACACCTCAGAATCCACTGCTTCCAACACACGCTGAAGGCTGATGCATCTGCCTCTGTCGGCGCATGCACCCACCAAGAGAAACAACGTATGATAAGCAGGCAACACTGGGCATGCAAGCAAGCTGGCGTAGCGGGTGCCTCCCATCCAGATCAGGTGCCCTCCGGTTCCAAAGGTTGTGATAGCACTGACCACAATCGGCACAACTGTTACTGCAACTGCCAGGGACATTGAAGCTACGATTGATGTTCTCGATCGCCCGAAGAGGAACTGAAACACTGAACCCAGAACCACCACAGAGAAAACAATTAGCAGCAATGGGATGGTCAGCACCACGACCGATGTGGTGGTCAAAAGACGCACCTTCGTCCAGAAACGTGCGACAGCTGCCATGGTCAACAATTCAAGGAACATCTGCGTAGCACCCTCAACGCCTGCTAAACTGGCCCAATACGAGTACCGCGAAAGACCTACTATGTGTAATAGTTGCCGCTGGCCAGACTCTACCTCGCGAGTGATCTGTTGCACGAAGAAAAGCAGCATCATCGATGTCATTGCAAGGACAACGAAGCAAAAAATTGCGTCCACCGCTGTGGTGATTATGCCTTCGGTGCCATATTGCCTCAGTGCTTCCCCGTAGTGCGGCCTGCCCAGCCTCTGCCAGATCGACTTGTCGTGAAGAAGCCTCAGCAAACCTGATTGCGCAAAGTGAACTATAAGCACAAGCACCGCGGGAAGAACTGCTCGAACCAGACGAAGGCCAAGCGAGCGCAGGCGCATATGCCGCCATAAGCACATTGAAGCTAGCGCCTTGAAGTGGCCAAGCATGCCCATGATGACAACGCCACCGCTGGCTTACCCAATAACGCAGAAGGGCAAGCGAGTGAAGCGGATTGCGCCGAAATTGCTTGAGCCAACGATGTGCAAAGCATGCGAGCACAATGTATCGAATCATTAAGACGGGGGCATGAGACATTCGGAGGGGCCCAACTACATAACTACAGTTTTCAAGGCAACCATGGAAACGAACGCCAAGTCCCTCAGGCAGAGCTTCGAATGGCATCACTTAGAGTGTGGCTTCAGGGCCGAATATCATGGATACAGGGTTGGCAATTGCGCTACACTTGGCTAACCTGAATCACAACTTCGGTCAACTCGAGCATGGAACGGAACGGGACCAAGTAAGACGAAGCCGAGCGCGAGGAGGAGACGCGAACCGAATCAACTACAAAGCTAAGCGGCACAACGGATGATTCAAGCTAGAACACATTGTTCATACGCACGTGAAACCTGAAACGCATGATCCGATCCACAAGTAAGAGAAACGGTTAAGTCAAGCCAAGCCAAATGTAATATACGATATACTGCAACGGCAAATGCCACGCTACTGTTAATAGTCATGTTCGCAGTGAAGCCAATACCAAAGGGTCAAACTTTAGCACGGTCACACCAGCGACGACCGCGATATGTCAATGCACGGCTTCAACACACGCGAAAGCGCTCGGCGAGTGCCTCACTCGGCCTGCAAAGTGGTTATGACGCTCACGCTGAAACTGAACCAATAGCTACACATACTACAGCCCCCTTCAAAGTATGCATACGATGCTCTACTCTCAAGACGTGCGCAAACCAAACAATCGATGTCCGAGTCAACATTACGCCAAATAACTGGACGCGCGGGTATCATTCCTGACACTGAGGCTAAATACGAGGCCTGAGGTACCGCTCAAGCCAGAACTCTGAGAGATAGAACAACGGACAGCCCGCACCAGATCAACGGGCGAACATTGCGGAGGTCAAGGCTACGCTGAGCTTGGGCCACCGAGGGGCCCGACGCCGTCTAGCGGGCTCGCCTGAACCCGAAAACATTGACATCTCTTGGGGACATTTGTTTGATTGCGGCCGCCTTTGGCCGGCGAAGCCGCCGAACCGTTTCACTTGTGCCTGCTTGCGCCAGCCTTCCGCCGAGGAGGGGGACTCGGGGGTTTGCTAGAGGCGTCTCAAGCAGGTCGCCAGCGCCTCGCTCCATATTGGGACGCACTGCGGTCCTCTCCATGGCCACGGGGGTTCCAAAAACGTGGTGGCCTGTAGAGTAGTGCCGTCCCACGGGCCCTCTGGGCCTAGGTAATTGCGAGTCTGTCGTGGGAAATCTGAAGATGGGAAGTCGGCATCGTCCAGTTGGGCCTCGAGAGTATGTTGCTTGATGCTGGGCCAATCCTTCGGGTTGCCCCTTGTGCGACGAGATAACCACCTACGAGTGCATCTACTCCATTGTGGGGTGCTGTGCTACATCAGTCCTTCTCCTTGAGATCTCCATTAAGACGCAATATCACGTGCAACAGTTGCGGAGAGGATGCGTACTTAC
>CAUYUJ010000614.1:518819-551319 GCA_963575745.1 Prorocentrum cordatum
CTATCGCGCGGTACTTTTTCACAATGACTGCGGGGACCGCGCTCTCGTGTGGGACTCCCTCGCAATTTATTGAAGCGGCGCGCCCTTGACACTTCGGAATTCGTTCTCGCTCTGGGCTTTCTCACTGTTTGCTTGGGAGTCGCTCTATCGCTGGAGACTTCCTTCCGATTCATGCAGGACTGACGTTTCAGCGATCAGGCCGTCTGGGTCCGCCCGCCCGACCCGCCCGTCTGGTTCTGCTTATATTCGTGCTTCTGACACCACTCCTGCAATCTCTCTCGTGCTCCATCCTTCTCCCTTCCCCTTGTCCCTTCCCTCCGACCTTCCTTTCCCTGTTTTAGGGGCTGCGCTTACTACACGAGGCAGATAAGGAAGGCATACCCCTGAGGGAGGTACGATCGAAGACGAAGAGGGTGCGTATTGGTATGCATGTTCAATGGCACGCGAGCAGATGAGAGCGAACAGTTTGAACGTTTGGTTGTTGTTGCTGCTGCAATGCTGGGCCTCTGGAAGCTGGTTCCAAACTCCAACCCCATGGACCAACTACTCAAAACGAACAGCCGTCCCCAAGGAGCGAGTCGCGAGACCCCGGGCTCGTGCCCGGAAACGAACCGAGACGCCTGGTGTCGTGGGAGCTCCATGGTGCTGGGGCGAAGCAACCGCCTTACGCGTGGAATGTGAGGCGCGCCTGGTTGAACGCTGAGACATTCATGTCGTAGTTGTAGTCGCCCAGCGCCAGAGCCAACAGCCACGCAAGGACGATCGTGCCGAAGAGGAACGTGTGCCACCTCAGCGATGGGCGGGCGACGACGACATCCTACCAGTCATCTGGGCGTATAGGCGGTTTCGAGAGGTACCTTTCTCAACAACAGACCCCCAGGTCGCGGAAATTCCCCACTGTCCTCAGGGCGGGCATGTCCACACACAGGCCGGGGCTGGAAGACAACTGGGGAACAAACAATCAGAGAATATTCAAACATAGTCTCAGAAGTAATCGGCACCTCGTCCCCAAACTATTGCTTGACCGTTTTTTAATACTCCTCCTGTAGAGGGACATGCCCGACTCAGCACTATCCATGGACTGGATGGTGCTGGCAATCTGGCGTGGCGGCCGCCCCTGGCCGCGCCCCTGGCCGACTGGTCTCGAGGGCCGGAGAAAGGGGCTCTTGGGACTCCTCCTCCCCCTCCCCTCCCCCTCCTTCTCCCCCTCCTCCCCCCCCTCCTCCTGCCCTTCCCCCTCCTCTTCCTCCACTTCCTCCTCCTCCTCCACCTCCTCCTCCTCCTCCTCCTTATCTTCCCCCCCTCCCCGTCCCCCTCTTCCTCCTCTCCTCCTCCTCCTCCTCCCCCTCCTCCTCCTCCTCCTCCTCCTCCTCCTCTGGACTCTGCTTGAGCTCGCTTGGAGTTCTCTCTCCCTCTTGGGGCCCTGTGGGGCTCCTCCAAGGTCTACGACCCCAGCGTTCCAATGTTCGTGCGCCGAGAGTGGCGACTGCAAACACAAACATCTGACCCCGCGGGCCGCGTTTCGCGCGTCGATCAACAACATTAACAACTTGAGTTTGATTTCGAGGAGGGTTGTAGTATTTGCATTGGTTCGGGGCCCTCTTGGTGTCCTCTGGGGCTCTCTTGGGGTCCTCCTGGGGACCATTGGGCCCGTCTTGGGATCTCTCTGGGAGTCTGAGGCGCAGTCTTGAGGAGATACTGGGAGTATAGTGGGCTGTCATGGACGTACTTAAGACAAACATAAGCACGCCATCGCTCGATTTCGTGCATGTTTTTTGATGTCGCGAGATGATCAACGATACTCTTCGATGGTCCCTGCCGGCAGAGAAAAGTGTACGCGTCCAAGCGATGCCAAGCAAGAGGACTGTTTCACAAACATGCGAAACGTGAAACGGATGCTGACGATCTGAGCCTCGGGGGTCGTCTCGGAGGCCTCTTGGGCCGTCTCGTGGCGATCTGGAGGCCTCTTGGGAGAACCGTTGAGGATGCCTTGGGCCATCTTGAACCGTCGCGTGCCATCTTGGCGAATAGATTCGAGACCTCCTCGCCTTGTTGTGTCTGGCCGAGGCCATCGCGAAGGCCACACACGCCAGCTTAGTGGCCGCGGGTCGACTGGATAGGTTGACCGGTTCTAGTATTAGGGGAAATCTGGCTCGCGAGTGGGTGGAGCGTCCAAGAAGGCGCGTTGGCTTCACGAGAGTCCCGTATATGCGACGCGATGACCTTCAATGTGGCACAAGACAAGCCGAAACGTCATCGATGATGTCTCCCACGTGCTTCCAAGATCCTCCGAGGCCGCCACAAAGATGCCGGAAGTAGCCACGGAATCTGCAAAGCACACCCGCAAAGGACCAACACTTCAGCCACCACGAATTGTTTAACGATGATTACCTTCTCGCCTTTTCGCGTCCGATGGGAGTTCAATGCCTCGAGATGGCCCCACGGTCGCCCAAAAACACTCCAAGATGGGCCAAGAGCGGCCCAGGGAGGCTCCAAAAGACGACATTTCGGCCTCCGAGTGGGCGGGGTTGCCACCTGTTTTGGAGGTGGCCCCAGGACGGCTGCCAAGGCCCACAATGTGGCTCCAAGAAAGACCGAAGGTTGCCTTCAGGAGGCGCCCACAGGACCGAAGGATTCCCATGAGATGCCCAACGCCATCAAATACCCCAAGGTTCCAATGATGTTTGCCTTCTCGTCTGTTTGCCGGGAGGAGCCCCAAGAAAGTCCCCCCCATCTCCATACACTGCAGAACGACCCTGAATACCCCGAAATGACCATGCAAACCTTTCCAAACCCAGCGCGCCCCTCCTTCTCCTCGTCCTCGTCGTCGTCGGCGTCGCCGTCGTGCTTCTCCTCCTCCTCCCCTCACTCTCCCTCGTCATTCCCATCCCCCTCCTCATTATCATCGTCCCATTGTCATCCTCTCTGCCTCCATGTTCGCCATTCTCTTCATCTTCGCTTCACCCATCATCCTCGCCTCAAACCTTGACGGACAACTTCCATATGTTGAATGCGCACGGGCCGAATTGTCTGTAGGCGACCCACGGGAGCACCAAAATGGCCTCCAAGGCTGCCAGGAGGGCCCAAATAGAGCTCTAAGATGGCTTCAATATGTCTCCAAGGGGCTTCCAGAGGTTTATTATGTGTCCAGCATTGCTGTCCTCTCTGTTACATTTTTTAATATGCAGCCGCTCCCCTTCTCTCGACATCTCGCCAAGGCATCGTTCCTGGCTGGGCTGGTGGAAAGGTGCGACGCGTCAACACTTGGAGGAAACACGCTCGTGACCCATGTGCCGCTGGATCATGCGCGGGAAAGCAATATACACGATCATCGCTGATCTGGGGAGGAGCCTGGTCGGGACACAGTGTGGCAGCCCCTGCCATCGGCAGCTGCAGGGATGCCCAGGCTAAAATTCCTCTCCTTGCCCCATCCCCAGGTACCCCGCTCTCCATCCTCGATCCTCGGTCCTGATCCCCGAATATCTAAGGGAACGAAACATTACATAATCATAAGAACTCGGAGGTCCGCGCGGATTTCTCGGATCCGCGCTGGACCCTCCTCCCTGGCGCGCGGAGCGCGCCAGGGGCGGCGCCGGAGGCGCCGCCAGGCGGCCCCAGCGCCGATCCGAGAAATCCGGCCAGGCCTCGGAGTTTTTGCTATGGTTATGTCGTTGTTCGTTTCACTACCTCAATCCTCGAGCCTCGGTCATGATCCTCAAATCTCCCCTGGCGCGCTCCGCGCGCCAGGGAGGGGGTCCAGCGCGGATCCAAGAAATCCGCGCGGACCTCCGATTTTTTTTTTTTTTTTTTTTTTTTTTTTTTTTTTTTTTTTTTTTTTTTAAAAAAAAAAAAAAAAAGACCCAGAGGGCTCAAGGGGCTCCAGGAGGTCCCAGTTGAAGGCGGTCAACTCCTTGGTCGAGCAGTCCAAAACACACCATGGCGAGGTGGGGGGGCCCACTGTCCGAGAGGAGCGTCTGCCTGCCAGAGACAGGCAGGGCACAAGACAGCCGCGTTCCCCCACGCGGAGCCCCCCCCCCCCGCCAACTGTCAGAGCCCAGTCGCAGAGTGCGCCCAGGCCACTGGAAAGATAGGGGAGGCAACTATCCCCCCCATAGTTCTAGATTGAGCACCTGCCACACACGACGACAGGCTCGGTGCCTCCTCGAATGAATTCGAAGCCTGGCTTCAAATTGCTGCTGCGGGGTTCCCGGAAGACAATATCGGACTGAAGAGTGCATACTAAGAAAAACATCACATAACATGGAACTTAAAAGACACTGGTCAGGACCCATCCCACGAAAAAGGAGGTAGAGGTGGAGCCAGGGCGAACCCTCAGGAGACCCAGAAGAACAGGGAGCCCAAGGGCCCATCCAATGTGCAAACAACTGCTGGAGTCTGGGGCACACAAGGTAGTGGCGCATGTCATCTAAGTCGGACGGGGATGTCGGTGAACTAGGGCACCCAAGGATGCAGCCTCGAGGGGAGGCGTGAAAACGAGCACTAGTGCAAACACATCTGGAGAGCATACGAAGGATGGCCAACGGGATGTAAGGACTGGACCGACATGCCAGGGCTTTGATGACTTTGCAAATCCTGACGATGTCCGAAGGGGAGACCTCAGGGATCCAGGCACGGGCACGACGAAGGAGAGCACCATGAGGGGTGACTGTGGGACAGTGGAAGGGCCTCAGCGCACGCATATATTGCTTCTGTACATCTTTACGCTCATGCAAGATCTGGACGCCGTGGGATGCAACTTCATCCTGGAAAGAGAACAAGGTGGGTGAGGAAACTATTCGCATACCAGCCGCGCAGCTGCCGATATGGACACCAGTCATCATCTTCAAAAATCCGAGCGACTTGGTCACGAATCCGAGGCAGCTCATCACAACGTGCAATGTATCTCGCCCGAGTAGCATCTGCCACAAGCGAGAGCCGAGGGAACTCAATAGGGAACCCATAACCACAGAGGTGGGTACACATGTCATACGAAAGCGCATTGTTAGGGCCGGCGGAGAGGAGGCGGACACAGGATTGATAAGCTTTATCAAGAACACGAGTGGGACGGTGCAGCTGCAAAAGGAAAGACAATAATGAAACGCAGAACGCTTTGAATAGAACAATGGATTGAGCCAGACCAAGCCCAAGATCACGAATCTCACGCGTCCGTTTTTTGAGTTTAATAATAGATGCCGTGAACGCGACGTCCTCCGCCCCAATACCAATCCAGACCCCAAGGTACTTAAGACACTTAGTAATTTCAACCATCTGGTAGTGGGGTCCCAGGTCAACCAGGAAATCACGAAGAGGGTCCCTGAGACGCTCGTAAGCCAGCAGAATCTGGCACTTCGGGAAATTGAGAGCCAGACCTATCGCACGATGAAGCAGCTGCAAACACTTGAACAACGGCTCGACGCCATCGAAGATACAGCGTAAGCCGAAGCAAAAATCGTCGGCGTACGCGAGGGACAAAGTCAGCTGCCTTGGAAGCTTAGCCCTCACCCATGCTAATACAGGTTCGACGGCCAGGATAAATAGAAGCATCGAGCTCGGGTCGCCTTGCCTAACTCCTCTCCCAATCGCGAAGGAACCAAACATCCTCCCAAAGATATAGATAATCGCCGAATTATCCTGATAAAGAGCCTGGAAGAACAGTATGACAGCAGTCGGGACCCCCATGGGGGCCAGCACGCGGAGGACCCAGGAGACCTTGATCGAGGGGAAGGCGGATTCCAAGCCCGTCAGGACGAGCCCACTCGTATATCTATCTCGAAGGTGGCACTCAAGAAGAAAACTCTCAGCCTCCATCACATTCGCGAGCATGTCGCGGCCTCGAAAACATTTCTGTGGAGGCAGGAGAAGACAGTGCCGCGCGACCTTGCGCGTGGGGATCATAGCCATCGAGGCCGAGAAAATCTTGGCATCCGTATTTGTCATGCTTAGTGGACGAGTATTAGCTGGTTCACGATAGACTCCCTCCCCCACCTCCGCCTCCGTAATCTTTTTGGGCAAGAAAACCATGAGACTTCTTTTCATATCATCGGGGAGACCAGCCCGAGGGTTACGTATGAAGGCTTGGTAGCATTCATAGAGAAGTTCACCAGCGGCGCGAGCCCTCCAGGCCGAGTACGGGATCCCATCCTCCCCAGGCATGCTGTCTTTCCTCCCCCGAATCAGCATTTGCCACTCAAACTCACACATCATCCACCCTTGTCCGAATAAATCCTCTTCCTCAGTATCCTCAGGAGCCTCTGGCAACTTCGGCACAAAGCTAAGCAGCTCGGGCCAGAGGGACTCGTCGTCCTCAGTAGCAGCGAATATAGTACTCCAGTGATCCTGTAGGGCCTTGGCAGCCTCTTCTTCTGTCTTGCTGATGTCCCCTGAGGCCGACAAGGTCCCTTGGAGCCACGTGCGCCTATTCATCTTCCGCCAGAGTTCCTTCCGAGCCGCCAACTTCCGCCGAGCATTTTCATCCCCCTCAGAGGGCACGGGTCCGACGTCCTCGGCCAAGGGCTGATTGAGCAGCTCCTCCTCAGCAGACAGAAGAGTATTATGAAGACTTTGAACGTGTTGGCAGAGGGCGTCGCATCTGGCATCCAGAAGGCCAGCAGGAAAGTGAGCAGCGAGCGCAGGGTACGCAGCAACCGCCGCCGCTAGCTTGAAAGAGTCCCCCGCACGCCATGCACGAAGGGCTTGCAGGGCACGAAAATGTTTGGCTTCGGTAGTGTTAGCAGGTTTCAGGTTGACCAGACGTTTAACCTCCTCAGCAACTTCAAACACCAAAGATTTCGTTTCGGCCAGGCGAGCCCACGGGTCACCACAGGGAAGGGCATCAATAGCGCCGTTCAAAAGCTCAGCAAATAAAGGGTGCCGAACAACCCAGGGAGCCAGACGTTTGGGAGCATCCTGAGGTCTGAAGGTGCTGATCGTGACGACAATCGGGATGTGGTCCGAGACCATATCCACCTTCAGGGTCCCCCTCGCCTCGCAAACAATCGTGAGGTCCGTGATCAGAGCCGAGGGAAGCGTACTGTACATACGGTCAAGCCGATAAAGTGGGTCGTGACGCCGTCCCTGACCTCCCTCCTCGTGTCCCCACATTGGTAAAACTCAATCCAAGAGCTACAAAGCCGATGAAATAGAGAGGTATGATTATCATCTCCAGGATACCACCCACTACCGTCCGCTCGAAGTCTCCCATCAGAGGAGAGCGCAAAGTTCCAGTCACCTACCAGGATAGTGAAACAATCCGCGGGGCTGGGAAGTTCACGAAGGATGGATCTAATAGCATTAGCATATACACAAGTGAGCTCATTAGTGTTCGGCATGTGGGCGTTGATGATACAGAGGTTCCCGAGAGGCCCAGAGAGATAAGACTTGAGAATACGACCATCGATGACGCTGGAGTGAGAGATAGAGGAGAAGAGCTTCGCAAACGCAGGCTGGATGCACGTGATAACACCACCAGTAGCAGTAGAGTCAGGGAACAGAGAGTGACCAATCTCAAAATGCCGAAGTTCTCGCCGAAGCTCGTTTATATCCGCAATCTGTCCGTGGGTTTCCTGGGTACAAAAGACCGTGAGTTGGTTCGCGAGCTTCAGAAACTTCGCAAAGCGCGGGGCAGCCTTCATACTTTTGGTGCGAACGGCGGCAAAGAGGGCGGCAGTATTCCAAGAACCGATCTTCATCTCTGAGGGGGGGGAGAAAGGGCGGGTCCTGACCAAAGAGCTAGGGATCCCCTGAAAGGTCCGAGAAGCGCTGCCGGAGACGTGCTGCCCAGAACATTCCAGGGGAACGGACGCAGAGGCCTGGTCGGCCGAGGCGGCACAGGCAGGGAGGGCATAGACGGAAGGAAAAGGCACAACTTCAGTCCAACGGGCGGGAGGATTAGAGGAAATGAAGCGCCTAGGAGGAGTGACGAACAGGCTCGCGGCAGGGGGACACTCATCTGAAGGTGTCTCTAGCGCCGCACCCTCAGCCTGGGGCCCGTCTCCATCCTCTCTAAAAGGGATGCGATGAATTCAAATGATCCACCCCCTCCTGTAGACGCTGGAGGTGGGGCCCAATAATCGGCTGAAGCTCCGCAAATTGATCAGGAAAAAAGTGGATGGCGATCTGGGGCGGCTCAGACTCATTGTTCACGAGGTCAATGTGGCAGATCTGAACTGGGTCTTCCGCCGAACGAAGGATATACACATCTCCACCAAGACCATTGGACCCCATTTCTTTGCCCACCTGTCGTACTATGGGAGCGAGAACACCACGAACCTTACCCATGGCAAGGAAGAGTAACCGCGTGCCTGGTGCCATGTCCCTCTTGGCGCGGAGGGTGATCATCTGTTGGGGGTAGATCGGGTCGGGGAATTGGACTGGCGCACCTGCCTGGAGCATGTTCAGGAAGTCGGTGGCCTTTGTCGAGTCCGTGAAGTCCAAGGTGATCTTCTTGGTCATGTCGTACGTGCGTACCGTCGGGCGAGGGGAGGACTGAGGAACGCCAGAGGCCAGGATCAGATCAGCGGCGCGCCTCAGCAAGGCCTGCATCATCTTCCGAGGGAAGCCGACCACGATCACACGGTGAGCGCGCTCCATAGCTGCGTGCCTACCATCCTGGCATGGGCCAGGAGTAGGTGCACGTCGAGCCGTCGATGCAGACCGTGGGGTAGGTGTACTCTGGAGCTCACACAGAGTCGCGTCGATGCGTTTCAACTTGGTGTCGACCGCCGCCGCGACCGCCTCTTGGATGGAGACTGCCGTGGGCGCCTCGAGGGTCTGGAGCTTAAAATTGAGCGATTGGACATTCTTATCCGTGTTCGAGATGGCACTTTGAAGCACCTGCACCTCCTGCGCGAAGTTCTGCTCCATCGCCTCGATGCGGAAATTCGAGGTTCTTATGCCTTCAATCAGCTGCTTCATCCAACTAGGGGCCTTGTCTGGGGCCGTGCTGTCCTCAATCTCAGAATCCCTGCGGCGGCTCCTGGTGCGTGTGCGGTCCGAGTGACGCTCGCTGGAGTCAGTGCTGGGGCGACGACTGCCAGTAGAGCACATTGAGTACCGTTCTGGAGACCGCGAGTCATCCTCAGACTTGGGCTCCTTCTTCTTGACTGGCCGCCGAGACTGAGACCTGGCCTCGGACTTGATGGACTTTTTGACTCCAGCGGGCATCGGCGCAACTGGGGTAATTCGAACCGTCGTGCGGGAAAGAAGGACGCGTGCTTTGGCGCACGACTGGAGAAGAATTGTGAGGCCTAACCTCTAGACGCTCGGGCCAACCCCTTGGCAGCGTCCAAGTTCGAAGCGCCGGGGCAGCGTTTCAAACTTGAACCAAAATGGCTACGGACTTATGTTTATTTCATTGTTCGTTCCCCTACCTCCCTCCTCCTCAAATCTCCCCTGGCGCGCTCTGCGCGCCAAGGAGGAGGGTCCGGCGCGGATCCGAGAAATCCGCGCGCACCTCCGAGTTCTCGTGCTTATGCCATTGTTCGTTCCCCTACCTCCATCCTCGAGCCTCGGTCCCGCCGCAGTCCACATCGAAGCAGGAGGAGGAGCAGGAGCAGGAGGTCGAGGAGGAGGAGGAGGAGGAGGAGGGAGAAGAGGAGGAGGAGGAGGAGGAGGAGGAGGAGGAGGAGGAGGAGGCGGATCCTCAAATCTCTTGCTCCCGCCGAAGGCCACATCGAAGGCCACATCGCAGGCCACATCGAAGGCTGCGCATGGCCGCCGAAGGCCGCCGAAGAGCTCGCCGAGGGCCGGCGAGCACGGCGGAAGGCCGCCCAAGGCAGCCGCGAGGGCCGTCGAGGGCACGATCAGTCGGCCATCCCTCCTCCTTCCTCATCCTCCTCCCTCCGAAGGCCGCCCTCCTCCGAAGGCCGCCCTCCTCCCTCCTCCTCCCTCCTCCTCCTCCCTCCTCCTCCTCCTCCTCCCTCCTCCCTCCTCCTCCTCCTCCTCCCTCCTCCTCCTCCTCCCTCCTCCTCCTCCTCCTCCTCCTCCTCCTCCTCCTCCTCCTCCTCCTCCTCCTCCTCCTCCTCCTCCATCCCTTCTCCTTCTCCTCCTCCTCCTCCTCCTCCTCCTCCTCCTCCTCCTCCTCCTCCTCCTCCTCCTCCTCCTCCTCCTCCTCCTCCTCCTCCTCCTCTTCCTCCCTCCTCCTCCTACTCCTCTCCCTCCTCTTCCCTCTCCCTCTCCTCCTCCTCCTCCTCCCTCCTCCTCCTCCTCCCTCCTCCTCCTCCTCCTCCTCCTCCTCCTCCTCCTCCTCCTCCTCCTCCCCCTCCTCCTCCCTCCTCCTCCTCCTCCTCCCTTCTCCTCCTCCTCCTCCTCCTCCTCCTCCTCCTCGTCCTCCTCAAAGGCTTGGGCGCCCCGCGTGGGCTCCGGGGACCCGCGGCTCATGCCCTTCTGCTGCCACGCCGCCAGCGCGAGCCAGCCGAAGACCAGGACCACCTGCGGCGAAGCACAGATCCCCTTCCTCCTCCCTGAACGCTTCCCTCTGATACCAATCGGTTCGGTGGTCATAGCACCAGCTGCCAAGACAGCACCGCCGAGGTCAACGACAGGCCCAAAGGAAGCAGTTCCACGGCAACTGCTTCACCTGCGACGCTCACCGCGCCCCGCCTGCAGAACATGCCAGCCACCCAGCGGCGCAGCATTGACAACAACACCCAGACAAACGACAGCCGCGAGGCAACATGGGCCGGCGGAGTGAGCGAAGCGGTCAAATAACAATCGCTCCAGTGGTAAGATCACCAAACCTAATGTTTCGTCATGCCAGCGGTATCCGTAACACCCTGACGCCATAAGTTCAATTGTTGGCGACTGCGCTGGGACACATACGGTGCAAAAGTATAGGATTCTCCGAGACACAAGCCTAATCCATCTTGTGACAGATGCATCTCCCAACACACACCTTTGCCAATGCACGCCAGAGCACCTTTCGCCTCAGACTATGCAAATGTGTTGATGCGTAATCGAAGCATTGAGTACACAACCAATACTTTGTGCGAGGGCTGAGAAAACAACAACTCGGAGACGAAATCTATACTCGTGAAGCAAGGAGTACACTGATACTCGTAGACGCGAGGTCGTCGGGTCGAAGGAAGACCGAAATCGGAATGGCACTGGTGGCATCTTACCATAATAACGTACTTCATCATGCAATATCTGATACGTGACCGTGACACCTTGCAATCCACCACAGAGCGCCGCCGTCACTTTCCGTACGCTCTGTCTTTTAAATGCCCTGTCACTGTTACCCTCTGACTGCTTGTACATGCCTCCGCGCATCCAACACGCATTGGAGGAGCAGGAGGAGGAGGACGAGGAGGAGAAGGACGAGCAGGAGGAGGAGGAGGAGGAGGAGGAGGAGGAGGAGAAGGACGAGGAGGAGGAGGAGGAGGAAGAGGTGGAGGAGGAGGAGCAGGAGAAGGAGCAGGAGGAGACGCAGAAGGAGGAGGAGGAGAAGGAGGAGGAAGAGATGGAGGAAGAGGAGCAGGAGGAGGAGCAGGAGCACAAGGAGACGCGGGAGGAGGAGGAGGAGGAGGAGGAGGAGGAGGAGGAGGAGGAGGAGGAGGAGGAGGAGGAGGAGGAGGATAGAGATCAAGCCGTCCGCATAGCAGCGAAGGCTGGCAACGTCTGCGTCAGCACGTCGAACCGCGGCTCGTCGCCAAGCCGCCGCGCCGAACTCAAGGCCGACTGGGCGCCCCGTGGCGGCCCAAGACCTTTTAAACCGTGTCGGCCGCGGGCGCCCCGCGGCGGCCACGGCCGACGAAGTGTCCCCGGCCAGCTCCTCTCCGCCCTGGCCTGTGGACAAGATCCTGCCTCCAACCCTCCTCTTGCTCCTTTCCTCGCCGACGCTCCTCCTCTTCCTCCTTCTCGTCGTCCTCCCACCCCCCCCTCCGGCTGCTCCCCTTCCTGACGCCTTCCCATACCTCTCTCGGGGGCGGCCAAGAGGTGGGCGTCCAAAAGGAGGGGGTGCAGATCATGGCCGGCGGCATGTGCGCGGCCCAGGGGGGGGGGGCACGGACGTAACAAAATTCGCCGGCCCAACGGGCCAGAGGCGTGCTAAGATCTCCGGTAACTGGTTTCCAATACTTCTAGTTCGCGCGCGCGGGGCGGCCCCTGGGGGTCCCCGGGGTAAAGAACCCCGGGCAAGTCCCGGGAGGAGACCCCACAGGTTTTCGACACCCCTCACGAGGATCGTGGCCTCCGAGGGGGGAGCCGCAATCGACTACCCCCCCTCCCGCCCCAAGAGGCCCACAAGAGCCCCCCAAGAGCCGCCAAGGAGCCCCGAGAGACTCCCAAGAGGTCCCCAAGAGGCCCCCAAGAGGCCCGAAAGAGGGCTCCAGGGCCGGCGGAATGAAGAAGCGATCAAATAAGAAGAGGCGCCACGAAGTCTGGGGAAATATCATGGCCCACGCCATGATATCCACCCCCTCCTAATCATCACCCCCCTCTTTGCCGCCCCCGACTCTCCAAATCCCTCGGGCTCTTCCTGCAAGTGCTGCTCCAGTCCCCTTCCTTACAATAGATAACTCCTCCTTATCGCACCTCCCGAGACGCGTCGGTCTGGCGAGCGGGGCGTTCCGCCTGAGACTTCCTCACCACTTCTGGCCCTGGAGCTGAAAACTTGCAACCGTCTCTCGGAGGGAGGGCCATCCCTCTTCAGAATGCAGCTCCCGCGCTAGCGGCGCGCAGATTTGTCTTCCAAGTTTGCCAGAGCTTCGCGGATGGAGGGCGGTTCCCTTGCACAGCTATAGTGCTTCGAGCGACCCCCACCGAAACCTGAAGCGGTTGTTCCCGACAACGCGCGGTCGCCTCATTGGTAGACAAATGCCGCTTCTGGGTCCAAGAGCGGCTCAACCGTGCTCCGTGCAGTCACGCTATTTCATGTTGTGCTTTACTATGTCCTGTGCTGTTTCTGACGGGAAGGCGTGACGTCGTGACGCCTGTGGCGCTAGATGCATCGTCTGTCATAATGCTCATCTTCACTGTTCTTTCGCTTCTGATTGAATGTGTTATGGAATGCTCATCGCTGCCACCATATAAGGTGACATGTTATGGTATGATGTGCTCTGCGGCGCTATGTAATGACATGATATGTTATGTCGAACTATGTTATACTATGATGTGTTCCGTGATGCTGCTGAAAGCTCGGCTCCGTATACTATGGTTTGATCTGCCCTGTTAGTATGGTTCGCTGTGCTTTGCTCGGTTGTGTTACGTTCTGTGGTGCTGCCATGGTATGGAATGATATGTTCTGTCATGGTGAACTATGTTATGATTGATTATGCTATGTCATGTTATGTTGTGTCGTCTTCTGTTCTGTCATGTGCTGCTCTGGTATGATGTGTGATGTCATGTTTGTTGGCGACTCGGCTCTGCAACATATGTTATGAAATGCTGCTAGTATGTATCACCCTGCTCTGCTGTCGTGTTCTGTAATGTTATGTAATGCCGTGACATGAGTGATCTGGTTTGTCAAGGTGTGTTATGTTATGCTCGGTTATGGTATGTTATGCTATGCTGTGTGTTGTCGTCTTCTGTTCTGTCATGTTATGCTGGTGTAAATGGTGTGATGTGTTGTTATGTCATGGTTTGTAATGACATTGTTATGTAATGTTATGTCATGCTCGTGCTATGTTCTGTCATGTTGTGGTATGTCATGATGTGCTTGTTCGCGTTCGACGCCGCTATGATCTGTTGTCGTGTTATGATATGCGCTGCGATGCTGGCCAGGGTATGGTGTGTTCTGTCATGGTGTGCTATGTTATGCTTGGCTCTGCTCTGTTATGTTGAGTTCTGCCGTCTTCTGTTCTGTCACGTTCTGCTCTGGAATGTTATGTGGTGTTCTGTTTGTTGACGGCGTTCTATAGAACATACTATAATCTGCTCTGCTACTATGTCTCGCTATGCTCTGCTGTCGTGTTATACAACGTTCAGTGATGCTACGTCATGATATGATATGTTCTATCAGAGTGTGGTATACTATGTGTTATTGTGTTGTGTTGTGATGTGTTGCCGTCTTTTATTATGTCATTCGATGCTCTGGCATGTTCTGTGAAATTGTGTTATGCTCTGTTCTGTGACGGCATTGCTATGTTCTGTGCTGCAATATTCTGTCACGCGCGAATTCAATTATGTCACGTTCTGTCGTGTCATGTTGTGTTCTGTCGTGTTCGTCGTCGCTATGCCCTGCTGCCGTGTTATGATATGTTATGTGATGCTGTGCCACGGTAAGGTATGTTCTACCAAGGTGTGTTATGCTTGGTTATGTTCTGTCATGCTGTGTTATTCCGTCTTCTGTTCAGTCATGTTCTGCTCTGGTATATTGTATGATGTTATATTCTGCTGTTCTGCCCTGACATTGCCAAGACGTGCCATGCCATAATCTGATATGCTCGTGTTCTCTTATGTCATGTTATCTTGTGCCATGCTGTGCTATTTCGTGTTCGTCGTCGCTATGCTCTGCTGTCGTCTTATCATATGTTCTAGGGTGCTGTGTCCTGCTATGGTGTGTTATATCAAGGTGTGTTATGTTATGCTCGGCTATGTTCTGTTATGTCGTAACCTGTCGTCTTCTGTTACGTCATGTTCTGCTCTGGAATATCCTGTTATGTTCTGTCATGCTCTACTTAGTCATGATATTGATATGATCTGTTCTGTCATGATATGTCATGCTCTGTTGCGTTCTGTCATGTTCTGTTCTGTCATGTTGTGTTCTGTCGTGTTCGTCGAGGCGGGACACCTGGGACTCTCGGGGATCATCGGGACAACTTGGGGTCTGGCCGCCGCGGTATGCAAGGTAAGGTTGGCCGGGCGCGAGGCGGGACATCCGGGACTCTCGGGGATCATCGGGGCAACTTTGGGTCTGGCGGCCGCAGTATGCAGGGTGGGTTTGGCCCGGGGGCCTGTTCTTGAAATCTAACAACCAACATGTCGGGTGGGGAACGAGGCTCTCGCTTCCGCGCCGTGCACATTTGTCTTGAAAGTTTGCAAGGGTGCCACTGACAGGTTGCTTCGTTTCAACATCTGGCTCTCGCCCTCGCGCCACACACGCTCGTGTTAATTTTTTATGGTTTTCTCGCGAATGGAACGCGTGTGGTTTTCAACATGTGGCTCGTCTCAAAAGTTTGCAGGGGCTTCGCGGATGGAGGGCGGCCAGCCCCGCCGGCAGCTGCTTCTGAGTGCTGGCCCGGCCGCTTCGCTCGAGGCTCGCGCGTAGCCAATTAGGCAGGACTGTGCCCCGGACCTCCCCTTCGGCGACTGCGTGACCGCGTCAGCCCACGAGAAAAAAAAAGGATGGAGGGCAGATGATTGTAAAATTGTAGCTCTCGCTTTCGCGCCGCGCATATTCGTCTTAGAAACTTGCAAGGGCTTCACGGATGGGAAGCGGGTGGTTTTCAAAACGTTGTTCTCGCTGGAGCGCCGGGCACATTCGTTTAACAAGTCCGCGAGAGCTTCACAGATGGAGGGCAGGTGGTTTTCAAACATGTGGCTCCCGCTAAAGCGCCGCGTAAAGACGCGTCAAAGTTTGCATGCGAATCACGGATGGATGGCGGCTTATTTTCAAACTCTGGCTCTCGCCTTAGCGCCGCACACACTCGTCTTAACAAGCTGCAGCAGTTTCGTGGAAGGAAGGCAATTCCTTTTCAAAATGTGGTGCTCGCCCAAGCGCCACGCACATTCGTTCAAAGAGCTTGCTACATTTTCACAGGTGGAAGGCAGATGGCTTTGAAAATGCGGCCCTCGCCGTAAAGACGTGCACATTCGTTTGAACATTTGCAAGAACTTCCCGTATGGAGGGCGGGTAGGTGTTCGCAGTGTGGTTCTCGTTTGAGAGCCGCGCATTTCCGGCGCAAACACTGGCAACAGTTTAACTGAATTCTTACGGTTGGCGTCTGAAGAATGGTGCACGAACACGATTTTGGACTGCCAGGGAACATCCGTCGCAGTGATTCGCGGTGTTGCAGTCTCAGGAATGGTGTGGAGGCGCGATGGAGGATTCCTCAGGACGTAACAGTCAAGCTGCTTCGCGGCACTGAGGTCCAGAGAATTGTGTTGCGCAGGATTGAAGATTTCCGAGAGACTGTCTTCCAACGGGGCGCTTCCAATTGCGAACGCAAATTCTTGGCGTGGGACCCCGTGCAGAAACCTCTAGGGACAATTTCACGTTGAAGGGAAAGGGCGAGAGAGAGAGAGAGAGAGAGAGGTGAGGAGAAGGAACACTTCCTCCGCCTCCTCCTCCTCTTCCTTCTTCGCACCCCCGTCCCAATCCCGAGCCCCTTCCCAGGCGGAACCGTGGAACGCAATATCCGCAGTTCCAGCAGAAAACAATTACACCAAAGAAAACTCCAATCATGGGTCTTCTGACATTTGTCGCAGGTACCTCGATCGGCCTTCCTCCCGCCGTCGTCGTCGTCGTCGTTGTCGTCGTCTTGGGGGCCGTCCCAAGAGAGGAGGGAGGATGGAAGGAGGGAGGGAGGATGGAAGGAAGGAGGAACGGCTATCCCAGAAGAGGGGGTCAAAATTCCACCCGTCTCCCTGGAATTTCGACCCCCCCTCTCCGACGGGCCAGGTGCCCTCTGATCGTCTTGTGGGCCGTCCCCCTCGGGTGCCCCCTTGATAACTTCATCCTCTTCCTCCTCCGCCTCCCTGAGAACTCACACACAAAATGGAACAACATAAGATTGACATGCCGTTCCGTTCCTGCCACCACCACCCACCACCACCTAGCCGGAACCGGGAACCCGGGAACCGGGCCGCCTACCGACATCGACCCAGAACTTTCGCCAAATCCTTCAATATTCGCTAGGACCCCTTCAGCATAACCACTGATTAGGGAATACACCCCAGGACTGGCCCTATCGCTCCTGAAAGTTCCCCAGGGTTGGTGTTATTGGATTACTTGTTTGTTGTTTTCCGCTGGTGTTCGCTGATTTTACTGGGGCAGGCGGAATCGAGGGGGCGGAGAATAAGAACGACGACCACGGCGGCGACGAACAGGACACACCGCACTCGAACAGGCACGCTGCCCTTCGACACTGAGTCTAGCTTGCCGTTCCCCTTCCTTTGCCTTCGTCTCAGCTCCTTCGATATCCTCCTGACTCGCCTGTAGTACAATCTATGAGGGTTGTGCTATTGGCTATAGTATGACCTTCGGTTTGACCTGGAAGAGGAGCTATAGCATGGAGGCAATAAACGTGGGAGCCGCGCCACCGATTTGAGCAGTGGCTGCGTTGGGAAATGTTCTGGAAGCTGTGTCAGAGAAATGTAGTAGGAGCTGTAATAAGATACGTGGTAGACAGTGTAGTACACGCAGCAAGGAGAGCTGAACGACTGACTGCACGAGGAACTCTATCAGGATTTTAGCGGGGGCTGTAACAAGCGCATCCCTGACGACTGCGCTACTGGCTGCGGGCGTTTTTGCAACAAACAAGCTGCACTGGGATATGCATTACGCTTGCACCATCAGCTGTACCAGAACTTGCAGCAAGACCTGTAGATGAGAGCTGTGCGAGCGTCCATATTAGGAACTGCTGCATGGGGCCATACAAGAACTGTGGAAACAGCTGTTGTAGGGATTGTAGCTGGAGTTGTAGTGAGAGTTCCTGGGGATTATAGGGCTGTCTGCAGTAGGAGCTGTAGCACGGCCTGGTCTAGGAGCTTCAGCTGTTCTTAGGGGGTAGTCGTAAGAGCTGTACAACTGGGACTGTTTGCAGCGGATGGTGTAACAGGAGATGTACTAGTGGCTGTGCTAAGGAATCGCAGTAGGACATGTGCTTCGATATGCAGCATGCGTTGTAGGATGACCTGTAGTGAAGGTGCAGGATGCAGCTCCGTTGGGAACTATGGTAAACACTGGCATGGAAGATGCCTTCGGAATTGGATTGGCACATGTGCGACTGTTGGCAATTGGACGTGCTTCAGACAGTTCGGTCGGAACAGAAGTGTAACCTCTGCTTGTGGCTGCATTAGGCAGTACAACAAGAGCTGCACTAGGACGTATACTATAATGTGTGCTACAGTCGGACCTGATTGGAGAGGACACGCGAGGGGACACAAGACCATTGCGAAGGACACATCGCCATAGGAGTGTGAGAAGGCACGTTTCGCGAGGCACACGACATAAGGGTACCCTTGAGCTGGCAGGGTGGACCTACTAATCAGGGCCGACTGTATCAACTGTAGTCGGGCCTGCACCAAAGAGTTGTCATGAGAGCTATGCGCGTGGTTGTAGCAGGAACTGTTGTAGGACCCACGTGAAGAGCTGTTGTTGGAGTTCTCGTCAGAGCTGAGTGCGAGCGGTGAAAGGGCGACTCCTGAGGGGGCTGTACTAATAGTGTAAAAGAAATGTAGTACTGCCTGCAAGGGGGGGCAGCTGGAGGAGCTGAAAGGGGGCAGGCGTAAGAGCTGTAGTGAGAGCTGTACTGCTGCTTGCAGTGGGAGTTGTAATGGGGGATGCACTTGTGACTGTGACAAGGTACTGTAGCAGGAGCTGAATTAAGCTATGCGGTGTAGGAGTGCAGTAGATGTAGTGGCAGCTTCAATTGTCATCTGTATCCTGGAACTTTGGGGGGGGGAGAGGGGTGACAATATAGGTGTTCGGATGGTGCTGCTCTGTGTTGTTGACTTCTAGCCCACCCCTCCCCCTCCTCCTCCCCCCCCCCCCCCCCTCCCCCTCCCCCTCTCCCCTCCTCCTCCTCCTCCTCCTCCTCCTCCTCCTCCTCCTCCTCCTCCTCCTCCTCCCGCGGCCACCGCCCCTCGGAAAAGAGCGGCGTGTGTGCGCCCCGAGCTTTCCAGACGCCCCGGGCAGGCAGCCAGGAGATCCGAGATGGCCCAAGGTGGCTCGAAGACGGCCCAAGATGGCCCCGAGGCGGCCCAAGATAGCCCCAAGGCGGCCCAAAATGGCTCCAAGACGGCTCACGATGCCTCCACGCGAACCCGAATTGACCGCAAGAGGAACCCCCAACCACAGCATCAGTGAGTTCCCCTACGTTGTCTGGCAGATTTGCGTATTCTCACGGTTCTGGTTTTCGTCAGCTCAAGACGCCCCAAGAAGCCTCCAACGTGGCCCCAAGACGGCCCAAGAGGCCCTGCAGAGGGTCCCAAGATGGCCCAAGGAGTATGCATTACGGCCCAAGAGGGCCTCCGGAAGGTTTGCCCCGCAGGACGCCAGGACAGACGCCAGGACAGCCACAAGACCGCCCTCATGAGTTCCATGAGCTCCTCAAGAAGTGGAGATGAAAAGGGCCCCACGTGGCGGCCTTCCATTTCCCCTTCCCCCTTCTCCTGCTCCTCCTGCAGCTGTTGCTCTCCTCCTCGCCGTAATCATCCTCACCATCCTCGCCGAGGCTCTCCTAAGCCTCTGGGTACGAAGTTTGGGGGGTCTGCTAACCCGGATCAATCAGACGGCAGTGAGTATCGTTTGCCTGATCCCCACCCCCGGCGGCGTGGCCTGGGCCCAACTTGCCGATTTACCCCCCTAGATAGGGGATATTGGCCGCTCCCTTCGGGTTTCGAGGGGTGTATCCCCAACTGGGGTGGGTAACTTGGTGGGGGTCTCGAAGGGGATGGGGATGGGGATGGGGATTGGTTAAACGATACCGACAGCAGGAAACCAAACTAAAAGCAATGCAGGAACAAAGAAAAAGCTGCAACGCAGGGCTTTGTAAAAGCCCGTGCCGGCCAACCTGCGCAGCCGCCGCCTCGCGGCCACGAGCGCGGCTCGCTCTAACCCCGGGGTCAGCCAGAGGGGGGTCTTCGAAGGATCCTTCGGGACCCGGTGCCCTGGCCTACCCCCCGTTTCCATTGACCCCCCGTGTCTTGAGCCCCGAAGGCTTCGCGTGTGACGGCCTCCGCTGCCACCTCGAAAGGATCGGCCCCCAGAATGCTGGGCTGGCACGATGGCGGGCCGTGCCGCCGACTCCTGGGCAAGCATCGGGCAGCCACCGAGAGCACATCGGACACGAAACATATCCTCCTCCTCCTCCTCCTCCTCCTCCTCCTCCTCCTCCTCTTCCTCCTGCTCCTCCTTGTCCTCGTCCTCGTCCTCCTCCTCCTCCTCCTCCTCCTCCTCCCTCTGTCCTTCCTCCTCCTTCTCCTGCATATCCTCCTCCTTCTCCCTCCTCCTCCTCATCCCTCTGTCCTTCCCTCCTGCCCCTCCTCTGTCGAGGCCCCCGCCCCCAATGTGAGCAGCCTGGAGCGCGCGGGGCTCAATCCTGCTTGTGCTTGTGCCTCTTGACGGTGGGTGCCGGCTCCGCCCCCTTCACCGGCACCCAGCCTTGGGGGGTATGGGGGCGCAGGTAGGCAAGACGAGGGCGAACAAGGGCACGAAGGTGCAGCACTGATGGGTGCTTCTTTACGGTGGGTGCTGGCTCTGGCCCCTTCACTGGCACCCAGCCTGGGGGGCATGGGGGCGCAGATACAGTCGGGGCGTTGACCTAAGGAACCCTAAGCAAGGAACGACGTACATTTCTTCCATAAGTGAAACTTCGATTTCCCATCGAAATGATCGTGAACCCCTTAGGCAAGCTGTGAAACAGTCAAGGAACACTGAGCCCCTCCCCACCGAAAAGGGCTCCTTCGTCAGCGCCCCGACCGTGTGGGAGCGCAGATGGGACGGACGAGGGTGAGCGAGGGCACGAAGGTGCAGCTCTGATGGGCGAGCGGGCGCTCGGAGTCCACTCTTTCCGGCGGCCGCACGGCGGATGCCCGTCGCCCAGCAGCATACGCGACGGCAGCTCCTGGAGGCCGAGCGCAGGAGAGTCGCCGCGAGGCGCGCCGGTCGCCCCGAGGTCGACCCGGCCACGTGCGCGGGCCGCCGGCGGAACGGAGCAGACAAACCGGGCAGTCGAAGGGAAGCAATACGCTGTGGGCCACCCCTCGGGCACCACATGCGGGTCCTGCCACTGGGGTCTTCGGTGGATCGGGGATGGACAGACCCCCCTTTAGCAAAACGTGGTTTAGTGAAAACGACATGAGGCCCAAACCTGGCGGGCGGAGTCCACCTCCGAGTGGAGTAACCTATGGGGCCACGGGACGTGCGATTGGGTGCGCCGACACTGGTGCGACGTCCGCATGCGGACCCTGCCGCTGGGGCCTTCGGCGGGGCACCCCGAGGTGCTACTCAACGTGTGGGGGTGCGCCAAAATATTTGCGACGCCCACGTGCGCCAAAATATTTGCGACGCCCGCGTGCGGGTACATCCACTGGGGCCTCTGGTGGGGTTCCCTGAGGGGCCCACGAAACGTGGCCGGGGTGCGCCGACATGGGCGGTGGGGACGCATATGAGATGGACGCAGACACGGGGGCTTTCGATGGAGCTCCCTATGGGGCCACGAAGCCTGTGAGCGGTGTGCCGACATGGGTGGCGGGGACGCATGTGGACACAGCCACAGGAGCTGTCGTTGGGGCTCCGTCTGGGGGGCCACGGAACGCAGGGACTCACGTGGACGCAGACCCTGGGACATTCTGTGCAGCTCCCTATGGGGCCAAGAAGCGCGTGAGGGATGCACAGAAATGGGCGGCGGCGACGCCATGCGAACGTAACCACGGGGGCCTTCGGTGGACTTCCCCATGGGGCCGCAAAGCGTGTGAGGGGTGTGCCGAAATGGGCAGCGGGGGCGCATGTGGACACAGCAACTGGGGCCTACGATGGAACTCCCCATGGGGCCTCGAGACGCTTGAGGGGTGTCCCCAAATGGGTGGCGGGGACGGATGTGGACGCAAACGCTGGGGCGTTCGGTGGAGCTCCCCATGGGGCCACGAAACGGTTTGCGGGGACGCATGCGGACGCAACCACCGGGTCCTTCGGAGGAGCTCCCCATGGGGCCACGAAGCGCGGGAGAGGGCGGGAGTGCATGAGGGAGGGGGGAGGGATGCGGGGGAGGGATGCGGGGGAGATGCGCGGAGCGATGCGCACTCAATACGAGTGCCCACCTCAATACAGGACGGCCGGGGACGAAAATCAAGCGACCTTACTAACAAGCCCCCGCAAGAAGCCCCCGGGAGACGGCAGAGCGGCACGGCCGTCGCTTCGTCACCTTCGGGCAAACGGTTGAAAAAGGGGAACCGTTGCGCGCGACGCCTCGCGCCGCGAGGCTGACGAAGCAGGCGTGGCAGGCGGAACGCCAGCGGACACAGTCGCGACAGTGATGATGGAGAAGGCGTGGAACACTGTCTGGAGTATGAGGAAAAAGCAACTGCTGTTTTCCTCTCTCCCTCCACCTCCTCCATCCTTAATCTCCATCCTTCCCCTTCCATTCCTTTTCCCTTATGATGAACATCTCCCGATCGCATCTCGAGGCCAGCTTTCAGGGCGGGTCGGGCGTTTCGCCCGAGACCTCCTCACCACTAAATGACCCTGAAGCACGAACATTGGGAACAGCTTCACAGGTGGAGGGCGGGTCGTTTTCAAAATGCGGGCCGCGCACGCGCGTTCTAAAGATTCGCAGGAGTTTCACGGATTCGAGCAGGTGGGGTCTCTCCCCCCCATTGGGACGCACTGGTGCAAACGGTCGCAGCAAGCAGAGGTCCAGAGCCAGACCGCCCCCCCCCCCATCCCCCCCCCCCTTCCGCCCAATGCCGAAACGCCGAATTTAAAAAAACGTCGACCTGGACCTGGGAGCGCGGTCAGCGCGCCGCGCAGTGAAGCCCCGTGGCCGAGGACAGGTTGCGCGACGCGCGGACCCCCAAGAGTTCCGGACCGGAGGAGCGGCCGCTCAGCACGCCAACGCAACGCGGCCCGAAAGACCAGCCCGGGAGGCCACGAGAGAGCTCGGAGTCGAACCGACAGGTCGGATCGGCGCTCGCCATGAGCCGGCTCGACGGATATCGGCAGACGAGCCAGGGAGGCCAGCAGGCCTCAAATGAACAATCGGCTCCCAAATCGGAATCCGAGGTCGAATCGAATCGGAAGCGGAATCCATCGAAATCGAACCGAATCGAATCGGCAGCATCGAAATGAGCCCTGAGAGGCTCCAGCAGGCGCTCGAAGGGCCTACGAGTCCGCCAAGACAGCCTCAGAGGACCGAGGAGATCGAAGATAACCCGGAGAAGCAATTAAGGAACCCCCTGGCGTTATCATTAGCACCGCGCCGTAATTAAATAATTATTTGGGGGGGTTTTCGCCGAGCGATATTACTAGCACCGCGCAAATGGAAGGAAAATAAATAATTCCAGCGCCCCGCCTCGGGTGGCATCCCAATTAGAATTGTAATGAGAATAAGAAAACGAATACGATCTGGTGTACCCCCTCCTGGTGCCAGGATAACGCTTCCGGGTGCCGGGTGCGTTATCCTTTCACCGGAGAGGGGGGGGGGTCCTTAATCGCTTACTCGGGTTACACCTCGAGAGAGAGGTCGCAAGAAATTCGTCAAACAACCAAATTCATCGAACCATCCGCGTTTGGTATAGGGCAGCTGCCTCGTAAGCCCTGCGGTCCTACATTGCTCCAAGACAGCCCAGCTCATTAAGGCCGACGAAGGCCCAAGCGCTACGCGGACCTACGAGGGCTCAAGACGGTGCAGAATAACTCGAATGTGCCCCAGGCGCCAAAGAGGCGACCAAGATGGCCCAGAGAGGCCATCCACAGACTCCCAACACGGCCAACGAGGGACAAAGGAGCGGCCAAAATGGCGAAAGAGATCCTCGAGTTGGTCCAGGATGTCTCCAAGAGGCCTCAAGGCACCTCGAAGACGGCCAGGCAATCCCAGAAATCCCCTAGGAATGGAAGCGGTGGGCCCCAGAGGCCCCTTTGACGGTCCAAGAAGCTCAGCCATGAGAGAAGCTAGATCCCCTAACGCGTTTCCGCACCTGCTGGGGGAATCCATGTGCGAATAGCCTGGCCGAAGGGTTTTCCGAACAACCAGTTGTTGCCAATTGCCAGGGGCGACCGCGGTCCGTGGTGCCCGCCTTTTCCAGGGAGGCCCTCATGGCCTCAGGGACGACACAATTGCGCGAAAACTGCGGGACCTCTTGGGCCAGGGTCGCCTCTGGCAATCAGCGAAACGCGAATCGCCAGGACATAACTTTCGACCAGCCCTTGCGCTTTTTTTTGTGATGGAATTGGAAAAACTATGGAAGCGGGAGCCCACGCGTCCGAACAACTCCTGAATGCGTCCGTATTCGTCAAGCACGTGCTCACATGTTCGGGAGCGGCCAAGAGGGGGGTGTCTAAGAGGGGGGGGCGCAAATCATGACTGGCGGCATGTGCGCGGCCCAGCGGGGGGGCCAGGGACGTAATGAAACAACAAGAGGCGCCATGAAATCTGGGGAAATATCATGGCCCCCGCCATGATATCCACCCCCCCCAAGTCCTCACCCCCCTCTTTGCCGCCCCCGACATGTATCAGGGATCCATGGCTCAGGCGCCTCGGCACCGGATCATCGGATCGGGGAACGCACCCCTGAAGCAGGAGGCCACTGCCGCCCGCCTTTGGAGCAGGCGAAAGCCCCCCCCCCACCCCCAGTCCAGATGCCCATCCCCGAACCCGCGATTCGAGGAGTCGGGACTGGGACTGGGGGTGGGTTTTCTCCATTCCTGGACCCCGAAAACCCACCCCCACCCCCAGTCCCGACGCCCATCCCCGAACCCGCGATTCCAGGAGTCGGGACTGGGGGTGGGTTTTCTCCATTCCTGGACCCCGAAACCCACCCTCACCCCCAGTCCCGACTCCATCCCCGAACCCGCGATTCCAGGAGTCGGGACTGGAGGTGGGTTGGTTTCCGGGGCCCAGGACTCGAGAAAACCCGCCCCCACCCCCAGTCCCGGCCCCCTGAATCGCCGGCTCGGGGATGGGCGTCGGGACTGGGGGTGGGGATGGGTTTTCGCCTTCGACGGACCGCGCCGACTCCGCACCGGCACGGGACCCGCCGCTGACCCACGCGCTCTCATCCGCGTGTTGTTGCGTCTCCTCGCGTTAGCTGGTGCTTGGCGCGCGTGCCAGCTCTCCGCGGCGCCTGGTCTCCTCCGCTCCTCCGCATCTCCCCCTCTTCCTCCTCCTCCTTCTCCTCCTCCTTCTCCTCCTCCTCCTGCTCTTCCTTCTCAACCTTCTCCTCCTTCTCCTCCTCCTCCTCCTCGCCCTCCCCCTCCTCCTCCTCCTCCTCCTCCTCCCTTTCCTCCTCCTCCTCCTCATGCTCCTCCTCCTCCTCCTGCTCCTCCTCCTCCTCCTCCTTCTCCTCCTCCATCTGCTCCTCCTCCTCTTCTCACCCTCTGGAGCTGCGCTCCCCGGAGGTCTCCAGCGGTCCCCCGGAGGCCCCTGGAGGCCTCCATGATGCTGCCGGAGATCCGTGCCGGAGGCCTCCAGAGGCCCCCAAGCGGGGCAGGAGCGCACAAAAAACGCAAGACGGCCCCGCTCCTCGAGCCTCGAGTCCTCCTGGCTTCGGGCTCCGTGCGGCCTTCGAGCGGGAACGCCATCGTGTTCATCGAGGACATGTACAGCGTCTTGCGCCCCCACCTCCGGCAGGGGGAGGAGGAAGAGGAGGAGGAGGAGGAGGAGGAGGAGGAGGAGGAGGAGGAGGAGGAGGAGGAGGAGGAGGGGGAGGAGGAGGAGGAGCAGGAGGGGGAGGAGGAGAAATAAGAGGAGGAAAGGAAGGAGGAGGAGGAGGAGGATGAGGATGAGGAGGAGGAGAAGGAGGAGGAGGAGGAGGAGGAGGAGGAAGAGGAGGAGAGGCAAGAGGACGGCCCAGGTTTTCTCATGGCTTGGCTCGGCCTGGGCCTACAGGGGCCTCCAGGGACTCCCAGGTGCCTCCAGGGTCGATTCTTGTCTTCGCTACATCCGAATGTGGAAGGGGTGGCGAGGGAGAGGGGGGAGAAGGAGAGGAGAAGGGGGGGTGCTGGGCCCCCCCTGACTTCTTGAAGAACGTGACGTCGACGAACAAGCGCCAGGCCATGCGGGAGTCGCTCCACTCCATGACGTTGTCCGCATGGCCCACCTCACGGCGGCGACGTGATTATATGATGGCTGCTTCTGGAACTGGATATGCCTAGCTACCGTATGTCAACCTCTTATGTACGTATGGTGGTATTGTTGTTATCGTTATGTTGTTTGGTGTGTGTGTGTCTCTCTCTCTCTCTGTATATATATATATATATATATATGTGTATCGCTTGTTTCTGTCACTCCATCTCCCTATCTGGTTGTATTTCTTGTTCGCTATCTCTCGCGCTCTCCCTCTTTCGGGAGTTGTTGATGTACTTATGTGCTCTGTATTAACATTGTTGTATATACCACCGCTCTTATGTATACGCGTACGCACACGCACACTTGTACATGGACGTGTATATAAATATACGCGTGTGTGATTGCATGTGTATGTAGATCTACTCATATGTATATGTGTATATATAACAGATTATGGTACCATCTGGTCTCGCCGACGGGGCACCTTTTTTGTTTCTCCGTCCCCGTCGGGAGGGAGAGAGCACTCTCCCGTCGTCGGGGGAAGGAGTCCGAGGATTGAGGGAAATCGACCCACGTCGTCGTCACGTCAAAGAAAAGCCCCTTCCCTTTGTCCCTTCCCCAGCGGGGGGGGGTCCCGGGGGGGGCGAGGGAGGGGTCAGATTCGCATCGCCTCTGGGGGTCCTCCTCACCCACGCCGGTCCTTCTCTGGCGCGCCCGTCCTCCTCGGGTCCTCCTCCCCAGGTGGGGAGGAGTCTCAGGGGGGCAACGGGGGTCAGATACGCATCCGTCCCGGGGTGTCCTCCGCCCCCTCCCCTCCCCTCTCTCACGCTGGTCCTCCTCGGGTCCTACTCCCCAGGGGGGGGGGGGGGTCCCAGGGGGAATCCTTTTCCTCCTCCTTCTCCTTATCCTCCTTCTATCCGTCTCCTTCTCCGCCTCCTCCTCCTCCTCCTCCTCCTCCTCCTCCTCCTCCCTCTCCTGGTCGTCGTCGATGTCTTTCAGGGTCGGCGGCACCCGCCGTCAGACTTTCAACACACACACATATATATGTGTTTAACACGTGTCCCTATATTTTCCGATGCCAGCAGACTCAGTAAATCAGGCGAGCGAGCGATAAAGCATGCTATCGAACACGGCCCAGCGCTGCTCAAGCAGCCGCCTCCAAGCCCCTGTGAGCGAGGGGCCACACTTGCCAGCAGGGGGGAGGAGCAAGGGAGGGCAGGGAGGGACAACCGTCTTCAAGTTTTTGGCAGAGCCCAAAAACGGCAGCGGAACGGAGACACTCGAGAACACATTATCCAGCACGCAGGGCCATGTGTTTAACACGTGTCCCTATATTTTCCGATGCCAGCAGACTCAGTAAATCAGGCGAGCGATCGATAAAGCATGCTATCGAACACGGCCCAGCGCTGCTCAAGCAGCCGCCTCCAAGCCCCAAGCCCATTTACATAAATGAACCGGGGGGGAGGGCGGGTAACTTAAAAACCAAATCGGCTAAAAAGTTAAGGACCCCAGGGCGGCAGTGTTGTTGTTATACAGTTTGATGGCAGAGAATGTGGGCGAATTTATCACAGAACCTGACGGGATAGGCGGAAGCCTTCTCAGAATGAAAGATGCCACACTCATCTTTACCTGCGATCTCCACATGAGGCTGGTGTGTGAACGAGCATACTCCACGACCGTGACACCGATCCGAGCGAAGGCCGTCGAGCACACAATTAGCATACAACAACCGAGTCCGCTTTCGGTAACACGATCCAAAGGCACAATGATCCCAGTCAATAAAGTTATGTTTTGTCAATAATGCCTGGAAGCGGGGGTGCAGCCACAACATAGACCCCTGGGGATTCTCAATAATGACAGGGACCCCAAGCGACACGAGTCTAGAGAACAGGCTGGCGGCCCAATCGGCCTGACGATTACCCAACTTCACTTTGCCTTGATCTTTCTCAGAGAGTCCAGGGAGCCCCAAGATGCACTCGGGTGAGCGGATAGGTCCCGGCCAGTTTCCAGCATGGGGGTTCCGCCTCGCCCGGGACCACGATGTGCACACGAGCCCGATCCAGACAAACTTGAGGCCTCGCCCAGCGACTGCGAGGAGGAGCTGAAAAAAACATCAGGATGAAGCGCGTCTTCCAACGGAGAGTCGGCGAACTCGAATGAGCGCATGGGCAGCCCGGCACGAACGCAGGCCGCCGACAACCTGCGGCTGCCCGCCATCAGCTCCACTCCCACTGCATCGGCAAAACGCACGACACGAGGTAGTTGCAGCAGCCCACCACGCGGCCCCCAATCGCCCAGCGGCCTAATCGAGGCTACTGCACGGGCCACGAGGAGCGAAGGCGCCCCGCGAAGAGGTCCTCGAGCCTCGCCCACTGGACCTCGCCGTGCGCTCGGGCGCCTGGTGACAGCGCCGACAACAGCTGCTGGACCATCCCGGGCTTTGCATACCTCTTGACGCTGCTGTCCTGGCTCCAGTGCCCCCTCGACTTCACTTCCCCGAGGGTGCGGCGGGCCGAGAGGACATCCTCGCTCGCACCGCCGTGGCGCAACTGGTATAGGCACACATCCTGCAGCCCCTGAGCCGCCGTGACTTTGCGGAACAGCACCGCCATGTCGACCGCGGGGGTGGTGAACAACGACAGATGCCCTGGACGGCCGTGTGCGTGCTGGGCCAACAGAGGTCCGAGCCAGGGCGGGTTGTCGAGCGGCGCTGCCTCGTCGGACGTCCCCGTCTTGGTCAGGAAGCGGGCTCGGTCCGCCTCGTGGACGAGCGGGGCCAGCGGATCGGCCGCCGTCGGCGCCAGGAGGAGCGACCACGCCGCCATGGCACCCCCGGCCCTCGTGGGCCGCAAGAGGTCCCTCACCAGCAGCTTCCTCAGCGCACCCGGGCGGATGAACGTGCTGAACATCGTGAGCACCTGGAG
This sequence comes from Prorocentrum cordatum, assembly GCA_963575745.1. NCBI lineage: Eukaryota > Dinophyceae > Prorocentrales > Prorocentraceae > Prorocentrum > Prorocentrum cordatum. Next base: position 547,630 of record CAUYUJ010000614.1, read on the forward strand.
CGCGGCGTCCCGCTCGTTCACCGAGAGGAGTCCCGAGATCGCTGAGCCCACCACCTCGCGGGGCGCGGGAGCCCGCGACCTCGGGGGCACCTTCTTGCCGTACCCCTTCAGCGCGCGCTGCGCGCGAGGCAGGGCCCTCGGCCCCGTCGCCCGCGGCAGCGCGTCCTTGACGGCGGCGACCAGGTAGTCCGCGTCCCCCTTCGTGCAGCCCGCCTCCAGGAACGTGTCGAGGACCTCCAGGACCTGCACCTCGAGCGCCTCGAGGTCGTCGGCTGGCTGTCCCACGAACGCCAGGAAGGCCGCGTAGTACTGCTGGTAGGACAGCCTGGCTGAGGCACCGACGGCTGCGTTCTCGCACGCCGACGGGATCGTGGCTGTCACCTTCGAGGTCCGCACCGTCGCCACCGCCGCCGCCAGCCGGGGCCGAAGCCCGGCAGCGCCGGGCCCCGCGGCCGGGCGGCGCATCGGCGCGGGCGCGCCTGCGGCTGCTGGGCGGCGAAGCGGCACCGGCGCGGCCACAGCCGTCGGGCGCCGCCGCAGCGCCGGCGTGGCAGCGGGCCTTCCCCGCCTGGCCCGCCTCGGCGCGGCTGGAGCTGGAAGACGAACAGCACGAGCCTTCCGCACGGCGCGCTGGACCCCCTTGGTGGTCGACGCGCGCCCGTGGCTGTCCTCCAGGCAGGGCGTAGTCCCTCCAGCCACGCTGAGCGGGCCGAGCATACGGCCCACAGGGAGGCCGAGCGTCCGGCCGCTCCCAGAGCCGACTAGGCGCGTCGGCCGGGTTTGACTCTGAAGCGATCCAACGGAAACGAGCCGAAATGCTACAGGCTATGGACAGAGCGGTGACCCGTCGACAGATCTGCAGGAGGCCGTGTGATGTGGCCCTCCCACGCTCCAGAGCAAGCACGACCCCGAAATTGTCAATCAAGTACAACCTCCTGGAGCAGTGCCGCCCTGGATCTCTCGCATCACGGCGCAAAGCCCACGCAGCGGCCCGTCCCTCCTTGACCCCGATGTGCTCGGCATATCTGAAGGGCGCAGCGTACGCGACGCGAAACTGAGCTCCAAGGACTTCAGACGGGACCTCGGGAAAACCGACAGCGTGCTTCCAACCGCGCTCCGACGGGTTCTCCCAGGCAGTGTGTGGCATGGTGATTTCGTCCAGGCCGTCGAGGGCCCGGGCCCGGGGGGCCCACTCAGAAGGTTCCAAGCGACGATACCTCCACCTCTCCCGCCATCTCCCAACATCCGCTACGACTTCCTTGGGCAGCCTGGCCTCGGTTACTCCCATCCCGGTGGTGGACGCGTCGGTAGCGATGACCTCACTCGCCCACGGCAGAGACAGGGGAGACTGCAGATGGATGCAAAGGGTCGCCATAAGCCAACACTCGTAACGACAACTTCTCCAGAGCACCTTGGGCCTGTCGTAAGAAGCCCGGACAAACTCGCACACCGCACGCATGATCGAAAAGCCTGGGCGGCAGAAGAGACAGGCAGCAACATAATGTCCCAAGATAACCTCCAGCTGTCGGCCACTTACGTACGGGCCCGTTGCGAGCCAGAACAGAGCTTTCCTGACCACCAGCAGCTTTTTTAGAAAGCGGCGGGTGAGGGGGTCCGGCCCTCCGACGTCAGCTCCCAGGACGACGCCCTCGGACGACGCCTCGGAGATATCATGCATGGCGAAACCCTCCGCCTCGAACTGGGCGACGATGCGATCGCGCGTTGCTAACGCGGGCCCCGGCTCCAGACCGAACACATTCACGTTGTCCGAGTACGGGGCCTCGATTGGGCCCTCGACGACCGACGGAAGAGGCCAGGATCCAGTAGCAACCATGGTAGAAGGGGCCCCAGACCTCCGCACCACCTCGAGGTGAAGACGTTGGACGAACCAGAAGGCCCAGGACCAACCCATCGGAAGCACCTGCATCGCCGGGTACACGAAGTCGCTCGTGCTACCCAGGTCCTTCACGGGGATACCAGCGCGGTGAGCCTCGGCCCGAGTCACCTTAGGGAGGCAGAAGTACTGGCATAGATCTCCTATATCTCCGCACTGATAGAACGCACACTGGATATCAGCACATGCACTGTACAACTGCCTGCCCTCGGGGACCTCCAACGAGCTGAGGCTCCCCGCCGCAGCTATCTCCGTGAAGGGAGAATGTTTTAAAAAACTGGTTAGATTCACGACAGTCTAACACGAGCCGAATCTTGTCGGTCTTTTTTGATACGAAAAACGGGGTGACAGAGGCTTTCTTAGTCCTAGTGGAGGTGAGCACATGGCAGCTCGCGAGCTGCCCCAAAAACTGCACATACTGGGCCCGATCATTTTTAAGCACAGCGTCCATGTACGGTCGGACCGGGTCCCCCTCCCGACGGGCCTGACGAACCTCAGGCTCGGCCAGGAGGCTCTCAAAGTTAGCAAGCGCGTGCGCGGCATCAGGGTCGAGAACGCCCTGAAGGCTGACCGGCTGTCGTCCTGCGGGGGGCAAAGACAGGGCATCGGCGCGGTGCGGGACGACCGTCGTCACCGATCCCTGATAATCGAGGCGCGATCCCAGAAGCTCAATGGCAGCTTCACGGGGACTCATGTTAAATAAGTCTGGAAAAACTTGTCGGGCAGAGCGAGCGGAACGGAGCAACCTCCGTTGTGCCAGCCTCTGCGCCTCGGTGGGCGCGGTAACTGACGAGCGCTCGCAGCCGTACAGAGCATTGAGGCCCATCGGCGAGTCGTTCACGTCACTCAGCACGTCCCGACGGATGCATCTCCTTCGTTGCCCGGTGCGGGCGCGGCCGGAGCCGCCAAAATCGGCCTCCTGCGGGTCGAGCAGCGGGAGGGGGGAGAGATCGTCCAAGCAGCCGGGCGGCCTCGGAAGTCCCGGCGGCGGCCTGAAGCCGGGCGGCTGTGCGTCCGGCCAGCCCCAAGGCGGGGCCACTCCCTCCTCCGAAAAGAGCTGGTCTTTCAAAGCCGCGGCGGCGCTGCCAGCAAAGGCGCCGTCGTGGTTCAAGTCGGTCATGATTTCCCGCCACCTCCAGGAGGTGGCTTCTTCGCTTCTCGTGCTTTGCGTCTCTCCTTCTCGATGGCCGCCTCCTTGCCGAACTCGCCGGCCACGTGCGAGCGGAGGCTCGGGGCGACGAGTGTGCCCGCTCCATCGTCATCCTCGCCCATGAAGTGGTGGGCGCCCTCGAAGTTGCCCTTGTCCGGGTCGGACTTGTGGGCCTCCTCCAACAACTGGCGGCGCCTGTTGAGGTACTCCATGCAGGTGAGGTTCGCCAGGTTCATGCCGTCCACCGCCTGTCCGAGCTCGAGCGCCTTCGAGACCGCTCGATGTTCACGGGCCGAGCGGCTGGCTGCGGGCACCTTGCTCTCGACCAGCCAGCGCTCGTGGGAGGACATGAAGCCCCCCGGACTCCGCGCCATCAGCGCGGTCACCGAGTCCCCCATGGTCGGCGGCCCCTTCAGGTGGATCTCGACCCGGGGGTCCTTGTGCAGCCACGCCGCGTCGCGGGTGAATGGGACTGGCCCCGCAGGTTGCCGCCGGGGCAGCAGGCGCGGCTCGCCCTGCATCAGGAAGAGCTGCCGCTCCGCCGCCCACTCGTCGAGGTTCGTGTCCGCCTGGACGAAGCAGCCCGTGGTGATAGCCCCGCCCACCGAGACAAACGCGTGGCCCCCGAAGTCCAGCCCGCCCGCAG